>WOXC01000173.1:0-237399 GCA_011680675.1 Gymnobelideus leadbeateri | reverse complement strand
GGGTTTCATTTTTCTGTTTCCTTTGCCTTGGCATGTTGCCACTTAATTGCTTGACTTTTGGGCTTGTTGCCACACTATGGCTTTAAGGCCAGCTAGAGGAATTTTCGTCCCGAACGTGTGGGGGCAACTTCCGTTTCTGGCAAGCTGTAAACCCACCCACAACTTCCACCCTAGATCACAATCCAGATCCAGGGAGGTTAAAGCAAGAGCGATTACCCCCCAAGACTGATCGCTGGATCTCCCCACGATTTGTAGGCTGGGAGCCGGATCTGCCTCTGAAAACTACAGAATGGCGTGTCTCCTCAGCAGCTTCTAGCCCCCAGGGGAGGGAGCTGACGCATTCCCTAAATACAGGTCCCAAAGTCCATAGGGCACTAACCTCTTAC
Organism: Gymnobelideus leadbeateri; assembly: GCA_011680675.1. NCBI lineage: Eukaryota > Metazoa > Chordata > Mammalia > Diprotodontia > Petauridae > Gymnobelideus > Gymnobelideus leadbeateri. Next base: position 237,013 of record WOXC01000173.1, on the reverse strand, counting down.
TTTGTCCTAGGCATGTCTATGTTGATAATTCTGGAGTCGCCAGGGTTCCTGGTGTTCTGGGGTTCCTCCAGCCGGCTGCTGGCCCTGTCGCCCTGGGGCTAAAACCTCGGCTCACGCGGACCTGGGCTCGGCTCCTGGGCTCTGCGCTCTTCGAGCTGCCAGGTCCCAGACCACTGCGCTGGTCCTTCCTGCAGGGCTGCTGGGCTGTCCTCAGCAGGAGGTTAGCTTCTCTGTGTCGTTCTGTGGGTGCTGGGGCTCCAGAAGTTGTTCAGAGTCCCCTTTTACATAATTTGAGGGGAATCTAGGGGCAGAGAGGCTTCGAATAGCTGTTTCTACTCCGCCATCTTGGCTCCGCCCCCGTTAGTCAATTATTTAAGGTGTAATTTTCCTCAGTCAGACGGTTGACTCTCATTTCATACTTTTTTTTTGCATCTTTCTCCTTTCTCTTCCCAATTCTTCCCCTGCTTCTTTTATCTGCTTCTTAAGGTCCTCTATCACCTGTAACATGCTCTTATTTTCATTTGGGGCTTTGGTATGGGATTTCTGACCTCACACTCCTCCTCCTATTCCATGCTTTGATCCTCTTTGACCCCAAAATAGGACTGTAATGTTGAATTTTTCTGTTTATTTTCTTTCCTTTGCCTAGGAATACTGCCACTCAATTACTTGCCTTTTGGGCTTGTTGCCACAGTAGGATTCTGCCACCAGCCAGGGGAGCTTCTGTCCCAAATGCTGGGGTTTTCTCAACTTCAGGAGGTATTAGTTGGGTGGCTTCTCTGAAACCCCCACATGCTCTGGCAAGCTGGTCCCACACCCCAGGACCTCCCCCCCAGACCCCAATCCAGATCCAAGAAGGATAAAGAAAGAGCAATTACCATCCCAGACTTATCTCTGGATCCCCCTACAGTTCACAAGCCAGGAGCTGAAGCTGCAATGTGGCAGTGTGGCAAAATCTGCTCTGGCTCCTCAGTAGCTTCTTGCCCCCAGGGGAAGAAGATGACTGTGCTCTCCCAACCAGTCCCAAAATCCATAGGGCACTGACCTCTCACTTTGTCCTAGGCATCTATGTGTTGATAATTCTGGAAATGCCACAGCTGTTTGTTTTCTGTGGTCCCTCCAGCTAGCTGCTGGTCTGGCCAGCCTGGGGCTAAAACCTTCTACTCACATGGACCTGTGCTCAGCTCCCAGAGAGCTGAGCTGGCTGCTCCCTGCCAGGCTCCAAGACTGTCCTCAATAGGAGGTTAGCTTCTCTATGTCATTTTGTGGTTTCTTGAGCTCCAGAGGTCATTCAGAGTTCCCCTTTTACATAATTTTGAAGTGGTGTGTGCGAGACCTCCTCAGAAGTGCTGTTTCTACTCCACCATCTTGACTCTGCCCCTGTAACTTCCCTTCTTATTCCATCTTTATATTCCATTATATTCATATACCACAACTTATTCACTCATTCACCAATGATTGTACCCTCTCAATTTCTAGTTCTTTTCCACTATAAAAATTGTTGCAATTAATATTCTTGTATATGTGGGTCCTTTTCCCTTTCTTATCATCTTTTGGGTATGTGGACTTAGTGGTGGTATTTCCAGATCAAAGGGTATGCACAGTTTGATAGCACTTTGGGAATACTTCCAAATTGCTTTTCAAAATACCAACAATCCATTAATGTCCCATTTTTTCCCACATCCCTTCCAACATTTATTATTTTCCTTTTCTGTCATATCCAGCAATTTGAGAGGTGTGAGGTGGTATCTCAGCATTGTTTTAATTTGCTTTTTTTCTAATCAGTAGTGATTTCAAACCTTTTTCCCATGACTATAGACAGCTTTGATTACTTTGTCTTAAAACTGCCAGTTGCTAACTTTTGACCATTTATCAATTTGGTAATGACCTGCATTCTTATAAATTTAACTGAGTTCTCCTTATATTTGTGAAATGAGCTCTTTGTCAAAGACACTTGCTATAAAAATTGTTTCCTAGCTTTCTGCTGTCCTCTAATATTGGCTGAATTGGTTTTGTTTGTGCAAAACCTTTTAAATTTAATACACTCAATATCGTCCATTTTACATCTAGTAATGCTCTCTATCTCTTGTTTGATGATAAATTCTTCACTTCTCTATAGATCTGATAGGAAATAATTTCATGTTCCCCTAATTTGCTTATAGTGTTAACTTTTATGTTTAAATCATATAGCCATTTTGATTTTATCTTGGCATATTGTATGAGATTTTGGTCTATACCTGATTCCCTATCATACTGTTTTCCAGTTATCCCAGTAAATTTTGTCAATAGTGAGTTCCTTCCCAAAAGCTGGGACCTTTGAATTTATCAAACTCTAGAAAACTATGGTCATTTACTGGTAAGTCTTCTGTACCTATTCTATTCCACTAATCTATCACTCTGTTTCTTAGTCAGTACCAGGTGGTTTTGATTATTACCACTTTATTTTTCAGATTGGTATCTAGTTTGGCTAGATCACATTACTTCACTTTTTAAATTAATTCCCTTGATATTCTTGGCCTTTAGTTCTTCCAGAAGAATTATATTAAATTTTTTCTAGGTATATAAATATTTTTGGTAATTTGATTACTAAAATAATGATTGACTCAGAATACTCATGAGCGATTGACATTTTTCCTATTGTTCAGATCTGTTTTTGCTTCTGTGAAAAGTGTTTTGTAACTGTCTTCATATAGTTCCTGTGTTTGTCTTGGCAGATAGACCCCCTAGTATTTTATTTTGTCTACAATTATTTTAAAAGGAATGTTTCTTTCTACCTCTTGCTGCTGGACTTTTCGGTAATTTTTCAAAATTCTGATCATTTTATGTAGGTTTATTTTATATCCTGTCATTTTTCTCAAGTTGTTAATTGTTCCAAGTATTTTTTAGTTGATTCTTTAAGATTCTTGAAGTATACCATCCTATCACATATAAAGAGTGATGGTATTGATTCCTCATTGACTATTCTAATTCCTTCCCTTTCTTTTTTTCCTTTATTGCTATGGCTGACATTTCTAGAGCAATATTGAATAATAGTGCTGATAATATGCATCCTTGATTCAATCCTGATATTATTGGGAAGACTTCTAACTTATCCCCATTACAGATAATGCTTACAGAAGGTTTTCGCCAGATACTACAAATTATTTTAAGGAAAGTTGCATTTTTTCCTCTGTTCTCTGGCGTTTTTAATTAGAATGAGTTCTATTGTGTCAAAAGCTTTTTTTGAATTGGTTGTGGTAATCATATGATTTCTTTTTTTTTTGGATGGCAATTGGGATTAAGTAACTTGCCCAGGGTCACAGGGCTAGGTTTTTATTTGTGTGTGTGTTAAGTGTCTAAGGTCAGATCCGAACTCAGGTCCTTCTGACTCCAGGGCTGATGCTCTACTCACTGCGCCACCTAGCCACCCCTATCATATGATTTCTATTGGTTTCATTATTTGTGTGGTCAATTATGCTGATAATTAAAAATATGGAATGCTTTCATGACTTTGCAAGTCATTTGCACAGTGTCCTAGTTCATCTTCTCTGTGCCATTCCAGTCTTAGTATATGTGCTGCCAAAGTAAGCATTATAATGAACACTTAATTGATCTTCTTGCCTCAAATTTCTTCACACTTCAGTCCACCCTCCATAGTATTTCCAAAGTGGTTTTCCTTAAGTGCAGATAAAGCTGCGTGATTTTGCCAGTCAAGAAATTCCAGTGGCTCAAAATTTGATATAGGATTAAATATAACCTCCTCTTTTCAGCTCTTAAATCTCTTCACAACTTAGTCCAAACATCTTTTTCTAGCCTCATTGTACATTACTGACTTGCCTATTCTGCTATAAAATGAGACTCTCCTTGGGGCGGCTAGGTGGCACAGTGAGTAAGAGCGCCCTCCGCCACTCCCCCCCCTCCAGCATTTCCCCCCCTGACCCTCCTTCCTCCCCGCTCCCCCTGCCAGGAGTCAGTATCAGTTCCTGCCTCAGAAAATGAGCACCCACACATAAATAACTAGCCGTGTAACCTTGAGCAAGTTACTTAACCCTAATTGCGTTAAAAAAAATGAGACTGTCCTCCTCTCTCTTCCTCACTTAAAATATTGTCTTGACTTCACGCATTTGCACTGTCTGTTCTTCATATGTGGAATGCACTCTCTCTTCACTTTTATCTTTTAGAATCCTTCTCCTTTGTCAAAATACAGATTAAGAACCACTCCTTCCTCCCAATTGGCCCTGTATTTAACTAATTTGCAGATGTATATATCCTCTTTGTATTTATATAGTATATTCATATATCTACATACATATACTTCACATAAATATATACATACATACATATATATCTCTATACACACACACACATATATATACACACATATTTGTGTAATACACACACACACACACACACTCCCATTAGAATTGTGAGCTAGGATTGTTTCTTTGTATTTGTATTCCTACCAATTCACAAAGGTGCCTGGAACATAGAGAAAATATATATTGATTGATTGATTGGACATTGGGAAAACAAAGAGGACAATGAAGACATATGATGTTTTTGATGTATATAATAGAGAAATAAAGGAACTTATGTTGTATAAGCTTATTTTTCTTAGCAAAGGAAGAAAACACATTTATTATTTTTTCAGTAAATAAGCAATTTATGAGAGTTAATTACATGCAATAACAATCATCATCTTCTAATTATAATAATAATAATAAAACAGCTGCTAGAATTTATGTAGCATTTTATGATTTCCAAAATGTTTTACAAATATTATCTCATTTGTATCATTATACAAAGATTTGAATATCCAAAGGAAAAAAATATTCCCTGTCATCAAGGAGTTCAAATTCTACTGAGCTGGGTAGTGATGTTTCTAGCATCTAAATAGGAAATGGATAAAAGTTAATTTGAGGAGAGACAGCACTAATCCCTGGGAAGATCAAGTAATATGTCTCATACATGGTGGCTTCTATGATATTTTAAAGCTTTCATGAGATTGTAAAGATTAGCTGTTGTCAAGAAATACATCTTGAATAGAGACTTGCAAAGGTTGTAAGGGAGAGATAAAATACCTAGATCAGGGAAAAAACAAACAAACAAATAGAGGCACTGGATTATAAAATACTTTAAAGGTGGGACTGGGGGATAATAGACTGTGAAGGTCTTTAAATTATAATCTAGTTTGCATTTCATTCAAAAGGCAGTAAGAACAAACAAAAGACTCTTAAACAGAGCAACATATTAAGACTTGTGATTTAGCATGAATAATTTGGCAGCCATGTGAAGGATAGACTCTGGAAGCCAATTAGTACACTATTGCATTATTCTGAATGAAAGATCATGTGACTCTTAACCAGGTTAATCCCTTTAATAAGAAAAGAATAGAAGATAGATGCAGAGACAAAATCAAAATGGTTAACAACTTACTGAATATGATGGGTGGGTGATAGAAGGAAAGTGCAAAGTTTCTATGTTGCCAACCTGTTTTTTGGAAGGATGATGAGGTATTCAACAGAAAATATAAGGCTTTTTGGCAGCCTTTGGTTTTTATTAAAGGAAATTATGCAGATAGCATTGAAATTATGGGAGAAAAGTAAAGAGTGGAAACAATTTTTATTGATAGTATGCTAAAGAATCAATCAAAAAATTGAAATGATTATCCGGTAGCAACAAGATTACACCCAATTATGTTACAGGTTTGTGATGGACCGAGTTATCATGGTTGTGGGATTTCATTGAATAGCATTCAATAGCTTTGAAGTAGAGTTGGCGAAGGCAGAAGATAGAGACCAGCAGTGGATGTATGATGAATGAACAGGTGGGCGTGGATCAGTAAATATGGTGAAGTAAGAAATAAAAGTAAAGCTTAGCTTTCCCCACAACTTCTCTAATGAATATGTAAGATAATCAAACAGTAATGACTGGGAAATCTAAGAAGCAAACACATTGGTTAATTTTTTCAGCCCCAAATCACATGTCAATGTACAACTGACCAGAATAGGAACTATGGAAAAGGGTTGGACTAACAACTCTCTAGCTCTGAATCCAGAGCAGGATCACATCTTGAAGCAGTGGGTTCATATCTGTTACATACTACCAACATTTTCACTCTTATCTTAGAGCTATATGTCAGACTATGCCTTGAAGCAAATATCAGATCAGAGCCTCTAGACAAGAAGGTTGTCCTACATCTCTATAATTTTTGGGTCAAGCACCAATGTCCTGTTGTTCTAAATTGGTAGTAAGCCCATAGCTGTGTTTCCTAAGAAGCACTCATAGCCCATTCCAGGAAGGCAACAATTAGATGATACCTAAAATCATTTTGCTTAGGCTCCACTGATAGTTTTAATTTCCCTGACCTTACCATCTCAGATATCCTTAAAGTTATAGCATGTGATTCCTTCAGTAATGTAGTGATAGGGCCCCAAATAATACAGATGAAGATGATAAAGGCCCTCACATACCGTTCCAAAAGTTTATATACCCTGGTCCTAACACAAAGTCTCAAATGAAGAAATGTAGGGAAATGTTATTTATTATTTGTTTATATTATTTTAACTTAGCTTTATGTAGTCAGATACTGTTAAAATGATTTTATAAATGAAAATTTAGTGTTATAGGCAAAAACTATAGAGGAATGAGAGTTTTAGAATAAAGGCATAGAAGTAGAATTACAAGCTTAGTACAAGAAGTGTGTTAGGATCCTCATGCCAATTCCATCCCTCTCTTTTCATTCTCTCTCTGTCTCTGTCTCTGCCTCTCTCTGTCTCTGTCTCTGTCTCTCTGTCTCTCTCTGTCTCTCTCTGACTCTGTCTCTGTCTCTGTCTCTCTCTGTCTCTGTCTCTCGCTCTGTCTCTCTGTCTCTCTCTGTCTCTGTCTCTGTCTCTCTGTCTCTCTCATCAGGAGGCACCCTGTTTGCTAAACTAAGGCCCCACAAACAAATTATGCCCTGAGTTTGGCATAGCAACATTCCTTCGTACTCACCCTCTAGATGAATTCTGCTGTAGTAAAATCCCAGAACTGTTTCACATCAGCCCCATGTAGCACCTGAGGTTGAACAAGCACCTGCAGGAATCATCTTTTGGTCATGAGGTTCTGCTATGAGTCAAATTCACTTTATTGATGCTATTACCCCCTTCATTGCTATGACTACAGTTCGTACTCCATAGTTCTCTTTCTAGCCACTGGAATATGTATCAATGCTTGGCCTTGTGGTAGTGGGTTTCCTTGTTATCAGAGGAGACCCCAGCATGTATGTCTAGATTACTTCCTCTAATGGAATAAAGATAGACATTTTGTTTATAAGCACTGTTAGGTCTTTGATTTGATTTGATTTTTCATAGTTACCTGTGGTTGTTATGACCTCGGTGAAGTCCTTGATTTTTGTTTTTGTTTTGTTTTCAGAGTCTGCAGTGATTGCATAATCTCTGTCACAATTAGGTCATTTATTTTCTGGGAGTGACAGGCACACAACCTTCCATGATTATGTAATAATGCACTCCTTGAAAATTAGGAAGGTTCAAACAAAAGTTAATAACATTAAGAGGAACCAAGTAATATTAAAATAAAATCAAAACCCTGAAAAAGTTGGAAATACAAAGTATCTCATAAAAAGCGAGACCTGTAAAACAGATTAAGAGGGAATTCAGAAATCATTGAACTACTTAAAATTGAAATGAGTATATTTTATAGTTCAAGAAATCGTGAAAAATATTTTTGAGAATATTAGAATAAGTGGGTAAAGAAGAAGAATTCACCGATCACTTGTTAAAAAAAGGAACAAAAAACTTGAAAATGAAAATTCCAGTTTTACAGGTTAAAGAAAAAAAATAACAAAAGTGGCCCTAAAGAAAGATGTCAGATATTCAGAAACCACAGGTGACGTTATATAAGATTTAGCAGGTACTACATAAAGGAAAAATAGAATGCAATATAGATATCAAAAGGCCAAAATTAAAAGGTACAACTTCAAATCACTAACCCAGAAAACTGATGAAATCCTAGGATTTTCAGAAAATCTACCTTTAATAAAATTTAATAAAATCTACCTTTAATTGAAAAAATCATCAAGCATTCCTGTAGAGGAAAAAAAAAAAAAACATCGTGCTGAGTAGAAAAATTTAAATCCAAATGAGGGAACAAATAGAAACAAATATATAAACAAAAATAGACGATACTTTATAAGGGTGATGTATTTCTACTTTAATAAGAATGGGGGTGGGGGATTCTTATCCCATGGAAATCATGTCAACAGGAGTCATAGAGGAAATCAAATAAGATGGAACTGATGAATGACTTTTCTTATATTCTGATGATGTTAAAAGAAAAAAAAGGAAAGGGAATGAAGAAAATGATATACTAGAGAAGAAAATAAGAGGAATGGGGTGAATTTATATCATTGAAATCGGCAAATAGGCAACTTACTTACCTCAATGGGAATGTGGAAAAGGCTTACTCCTTTCCTCTCCTCTTGTTTCTTTTTCTGTCCTCTCCTCAAGGACAAGGACCATATACTAATTCATTGTGCTATCTTCCACATTTCTTATCCTAGCACCTTGCACTTGTAGTAAATAGCAATTTTGAAAATGAGTTTCCATTTTCTGTAAAAGATTGTCATAACTCTTCAGATAAATGTCATCAAGATGACATGTTCATGTGGTAGTTGACACAGTGTTATTTTCTATAGCACAATTCTCATGAAAACCAATAATAAGAGCATTTGACTCATTTTCAGGTAAAATTTACAAAGAAGTATGTTTACAAAAATTTAGTTGGCAGGGAACACTAGAAATAGATCTTGAATTTTTAATTAAAATATGTGAGACCAAATTTAAACTTAATCATTTGGTAAAAATGAGCCCTTCACAAACAACTTAGTTTTTGAGTTTATAATAAAGCTTGTGATACCATTTTGATATGGTTGTGGTAAGAATAAAATGAGATAAGTTAGACAAAGTACATTTAAATCCTGAAGGATGTAACATAAAATATAATCTATTATAGAGTGACAAATCATCTAAGTTCACCATAATTAATGTAGATATGAAAGTTGGTTTAAGGTAAATGAGTTTGGTTTGAAATTATTCAAAGACCTCATTTGGTCAGGTTATGACAGTGTTGCTAACAGACTAATTTCTGGATTAATCTTAAGAAAGATGTTGGAAAGAGTTAATAAGGGAAGGGAAGTTAATGGGACTAATAGAAAAAAAGTGATTCCTTCTGGTTCAGGGATGGGGAACAGTAAAAGTTTAATTTTTTAATTAAATTGAAAGACAAAAAAAAGACAGAGTAAATCAACTTTCCCCAAATATCTGTTTTTAAAATCTTCCATTTAATCATAGCTAATTTATTTGCAAAAATGAAGAGTTTTGCTTAATGAGGAAGAAGAAAAATTTAATAAACAACTCAAAATGAAAACTACATTTCCATTTGACTCTAATGAAAGCTGTAAGATTTCAGAACCAAATTTAGATAAAATGGAAAATTCTACAAACAAGCTGTACTTTGCAGAACTTGACTGGCTTATTATTTTGAAGATATGCATTAAAGATAACTTAAGATTCTTAACCTTGACATTTTCAGGTGCCTTGATTTTTTAAAGTCTATGCTGGCAAAAGACAAAATCTGGTAGAGAGGTATAAAAATTACCTGGGACCAAACAAAAAAAAATATTTATTTATTTTTATTTTTTTAAACAAATCCTTTATTAAATTCTGTTTTACATCATTCATTTCCGCCAGATTTTGAGTTACAATCATTTTCCCCCCGTTATTCCCCTACCCAACCTCCCAGAATAGCAGTCCCACAAGATATCACTTCCTCCAATCTGCTCTCTCCCATACCTTCTCCCATACCCCCTACGACTTTTCCATTAGAGGAAGGTGAATCTTTGTGTTCCAATGCCTGCGCATCTTATCTCCCAATTATAAGCAAAAGAGTATTGATAATAGTATTTATATATATTTGAAACATTTAATGTTAAGCCCTCGAATTTCAGATCCATTTCCTTCCTCCCTTGTCACCCATTCCCTCTGGGGAGATAAGAAATTCAGTATATGTTGTACATGTCTAGCTATGCAAAACATTATCATAGTAGATATATTGCACAAGGCTGCTTATAATGCCCTCCCATTCATGCCACCCCCCCACCTGGTCCATTCCCTACATGATCCTGTCCCTCTTCTGTAGTGGGTACTTCCAACCTCCCCTCCCCCCAAGGATACCCTCCCATCCATAATCCCTCCTCTCATCCCCCTTCCCCCTATTCTGAGGCAGGTTGAGATATCCCATTTAGTATGGATGTCATTCTCTCCCTGAAGCAAATTCAATGAGAATGCGGTTTTGCCATTTTTGCCTTCCTATTCTCCTCCTCCCTTGCAACCACTTCCCCTTGCTTCTTCTACATGAGATACTTTACCCTACCCTGTCTCTCCCCATCTCCTCTTGCCACTTTTCTCTCTCACCTCATAATTTCATCCCTTGAGTATTTTCCCTTCCCAAAAAATTAAAACTATGCCCTCTATCCATATATAACTGTAACCATATACGCACACATTCACATATGTATTCATATGACCACACACCCTTCTCCCATTGTTTTCATAGTGAGAAAGATATCATGAGTCACAGTTATTGCTTTTCCATATAGGAATGTAAATAGTTCAACTTTGATAAGTTCCTTTTGATTTCTTTTCCCTGATTACCTTCTCAGGCATTTCTTCCTTCTTGTGTCTGGATGTCAAATTTTCTATTCTATTCTGGTTTTTTTCCTCAAGAATGCTTGAAAGTCCTCTATTCCACTGAATGAAAATATTTTCCCCTGAAACAAAATACTCAGTTTTCCTGGGTAGGTGACCCTTGGGTTCATTCCCAGTTCTTTTGCCCTTTGGAATATCATATTCCATGCCCTTCAATCCCTCAGTGCAGAAGCTGCCAGGTCCTGGGCTATTCTGATTGTGTTTCCACAATATTGAAATTGTTTCTTCCTGGCTGCTTGTAGCATTTTTTCGTTGATCCGGGGATTCTGGAACCTGGCTATAATATTCCTGGGGGTTTTCTTTTGGGGATCTTTTTCAGGAGGTGATCAGTGGATTCTTTCAACCTCTATTTTGCCCTCTGGATCTAAAACATCAGGGCAATTTTCCTTGAGAATTTCTTGAAGGGTGATTTTTAGGTTCTTTCTTTGATCATGGCTTTCAGGTAGTCCAATATTTTTTAAATTGTCTCTCCTGGACCTATTTTCCAGGTCAGTGGTTTTTCCCATGTGATATTTCACATTGCCTTCCAATATTTCATTTGTTTGGTTCTGCTTAACAGCATCTTGATTTCTCATAAAGTCATTTGCTCCCATTTGCTCCAGTCTAACTCTGAAGGAATGAATCTCCTCAGTGAACTTTTGAGATTCTTTTTCCATCTGGCAAATTCGACTTCTTAAGGCATTGTTCTCCTTGTTGCCCTTTTGGGCCTCCTTTGCCATTTGAGTCAGTCTATTTTTTAAGGTGTTGTTTTCCTCAGTCAGGCTGTTGACCCTCATTTCATACTTTTCCTGCATCCTTCTCATTTCTCTTTCTAATTTTTCCTCCACTTCTCTTATTTGATTTTTAAAGTCCTTCTTAAGGTCCTCTATGGCCTGCAACCCGCTCATGTTTTCCCCTGGGGCTTTTGGAGCAGGACTTCTGACCTCACAGTCCTTTTCCCGCTCTATGCCCCCAAAATAGGAGTCTAGGGTTGCATTTTTCTGTTTCCTTTGCCTTGGCATGTTGCCACTTAATTGCTTGACTTTTGGGCTTCTTGCCACACTATGGCTTTCAGGCCAGATAGAGCAATTTTTGTCCCGAACGTGTGGGGGGCAACTTCCATTTCTGGCAAGCTGTAAACCCACCCACGACTTCCACCCTAGATCACAATCCAGATCCAGGGAGGTTAAAGCAAGAGCGATTAACCCCAAGACTGATCACTGGATCTCCCTACAATTCGCAGGCCGGGAGCTGGAGCTGCCTCTGAAAACTACAAAATGGCGTTTGTCCTCAGAGGCTTCTAGCCCCCAGGGGAGGGAGCCGATGCATTCCCCAAATAAGGGTTCCAAAGTCCATAGGACACTAACGTCTTACTTTGTCCTAGGCATGTCCATGTTGATAAACCTGGAGTCACCACAGCTGCTGGAGTTCTGGGGTTCCTCCAGCTGGCTGTTGGCCCTGCTGCCCTGGGGCTAAAACCTCGACGCACAGGGACCTTGTCTCTGGCTCGGCTCGGCTTCCCACACTCTGCGTGCTGCCGGCTCCCAGACTGCTGGGCTGGTCCTTCCTGCAGGGCTGCTGGGCTGTTCTCAGCGGGAGGTTAGTTTCTCTGTGTTGTTCTGTGGGTGCAGGGGCTCCAGAAGTTGTTCAGAGTCCCCTTTTACATAGCTTGGGGGGAATCTGGGAGCAGAGTGGCTTGGATGAGCTGTTTCTACTCCGCCATCTTGGCTCTGCCCCCCCAATATATTTAAAGACAAAAAACAAACCTCTTATTTTTACAATAATTTTGTTTTTGAAGTATTTTTATATATGCCTCTTTCCCCCAATTTATTTATTTATTTTTAGTTTGCAATATTCATTTCCACAAGATTTTGAATTGGAATTTTCTCCCTAAAGCCCACCCTAAGATAGCGAGCCTAGTGAACACCCCTTCCCCGTATCTGTTCTTTCTTTTATCCTCCTCCATTCCCCTGCCTAATTTTCTAGTAGAGCAAGATGTATTTCCATACCCCAGTGTTTATCTTATTTCCCAGTTCCATGTAAAAAATAATTTTTTAACATTTGTTTTTAAAACTTTGATTTCCAGATTCTTTTCCTTCTTCCCTCCTCTTCCACCCTTACTGGGAATACAAACAATTCAATATAGGTTATGCATGTGTAGTTACGCAAAATGTTTCCCTAGTACTTATATTGTGAAAGACTATGTTTCTCTCCATCTTCTCCTGCCCCCCACTTATTCTATTTCCTACTTTGACCCTGTCCTTTTTCAAAAGTGTTGGCTTCTAACTATCCTCTCTCCCAATCTGCTCTGCATTTTATTATCCCCCCTCTTATCCCCATCCCCCCTACTTTCATTTAGGGTAAGATACACAATTGTGTGTACATGTTATTCCCTCCTAAACCAGATTAAATGAGAGTAAGTTTTAACCATTCCCTTTCCCCTTCTTGCTATTCCCCTCCATTGTAAAAGGTTTCTCTTGCCTCTTTTATATGAGATAATTTACCCTATTCTATCCCTCCCTTTCTCCTTATCCCAATGTATTCCTCTCTCACCTTTTGATTTTATGTTTTAAATATCATCCCTTCATATTCAACTCATCCTGTGCCCTCTGTCTATGTATATATGTACACATGTAGACACAAACTCACATATATATTTATGTATGTACACACTCCTATACATACATAAGTATGCATTTATACATATGTTTATATATATATATATATATATATATATATATATATATATATATATATATATATATATTCCCTTTAACTATCCTAATATTGAGAAAAGTCTCATGAGTTACAATTATCATCTTTCCATGTGGAAATTTAAATAGTTCAACTTTAATAAGTTCCTTATGATTTATTTTTCCTCTTTACCTTCTTATGTTTCTCTTGCTTCTTGTATTTGAAAGTCAAATTTTATCTTCAGTTTTTTTTTTCACCCAGAATGCTTGAAAGTCCTCTATTTCATTGAATGATCACATTTTCACCTGAAACATTATACTCTGTTATGATGGGAAGGTGATTCTTGGGTTTAATCCTAGCTCCTCTGACCTCCAGAATATCATATTCCAAATGCTTCAGTCTCTTAATGTAGAAGCTGCTAGACCTTGTGTTATCCTGGTTGTTATCCACAATACTCAAATTGTTTCTTCCTGGAGTCTTGCTATATTTTCTCCTTGAGCTGGGAACTCTGGAATTTGGCTATAATATTCCTAAAAGTGTTTTGTTTTGGGGATCTTTTTCAAGAGGCAATGGGTGAATTATTTCAATTTCTATTTTGCCCTTTTTTGTAGAATATCAGGGGGTGGCTAGGTGGCGCAGTGAATAGAGCGCCGGCCCTGGAATCAGAAGGACCTGAGTTCGGAGCCGGCCTCCGACACTTAATCCATACAAACAAAAACCTAGCCGTGTAACCTTGGGCAAGTTACATAACCCCAATTGCCCTAAAGGGGCGGCTAGGAGGCACAGTGTGTAAGAGCGTCGGCCTCGGAGTTGGGATGACCCGAGATCAGATCAGGCCTCAGAAAATGAGCACCCACGCATAAATAATAATGACTAGCCGTGTAACCTTGAGCAAGTTACTTAGCCCCAATTGCTTTAAAAAAAAAAAGAATATCAGGGCAACTTTACTTGATAATTTCTTGAAAGATTTTTCTAGGCTCTTTCTTTGACATGGCTTTCAGTTAATCCAATAATTTTTAAATTGGCTCTCTTGGATTTATTTTCCAGGTCAGTGGTTTTTCCAGTGAGTTATTTCACATTGCCTTATATTTCTTCATTAGTTTAGATTTATTTTATAGTATCTTGATTTCTCATAAAGTCATTAGCTTCCATTTCCTCCAATCTAATTTTGAAGGAATTATTCTCTTCAGTAAGTTTTTGAAATTCCTTTTCCATTTGGCCAATTTTCTTAAGCATTCTTCTCATTGGCTTTTTGTGCCTATTTTACCATTTGAGTTAGTCTAATTTTTAAAGTGTGATTTTCTTCAGTCAGGATGTTGACTGGATTTTCATGATTTACTTGTATCATTCTCATTTCTTTTCCACTTTTTCCTCAACTTCTCTTTTTTTTCAAAATCCTTATTGAGCTCCTTCACAGCCTGCAACCAGTTCATATTCTGCTTGGAAGCTTTTGATGCAGGAGTTTTGACTTTGTTGTCTTCTTCTGGTTCTATGTTTTGACCCTCTTTGTCCCCCCAAAAATAATTCTATAGTCTGATTTAACTTCCTCTGTTTGCTCATCTTGCCTGCCTGCCAATCACTTGGCTTTTGATCTCTTGGCCATACCAGAACTCTGCTTCCAGAGTGGAGAAAGCTGTGTCTCAAATTGCTGGAGTTTTTGCAGTTGTCAGAGCTGTTGTCAGAACTATGAGTAAGGCACTCTTTCTATAGTTGCCACAACATTTGACACACTGGCCTTCCTCATCCCAGGACTACCACCTATGACTGTGAAACAGATCAAAGCAAATCAAAGAAAAAGCATTTACCCTCTGAATGGTCACATGATCCCCCTATAATTTGCAGACCAGGAGCTCTGGAGGCAGCCATGAGGCAGCAGTTGTAGCCACAATACTGCTGCTGCCCCTCTCCACAGGTTCATGGGCCACAATATGCTCTTCTCTTTCACAGTTCCAACAGAGTTCCCCACTGACCTTTTACATTCTATTTGGTATTTATGGGTTGAGAAGCCTGGAAACTGTCACAATTGCTGGTGATTCATTCTCTTAAATCCAGCAGTTGCCAATGAGGGCCACTGTGGGTCTGGGCACATCAGGCAGGACAGGGCATGTCTTCCATCCTTGTGTGATAGATCCTTCCTGTTGGCCTGCCAAACTGCCTTCAGTGGGAGATTTGTTTCTCTCTTTCACTCTGTGGGTTCTGTAGCTCTAAAATTTGTTTAAAGTGAATTTTTTTTACAGTTATTGGATGTGGTTGGAGTGGAAACTCAGTCAAGTTCCTGATTTTACTCTGCCATCTTGGCTCCACCCACATACACTAATTTTTTAAAAGCAATATATCCTTCTGCTGTGTTTATTGGTTTCTAAAATTTGACGTTTAATTCACAATTTTTGACATATAGTCTTTACTTCTTCAACTATATTATTTATACATTCTCATTTCATTTACTCCTCTTTAAGCCATGATTTTAACACCTTGAATAATTAGAATATCTTTGATAAGCAATTTATTTTTTCCAAACTTATTCTTGGTTATATACCATAGGTGTTCATGAGTTTAAATCAGGAGAATTCATGAGCCACAATAAATGAAAATTATTTGATATGTTGAATAAATTTCTTATGCTTTCATAATGTTTGGCATGGTGCAAGGCTGTGATGTGGCAGTGTTCCATATCCTTTGGAAAAGTTTTTTAATTTGTGGAGCTATTGTTCCTCTATCTGTCAATATTCTTACATGTCCATAATTATCTCAATATGGAAAAGATTTCCAGGCCCAAGACCATTTTTTTTTCCAAATGCTTTATTGACTTCTGGTTTACGTCATTCATGTCTGCCAGATTTTGAATTACAATTTTTCCCCATTCTCCCCCTACCCAGAACCCCAGAATAGCAGTCCCACGGGATGTCCCCTCACCCCTTCTGCTCTCTCCCATATCTTCTCCCATACCACCTTCGACTTTTTCAGTAGGGAAGGTGAATTTCTATGCCCCAATGCCTGTATATATTATTTCCCAATTATATGTAAAATAGTATTAATAAAAGTATTTATATATTTTTAAACATTTGATTTTAAAATTTTGAATTCCAGATTCAATCCCTTCCTCCATTGTCAACCACCTTTATTGGGAAGATAAGCAATTCAGTATATGTTGTACATGTGTAGCTATGCAGTAATTTACCATTGTAGATATAATATTGTAAAAGACTGACTATATTTCCCTCCTCCTATCCCACCTCTCACTTGGTATATTTCCTACTTTTATCCCATCCCTTTTCAAAAGTCGGTGCTTCCAACTTCCCACCAACCCTTCTCTCCCACCCTCCATTCCATCCCTCCAACTCTCCTGTAGGCTGAGATATCCTGTTTTTTATCATTTATCATTTTCTTCTTGATCCAAATTCAATGAGATTAAAATTTTACCTTTTTGCCTTCCTGTTCTTTCCCTCCCTTGTAACCATTTTCCATTGCCTCTTCTATGTGAGATAGTTCACCCCATTCTGTCTCTCTGCATCTCCTCTCATTATATTCCTCTCTCACCTCTGAATTTCACCTTTTAAGTATCATCCCTTCTTATTCATTTGGTCCTGTGCCCTCTATCTATGTATACCTGTAAACATATAAACACACATTCACATATGAATTCATATGCCCATATGCCCTTCTTCAACTATTTTCATACTGAGAAAAGTTTTATCAGTTACAATTATTGCTTTTCCATCTAGAAATGTAAATAGTTCAACTTTGATAATATCCTTATGATTTCTTTTCCCTGTTTACATTCTCAAGCATCTCTTGCTTCTTGTATCTGAATGTCAATTTTTTTGTTCAACTCTGTTTTTTTCATCAGGAATGCTTAAAATCCTCTATTCCACTGAATGATCATATTTTCCCCTGAAACATGACATTCAGTTTTGCTGGGTAGGTTTTTCTTGGTTTTAATTCCAGCTCCTTTGCCCTGCAGAATATCATATTCCAAGCTGATCATTCCCTCAGTGTAGAAGCTGCTATATCCTGGGCTGTCCTGATTGCATTTCCACAGTATTCAAATTGTTTCTTCCTGGCTGCTTGTAATATTCTGTCCTTGTTCTGGGAATTCTGAGGCTATAATATTCCTCAGAGTTTTCTTTTTAGATCTTTTTCTGGAGGTGATCAATGGATTCTTTTAACTTCTGTTTTGCCGTCTGCTTCTAAAACATCAGGGCAATTTTACTTGAGAATTTCTTGGAGGATGATTTCTAGGTTTTTTCTTTGCTCATGGCTTTCAGGTAGTCCAATAATTTTTTGAAATTTTCTCTCCTGGATCTATTTTCCAGTTCAGTGTTTTTTTTTTTCCATGAGATATTTCACATTGCCTTCTATTCGTTCATTTGTTTGGAGCTGTTTCACAGCATCTTGATTTCTCATAACGTCACTAGCTTCCATTTGCTCCTGTCTAATTCTGAAGGAATGATTCTCCTCAGTGACCTTTTGAGATTCTTCTTCCATCTCGCGAATTCAGCTTTTTAAAGCATTCTTCTATTCATTGCCTTTTTGAGCCTCTTTTGCCATTTGAGTTAGTCTATTTTTTAAGGTATTATTTTCCTCAGTAAGACTGTTGACTCTCATTTCATACTTTTCTTGCATCTTTCTCATTTCTCTTCCCAATATTTCCTCCACTTCTCTTATCTGCTTCTTAAGGTCCTCTATGGCCTGTAACCAGCTCCTATTTTAATTTGGGGCTTTTGGTGCAGGAGGTCTGACCTCACAGTCCTCCTCCTGGTTCAAGCTTTGATCCTCTTTGCCCCCCAAATAGGAGCCTAATGTTGAATTTTTCTTTTTATTTTGTTTCCTTTGCCTAGGCATTTTGCCACTCAATTACTTGACTTTTGGGCTTGTTGCCACAGTAGGTCTCTGCCACCAGCCAGGGGTGCTTCTGTCCCAAATGCTGGGGTTTTTTCAGCTGCCAGAGCTATTAATTGGTTGCCCTCTCTGAAGCTTCCACAAGCTCTGGCAAGCTGGTCACAAAGACCAAGACCTCCACCCCAGATCCCAATCCAGATCCAAGAAGGTTAAAACAAGAGCGATTAACCCCCCCTCCCCCACAAACTGGTTGCTGGATCCCCGTACAGTCCTCAGGTCAGGAGCTGAAGCTGCAACATGGTGGGCTGCACAATGTGGCTACTCAGCAGCTTCTTGCTCTGGGGGCAAATGCCTACACGCTCCCAAATACTGCTCCCAAAGTCCATATTGCACCAACCTCTCAATTTGTCCACGGCATCTATATATTGATAATTATTGAAATGCCACAGCTGCTGGTATGCTGGAGTCTCTCCAGCTGGCTGTTGGTCAGGCTGCCCTGGGGCTAAAACCTCTGGCTCACAGGGGGCTGGTGTCGGCCCCCTAACATGCTGGGATGGCTGCTTTCTGCTGGGCTGCCAGGCTGACCTCAGTAGGAGGTTACCTTCTTTGTGTCATTTTGTGGCTTCTGTAGCTCCAGAGTTTTTTCAGAGTCCCCTTTTGTATGGATTGGAAGTGGTGTGGGCCAGAGCGCCATGGACATGCGGTTTCTACTCTACCATCTTGACAATGCCCTATTCAAGGCCACTTTGAATTAAAAAAAAAACTCCTGAAACATTTTAAGGGTAGGTGTTTAAATCCCATTTCTTAGCCAGAAGAAGAATAACATATCCAAGAAGGCTGTCAGTAGTTTGTTTTTCAAAGTCTGTTGGTGGGGGAAAATGTTTAGAATATTATATATGTATGTCTATGCATATAGATATAGGTTGTACATTCTGAAAGCATGGAGAGAGATTTTTCTCTGCAAAGAAGATTATAATATCTTACTGCTGTGAGTCATTGTTGTATTGTTCATTCTTCTTTCTCAAAGAGGAGCAATGACACAACAGAGTGGTATCTTGATTTGACTGTAAATTCGGCTTAAGTGAGGCCAAATTGCACAAATTCACCAGTCACCTTCTCTCTTCCAGAATCATAAAAATCCAACGAAAAGACAAAAGCCAAGATGACTGGTGATAGCCTGATGTGAACTGGAATACCTACAAATAAATATCCGACAAAATTCTAAGCCATCCACAGTACCTGCTTTAGCCATATTCATCGTCATTGGAATAAATTGTTATCAGTTGTCCAAAGTACCAGGTGAGTCTTCAAATACTTGGAGCAGATATCTCCTTAAATCACTGATGAATTTAAGGCCTCTTGGTTACCTTTAACTTGGTTTATCTTGTCTGCCATGTTCTTTTGACTAGGGAGTAGTTACTGTATATGCTACAGCTTCTTGCAGTCACAGGTGAGATTTGGGTGGCAGGTGGATACCAATGGTTGGAAAGCAGCCCTGAAAAGCTCTCAACAAGCCCAAACCAGAGGTACTAGTATTCCCTGAATACCCCCATGTACTCTTCTTTGCAATACATTTATATATCATGGAGAAACAATTTGAGACATAAAACAAAATTACTAGATATATTTGGACACTAAGCATTTGGCACTTTTTCCAAGCCCAGAGAATGCTTTTTAATTTTATTTTATTTTTCTTTTTGGGGCTTGGTCAGGGTAGTGAGAGGAGAATACAAACAATAATTAATTATTCAAATGAAAAACATTAAAATGAAAGTTAAGATAACCTATGAATATTAATATAATTAATAGATCTCTCAATGAACTAATTAGAACATAATCCTAGGTACTGTTCTCCTTTTCATTTTGTTGCTTTATACTTAATCCATCCAGAGAAATAGCATTGGTTCATAGATTTAGAGAAATACTTTGCTATCCTCCTAATTTGATAGACAAAGAAAATAATGAACAGAGATGCTAAGAGAATTTCCATGGTCACAAAATTAGTAAGGGGGAAATTTATATTTAAACAATCATCTCTGACTTCAAACCTATCCATTCACTGTTATCACTCACTGTCTAAACACTTAAGGATATTTACACTAAGCTTTTTTTATTTCCATTAAAACTCAGTCCATCTTATGGCCTGGACAGAAGCAGAGTAGATGTTCACTCATGCCCTGGGCTATATTTCTTATTCCTGAATACATCATGTGCTGCTAAATGTGTTAGCAAGAATATCCTGTCAGCGGCCTTCTTATATGGCTTGCTTTGAAATGAAAGAGAATGACTTCATTAGTGAAATATTTTTTGAAAGAAGGATTAAGGATAGAATGTTCCAAAATATAAGGGTGATAATAGATTCTGTAAATGAATTAGAGCTTTGAAATAAACTATACAAGCAGGACTATGGCTATAAATTCAAAACTCTGACTTCTTTTTTGACTGATGGCACCAACTCTCAGTCTGCTTTTCTTTTTACACTCCCAAAATTAACTTTAGAAAACATGGCAACTGTCTGCATTTAGATTTCACACTAGAGGAGACACTGATGGAAATATGTTCTCTATCTGTATACAAACATACCATATAAAATATAGAGGGGGATGTATACATTGGTAATGCTTTTTGTGAGAATGTGTGTGGGTATAATTCTGGTGGTGCAAATAATTCCTCATAAGTAAATTTACTCTGTGAATTAAGATCAACAACCCATTAGTAGCTTAGAGTTTGAGAGATAGTTGCATAGTGTTCTGAGCAGGTAAGACTCTTGCCCACTGTGAAACAGACATCCTGTGTCATAGGCTAAACTTATGGCTAAGTCTTTTTACCTCCAAGGTTAACACTCTATCTATTACAGCATGTTACCTCTTTCACAATTCAGAGTAAGCACATAGTAAATGAGATTTAGAACTGTATTACCAGTTGTTGTCAAATGTGGTTATATTTTGAATCTTTTAAATAAACAAATGGTGGAAACAGTAATTGTATTGTTTTATACTAAAGAACAGAACAGTACCAAAACAGTACCAAATTTGAAGAATATCAATAATAACGTTATGGAAGAGTGCACCCCTCAATCCCTGCCCTTTCCCCCCCACCAATGCTACACACAAATAAATATAAAAATCTATAATTGACTTGCTTCTAGGGAATTAGAATCAACTTTAGGTAATGCGGTAGAATCAAGGATATTCAAAACCTAAATAACTATTTTGGATATAATAACCAGTAAAATGAGACTTTGAATCAATACTAGTAGTGAGAAAGAAATATATTTAATATAGTTTGAACTGAACTGTCTTTTGTGAAAACTGAATTGGTGACTGTTATTGACCTTAGTCCTTCATGCCTTTTCTCTTGTCTCACTCCATTTGTTCTACCGAGGAACTTGGCGAGATGCATTTCTTCTATTTGATCTAGTTACTGAGAATACTTCAGGAATTTTGTTACTGCTTCACACTTCAATTTTAGTTCCTTAACTTAGTTTAGGAGTAGAAGTGGCCTTTGCCTGTATTCACTACGCTTTTAGAATAAATGTCTATTTACTCATTTATAATTTTAGTTGTATTTTATTTTTGTTTTAAGTTTAAAGAATACCACAAAAAAAGCAATTTCATAATAAACTAAAATGGGCACAAAGGGATTGTGTATGTGTATATGTTTATATTCTTTTAAAATTATACCTTTAAAATTCAATATGTTATTTTCCAAAGATTTCCAGACTATTATTTATTTTTCTGGTCTTTAAAAATGCTCCAACACACCTCTTTTATTTCTTTTCTTCTTTCTTAGAAATTGCATCAGGCATCCTTTGAATTGTCACTGTTTTTTTTTTAAACCAATACACTCTTCTTTCAATAAATAGCACAATTGAGGAAATTCACCCCCAGATTTATTATATATGAAAGTATATTTCTTATTCTCCATCTCAAATTTATCACCCCACTATTAGGAGCTGAATAAGTATGCTTCTTCATAAGTCCTTTAAAGTTGTGTTTGGTCATTGCAACTCTTATTGGTCTTATGTCTTTCAATTTTTTCCCCTCTATACTGGTATTGCTGACTAAATTGTTTTCCTGGTTCTACCCATCTTATTTTGTATCAGTTCATGCAAATCATTTCCTGATTTCTCTGAAACTGTCTCACAGTTCTTTCCTGAGAATGCAGTTTTTCTGCTAATTTACAAATATTCAAAAAGAATCTCTTCAGCAAGTAAACCAATTTAAAGTAGGTTTATGATGACTACAAGTTGGACAACTAATTTATGCCACAAGGATTAGAAAATTTACCTCTCAGAACCTTCTAACACTTAGAGTCTATGATTCTATGATATATTACAATTATAACTTTTTCCATGTGATCATTTTTCATTTGAACCAAATATTTTCCTTTCCCCATATTTACTGCTCTGTAGGGTGAAAAGAGCCTTTATGTCTAATAGATAAACGAGGTACTTTTACAACAGAGCCTAACTTGGATTGACTTATTGATAGCCAGTTAGAACATTTTGTATAAAAATCGAGATCGAGAATGAGAAAAAAATTAGATGATTCCATTGACTAGAAATCTTTTCTTATTTGGAATTAGTCATTAAAATATTCCCTTTAGGGGTGGCTAGGTGGCACAGTGAGTAGAGTGTCAGCCCTGGAGTCAGAAGGACCTGAGTTCGGATCCGGCCTCAAACACAACGCACAGACAAATAAAAAAAAAACCTAGCCGTGTGACCTTGGGCAAGTTGCTTAACCCCAATTGCCCCCCAAAAGGCAAAAAAAAAAATCCCTTTATCCTCTTTAATCTACTACATTATTTTTCTTAGTCATTTTTGTCACCTCCTTTCCGCATATTAAACAAAAATATCTGGAGATTGAAAGAATATGTTTCAATGTGTGGAAGCGTATGGAGGAAAAAGCCCTCTTTTTATTTCTCCAGAAATATTATTTCTCCAATCTAAAACCCTTTCCAGATCTTTCCATTTAGAAATATGGAAGTAAAAAAGTCTATAGTCTTCTTCTGAAATAGAGTAAGAGTGTTAACCAAATTTAATTCAAGTCTACATGGTATAATTACATCCACAACATAATGCTCTGCACCTATAGATATGAGCTCTTTTTGAAATTCAAGGGTAATATATTGAACCAAGGAAAGAGCTCATAAGTGGAAGTATTCTCATAAGGAACTAAGTGGGGACTATTCTGAAATGTCAATCCATGTCTCCATTTTGATTTTTTCCTGTTCTCATAAATGTTACCTCACACACTTGGGGGTAAAGTCATTTCTGAGGGCATGGAGGACTCTGCAACTTTGTATATATCTATCTCTTCAAGGGAAAAATGGACTTGATTTTATATAAATAAAATTATTACTGGGAACATTGAGCCTAAATAAGAGAGCATATTATTGATGTTGATATCTTTTTTTTTATTTTTACAATTGGATTTTGAATGGACAGTATTTATCAATTCCCTGGTTATGTATATATGTTTATGAATGTGTATGTTCCTTTCTAATATTCCACTTTTGACTATCAAAGTAGTTTATTGATCTAAAGTTGGGCCTCATATTAAAGATGAAACAGTATAAGTAACATGCACAAGACTAAGTAGTAAATAATGATTACAGGTAGTAAATAATGATTTAAGTCCAGATCTATGACTCCCCATAACCCTTTCCAGTGTAATCCCTACATATACTCTAATTCATATTACATATTTTTATTCACTGTAATAATTTTATGCTTAAATTCTGCCCTGTAATTTAAATTCCATGCTTTTCAAGCTTAGTAGAAATTATTCCCCTTTATGTACTCTACAATGTAGGAAAACTCTCCTTGTTATTCCTCATACATGACATCCAATTCCCATGTCCTTCACTTTGCACAGGCTGTCCCTCATAACAGTTATTTATTAAAGAATCTAATGTGATATTCAAGACCACAGGGAAGCAGAAACTATGACTCAGTAGAACCAATGGGAATAAATTAGTCACACTTTATTATACTTCTAAAACTCAAAGAAACACCATAACGTTTGTCCTTTCTTTAACTTTATCCCCCACACAGGGAACCTCTCTTAATAAAATTGACTTGTATTTACTTTGTATAACTTTATCATATATATTTTTGTCTCTTCAGAAATAATGTGAGTACCTTAAGACACTAAACTTTTATTTTTTTCTTTTTATCCTGAATGCCTAATATAGTAGCTTATTACTAAAACCATAGTGATTTGTTGATGGATTTGGCCTTAATACTAAACCTATGAAGTAGGCAAGACATTTCTGATTGTTCCTATTTAGATACAAGGCAACTGAAATCCAAAGATCCCGCATCATAAGCTTATAGTGTTAGAGCTGGAAGGGACAGTAGAATTAATCCACCCCTACCTCTTCATTTTGCAAAAGAGGAAATTATGGAGTTGATGTGGCTAAATGCTTTGCTCATGATCTTTCAAGAAATATATGGCAAAGTCAATAATACTCCATTCAAAAATTCACATAGCTAATAAGTGCCTGAAGTCAGCCTTTAACTCCTGAAGATGAGTCTTCCTGACCTCAGGCCCAGCACTCTATCCTCTTCTCCACATAAATTCCCCAATTACAGTTCCCTGACCCTTAACTTAGAAGGTGGAACTCAAATTCAGTATTTCTAAAAACAAGGAAAACCAAAAAGCATAGGTAGGGAAAGAGTGCCTTCTAGGCATATTGGGTAATCAGAAAAAATACATTAGAGGAAATGGAAAATACTGTGTGCAGGACCAGAAGTAAGTCATTATAGCTAGACTAATAGTTCCTGAATGATAGGAAGGAAACAGGTTGTGAGTTGCAAAAGCTATATAGAGAATTTTGTATTTGATCCTAAAATAATAGTAAGCCTCTTGAATTTATTGAGTAGGGGGTTTGATGGCATCAGGCTTCTGTTTTTCTCTGTCCTCCTAGGAATGTATCACATCGTCATCATCATCATCATCATCATCATCATCATCATCATCATCATCATCATCACTATAATCATCACACTAGCATTTATATAGAATTTAAATTTTGCAATCATGTTCTCAGACAAAGTGAAAACAAAAATAGAACTAATTAAAATAGATAATCAGGGAAACTACATTTTACTCTTCAAAAAAGGGAACAATAGACAATGGAGTAATGTAAGAAAAGTATGGCAAGTTTCTCTGATGAAAGCCTAATTTATCAAGTATATAGGAAACTGAGTCAAATTAGTGAAAATAAGAGTCATTCTCCAATTGATAAATGATCAAAGGATATGAACATGCAGTTTTAAGAAGAAGAAATCAAAACTCTCTATAGTAATATAAACATGCTATGAATCACTATTGACTAGATAAATACAAATTAAAAGAACTCTGAGGTACTACCTCATACCTATCAGGAATGGCAAATGCTGAAGCAGATGTGGGAAAATAGGTACCATAATAAATCATGAACTGATTCAATACTTCTGGAGAACTATTTAGTAAGATACCCAAAGGATTATAAAATAGCAATACCTCAGGACCCAGAAATATCACTGCAAGGTCTATATCCCAGAGAGATCAAATAAAAAGGAAAAGTTTCTATATATACAAAAATCTTTATAGTATCTTTTTTTTCCGGTAGACTAGGAAGTGTAGGCGATGCCTGTCAATTGGGAATTAGCTGAAAATTTGTGATATATAATCATGATGAATACCATTATACAATAAGAAATAATAAGGGGAATTGTTTCATAAAAATCTGGGAAAGTTTTTTTAAGAAAAATGATATGAAATAATGGAAAGTGAAGTGAGCAGAACTAAATAATTGTATGCAGTGACTGCAATATTGTAATGATGATCAATAGCAAAACTTAATTGCTCTGGTCAATACAGTGACTGAAGACAATTCTGAAGGATTTATGAAAAAAAAATCTGTTCACTTCCAGAGAGATTGAACTGATGAGCTCTGAGGGCAAATGGAAGCATACTTTTCTCACTTTGTTTTTTTTTTTACTGCTTTTTGTGGAATGGCTGATATATAAATATGTATTGCATGATTTCAAATGTATAACTGATATCACATGCCTGCATTCTCCGTGGGAAGGTAGAAGGTTTGGAGAGAGAGAAAATTGGCAACAATTTTTAAAGAATGTTAAAAATAATCAATCATTACAGTTAAGATAGGACTAATAACTTTAGTTTAAGTAGTGTTATCATTTAAAATAATGGCACAGTATAATCTAAATGGAATTGTCATGTACTTCAGTCTCCTTGGCTTAGTAATTGATTTTTTAAAAAACACATTTTCCATCACTTTTATCCTCTACATTTTTAATAAGATGGAGAAACTATGTTATCATCTCAATAACAACAACAACAACAACAACAATAATAATAATAATAGTAATGTGGGTCAGAGAATCATCTTCATTATAAATTTTACAGCATTCTTCCCCTCATTGGGTTTTTGGGCCTCTTTTGCCATTTAGGTTGTGTAGCTCTAAAATTTGCTTGGAGTCGATTTTTTTTACAGGTATTGGTGGTGATTGGATTTGGAACACAAACAAGTTCCTGCCTTTACTCTGTCACTTTGTCTCCACCACGCCCCCTTACCAATTTTGTAATTTACAAAAATTCAGGTTTAGTCTGATTGATTACACGGCTAAACATAGTTTACATAGTGAGAGATCAAGGACTGTTTCTGGTTTTCTGTCCAAAGCTTTATCTAAGTGGGAGTGACTTAATATATTCATAACATTTTGGGTTGTCATTGAAAAAGTCATCTAAATGTCATTGCCTTAGAAAAATAGAAAATATTTAGTTTGCAAATAATTCAGGAAGAAACAAAACTCTAGGGGCAGCTAGGTGGCACAGTGAATAGAGCACCAGCCCTGGAGTCAGGAGGACCTGAGCTCAAATTTGGCTTCAGACACTTAACACAAAAACTAACTATGTGACCTTGGGCAAGTCACTTAATCCCAATTGCTCTCCAAAAAGAAAAAAAAAAGAAATACAACTGTAAATAACCTGGAAATAAAAATTAGAATTTTTAAACCCTTATTTAACTAATTTACATCTTTATCAATACATATACATAGTATATGAGGCATATGGGGTCCCAGTTGTTCCGAGAACAAAAATTTTCAGCAATGAAAGCATATTTATTTTGAAAAAGCAATTGAGAAAAGTATGTAAAATATAAAGACATTTAACATATGCTATCAAGAGCATGCAGTTGATTGTTCAATTTCTTTTTTCCCTTGCCATTGAAAGCATTTAAATATTCACCTTCCTCTAAATTCTCATTAAATATCAAAACCTGAAGCTTAAATTACTTACACTTTTGTAAGTGTTAGCTGAAAATGAAATATTGGCTTTTATAACTTTCAAAGAATTTAGGAAAGAGTAATTGAAGTTTCCCTGACTCCATAAAATACTTTGGTCCTTTATTCTAAGAACACGTTTGTAAATTCCTTTTGAATTAAATTTGTATGCTTCTGCTCTCTGCCTCTGTAACTGATTTAAAAGATTTGAGGAAATGTTAAACCCTGAATTCTGTCAAAAATAATTCCTTTTTCATTAAGAAAAAAATTGGAATGTAGCCAGAACACTCCCCAAGACAGATTTCAGTTCTCTGGTTTGCTAAAGTATAACATAGGAAAATAAAATTTTGTTTATATCTTATTTGAATTTAATCATTATTTATAGTCTTTATAATCTAATAGAAACCATAGCCAGTACTAGTTAAACTATAATTCTTATCAAATTTCAACACCATGTTGAATTTTGCTTTTCTTGAATATTATTTGTTGTTATACATTATGCTAAAACTGAAAATTCACCTACTATGTGTGAGCCATTGTGCTAAGTGCTTGGGGATGTAAAGGAAAAATCCCAATTCTTATTGAGCTTACCATGTACTAGGTTAAACAACATGCAAACAACTATGTACAAACAAGAACACGTATTCTTGTTTGTAATAGATAGGTAGATAGCTAGCTAGATAAACGGACATACATGATTAACAGAGGGAAGTTCCTAGGATTAAAGGGGATCAGGAAAGGGCATCAGATTACATTTTCCTGTAGGAAGAGGGTTTTAGTTAGGACTGTCAGGAAACCAGAGAATCCAAGAGGCAGAGACAATTGGGTGATGGAGGAGAGAATTTTTAGTCATGATAAGTAGTCTAAGAAAAGGCATGAAGTCTGGTAATAGAGTTTCTTGAGTTAGCATTAATGGATTGAAGAGCATGTGGAGGGGAGTGTAAGGTATAAGAAGGCTGCAAAGGTAGGAAGGGAAAATTTTGGGATGAACTTTTAAAGAATAAACTGGATTTTATATTTGATCCTAGAGGAGGTAAGAAGCTACTGTAGTTTAATGAGTAAGGGGGGTAGCATAGGTCAGATTTAGAGGGGGTATGAAGCTACTGTAATATATTAAGTGAGGAGGTGATAAGGGTCAGATTTACACCTTAACAAGATCACTTAAGAAACTTATTGGAGCATGCATGGGCACGGCAATTGAGAGAACTGAGAGGATCTGACCAGCTGACCCCACCAGATTGGGGAGACAATTGAGAGAAAGATCAAAGAGTAATTTATTGCAAAGTAACCTAGACATGAGATAATGAGACATAGCATATAGCTTGTGTCAAGGCACAAAATCTTTATGCCAAATTATGGGACCAGTTATTATTTTAGTTTGGCAAGCAGAACCAAATTATGGAGGGTCTATAAAACCCAAACCAAGAAGTATTTAAAGTACTAAATTGATACTATATCTTATAGGCTATATTCTTTATAAGCTAAAGTGTAGAAGAAGACATTTATTTTGGATGTTTATATTTTTTATTTTTAGACATTACATAGGAGTTTACCTACTATATTCACAGTCTCTTTCACAGTCATTTGCATATGTAGTGTTCGTCATTTTCAGACACACCACTATTTCTCTTTCTCCTACTTCTCAGATTCCTACTCCATTAAATTTCTATCCTTTGCTTTTCACAATAATTTAGACATTCTCAAAGATTCTGTACATCATTCGATGTTCTTCTCTATTTACACTCTTTTCCCTTTGGCAATCACTTTCATTTTCATGACTTCAACTACCACTTGTTTAGATGGACCAGCAATATTTTACCATCCTACTGAGGCATCTTCCCACCAGCCCTGATGCTTTCCCATATTTCTTCCCATCTAGAAGAAGCAGCTTCCATACTTGACTATCCAACACTATGATAACTTATCCCCCATACATGTGCATTCAGCTTTTAGATGGAATTAATCCATTTATTTTGGTAACCCCCGCCAAGGGACTTAAATATTCAAATTGGTCAGTCATCCACTATATTTAGGTGATGCCACACAAAACTTGAAGATTAAACATAGTTTAGAATATTTAAATTATTTCTTTTAAAACATAGCAGTAGGGAAGCAGTAACTTTTCTAATCTCCTACATGAATCCCAACACTAAACTTTAAATAGTGAATCTGAACAGATTTTAGAGTAACAGAAACAATTGGATTCCCTATCCAGAAAAATGCCCACGTAGGTCTGGGCTGCACCGGTGGAGACTAGAGAGTATACTACAGTAGAGTGAGAAGGAGCCCTAGCCAGCAGACTGACCCACCCCAAGGGCAATTTGCAGCCATCTAACCACAGTACAGTGGATCAGGCAGATCTGGGTAAGAGAAAGAGCAAGGCATGCAGCTTCTCCTCGGGCATTCAACCCACATCCTAGAAGTTTAAAAATCATCTACCTGAATTTCCAGAAACGAAGATGACAAAGCAAACCATACCATACCATACTATACTATACCATACTATACTATACTATACTATACTATACTATACTATGCTATATTATACTATACCATACTATGCTATATTATACTATACTATACTGTACTATACTATACTATACTCCACTCTACTATATTATATTTTACTGTACTATATACTATACTTTGCTATCCAATGTGTGTATATGTGTATTATATATAATGCACATATCATATATCATATATGTCAGTATTATATATATATATAGTACAATTCCATGCATTAGTACTGTTTATGAATGTGCACATGCCAAAACCACATATTTATACCTTTAGTATAATGTGATATAATATGTACATATTCTTTCTAATTAGAATCCTTCACATAGATGGTAAACTTAAGTCAGAAACTGGATCATTATGTTTTAATGTTGCCAATATTTACTTAGGTGTTTTAAATATAGTTGCTGTTTACTTATTTCAGTAGTGTCTGACTCTTTGTTTTCTTTACAAAGTTATTGGAGCCATTCTCAATGCTCCTCTCTAGCTCATTTTACAGAAGCAAATTTGGTTAAATGACTTTCCCAGAGTCACACAGCTAGTAAGTGTCTAAGAATGGATTTGAACTTAGGAAGATGAGTCTTCTTGATTCTATCTCCCAGCATTTTCTCTACCATATCACCTAGCTGCTCCTTAAATATAGTAGGTACTTACAAAATATTATGGTTTGCCATCCTGCCACTGTCCAATATTTCAACCACCCAGAAATAACTCAATTATTTAAAAAGATTGGCTATTGGTACAAAAAGCATAGTTTTAAAACATAAGAATATAAATTGATATTGATTATATTAGTTTTATTCTTCTTAGATAGACTAATAATCAGCTTATTGCATATCATGCAATTGTCAATAATATCCAATCATTTA
Source organism: Gymnobelideus leadbeateri (assembly GCA_011680675.1). Classification (NCBI taxonomy): domain Eukaryota; kingdom Metazoa; phylum Chordata; class Mammalia; order Diprotodontia; family Petauridae; genus Gymnobelideus; species Gymnobelideus leadbeateri. The sequence continues at coordinate 206,069 of WOXC01000173.1, read as the reverse complement.
TTCTATACAAATAAAAAAAAACCTTTTGTTCACATAACTAGTTTCAATTAATCAAAGGTGCTTTGGTTAAATGCTTCTGTTGTATGTAACTGACACATAAAGTGGATATTATTGCTATGTACACTTATCTACTATTATACTTTTCCTCCTTTGGAAGAAACTGTTTGTCAGTTTCAGAGAGCAACAAAGGTCCTTGGCACACATGAGAAATACTAGCATGTGCTTGTAAATTTATGGGGCTCAAACAGAGATTATAGTAGTATGGTTCTTGTTACTGCTCAGATCACATCTACAGTATTGTGTTCACTTTTAAGAATTAGGATGTGACCCTAGACTTCCTTGAAATTCAAGAATGTCCTTGGGGTTTAGTTATTTAAAGCTTAACTCATCCAATGAATCCTCCATCAGAGAAAGGTGTTCACAAACTACTAAGGAATATTCAGTTATCATATCATGTGAACACATTAAAGGTTCATCTTAGCCAGATAAATCATGTGACTATTATCAACTGTTAGGAGAAGAAATCATATTTCTCCTCTTTTATATTTATATACAGTGCTTTAAAATGATTGCTCATAAAATATAATACTTAGATCTAAGCATGTTACAATATATTCTATTCTATGAACATTTGATTATTAAACACAGAATTTTATTGGTAAAGTGAAGTTTAAACTTGAGGGCAAATAATTCATACTTAAAAGCAGAATTCCATAAAAATCTATCTGGTCTTAGAGTCAGATGCACTTTGTAAATTCTCTAGCTAACACAATTAACGTGTGGTAGTCATTTAACATCATTGGTACTCAATTTTCTCAGTTATACCATGAAGATAGTACACTCCATTACTTTAAGGACCTGTTCATTTCAGCCCACATGCAGACCTATGAAGTATTTGAATAGCTTTCAAGAGGCAGAGGGACAGAATTCATTTTTTGTTGCCCCAGAGAGCAAAAATTAGACAAATAGATAGCAGTTATCTGAAGACAGATTTCTGCTTATTTCAAGACAGGGCTTCAGAACAACTAGAATCATATACAAATGAGATGCTTTACTTCTTGGATTAGTGAGTTCCTTGTTACTATAAGTTTTAAGCATATTGGACAAGGCTGTTATTAATGTGTCAGCTTTAAAAGTCAATGGCCCCAAATTTTTGATGCTGTAGTTTTGAGATACCTCACCAGGTCTTTAAAAGTCTTTTTACTAACTAAAAAAAATCTAGATTTTATGAAGTAGGGAAACATGCATAAATATGACTTGTCTGACTCTATAAAGGATCTTAACATCACAACCATACAACAACAAAGTAGAAGTTACAGGAGTACACTGCCTGGCAGTGTTTACAAAGTTATGTTTGACTAGCAAGGAATTGCCATTAAAATAAAGATGATTAGGGGTTAAAATAAATGTTTTGTCTTCATCAATACAGATTAAAAAAAGAAAATGTCACAGAGAATACTATTTGAATTCCTAGTTCTGTTTTATTAATACTGTCCCTTAGATATTTTTGTAAGCTAATAAGGGTTCCATTTGTTTAACTGTTGGTTTTCTGTTTAAATTGAGATTACAACATAACTTAAGATCTCAACCTTCTTACTAAGAGCTAACATTTAAGAATTACATAGTATATATTTAAATATAAGGCACCATTTGGAAGTATAAATAATTCACTGGTTGTGTCTTTTGCACTAGCTCAAAGGGAATAAAACTTGGCAGACATCAAGTTGAGTGTCTTGATTAATTATACTAAAAATGCTGAAGCAGTGATACTTTGCCTGACAAAACAATGTGTAGATAGCCAAAGTCTGAAGTCAGTTTAAGAACAGAGAAAAATTATAATTTTGAAGTAAATGTCATAATCTAATTCAATTCTCTTAAAAGTTGTTAAATGTTTAGTGTAAGGCACTGTGCTAAATGCAGGGTAGAAAAAGAAAAACAAATAAATGAATTCCTGCCCTCAAGAACCTTATATTCTACATACACCAAAAGAGGAAATAAAAGATATATGGATTTAAAGGTATGCAAATGAATAGTATATTTTAATTGGTAGGCTAGTGCTAACAATTGATGTAACTAAATATAGGAAAATTATATTTGTATTTTCTATAGAATTCATGGATCCAGACTATCTGTTAAATTCTATTTGTTTTTTTAAATGCTTTATTAACTTCTGGTTTACATCATTCATTTCCATCAGATTTTGAGTTACAAATTTTCTCTCTGTTTTTCCCCTACCCATTGCCCCAAAATAGAAGTACCACAGGGTATCCCCTCCTCCAATCTGCTCTCTCCCATATCTTCTCCCATACCCCCTTTGACTTTTCCAGTAGGGCATGGTGAATCTCTATGACCCAGTGCTTGTATATCTTTTTTCCCCAATTACATGTAAAGTAGTATTAATAATAGTGTATACATACATACATATATTTAAACATTTGGTTTTAAAACTTTGAATTCCAGATTCCTTCCCTTCCTCCCTTGTCACTCACCCTTACTGTGAAGATAAGCAATTCAATATAGGTTGTACATGTGTAGATATGCAAAACATTACCATAGTAGATATATCATAAAAGGCTGATTATATTTCCCTCCCTCCTATCCCACCTCCCACTTGTTCTATTCTCTATTTTGATCCTTTCCCTTTTCAAAAGTTGATGCTTCCAAATTCCCTCCACCAGCCTGCCCCCCCTTTCATCATACCACCTTTCATCCCCTTACCCCCTACTCTCCTGTAGAATAAGATACCTTATTTAGTGTGTATGTCATGTATTCCCTGAGCCAAATTCAATGAGAATAATTTTTACCCATTCCCTTTTGCCTTTCTCTTCTTCCCCTACATTGTAACTATTTTCCCTTGCCTCTTCTATATGAGATAATTCACCCCATTCTGTCTCTCCCCATTTCTTCACATTATATTCCTCCCTCACCTCTTGATTTCAAATTTTACGTATCATCCCTTCCTATTATATTGGTCCTGTTCCCTCTATCTATGTATACCTGTACACATATATACACACATTCACATATGTTTTCATTCAGCCATATGCCCTTCTAGATCTAAGCAAGTTAAAGCAAGAGCAATTAGCACTCAGACTGGTTGCTTGGTCTCCCTACACTCTGCAGGCCAGGAGATGAAGGTGCCATGTGGCAGCAGCTGCATTGCCTCAGTGCCTCAGTGGCTTCTCTCCCTGGGAGCAAAGGCTGACCACACTCCCAACTACTGGGTCCCAAAGTCCACATTGCAATGATGTCTCACTTTGTCCTCAGCATCTGTGGGTTGATAATTCTGGAAACCTCCATAGCTGCTGGTGATCTGAGTCCCTCCAGCCAGTGGTTGGTCAGGCCCACCCTAGGGCTAAAATCTCCCACCCCTGGACTGGTGTCAGCCCCCAGAGTGATGTACTGGCTGATTCCTGCTGGCCTCTCGGGTTGTCCTCAGTGGGAGGTTAGTTTCTCTGTGTCATTTTGTGTATTCTCTAGCTCCAGAGTTTGTTCAGAGTCCCCTTTTACATGAACTGGGGGAGGTGGAAGCCAGAGCCCTGCGGAAGTCCTGTTTCTACTCTGCCATCTTGACTCAGCCCCAATCTGTTAAATTCTTACTACTTGGTCAGTTCTTTATATTTTTCAAATGGAAAAGGACAGTTATTAAAACTAACAATTGACACGGGATATTAGTTTACAGGTAGTGAACAAAGGACCACTTCACAGACCCACAGAACTTATAGAATCTCAGAAGAAGATGGGATCTCAAACATCTACCCAGATTTTTTAAATATAAATATAAATTCTCTCTAAAATATTATTGCCATCAAGATTTTTTTATAATATCCAGTGGTGTAGAACACATCTATTCATAGAGAAAGTTTATTCTATTTTAGGCTGACTATAAATATTGTGTAGTCCCCTAGAAACCAGAAATATGCCCTTTAAAAAAAATCCACTCAGGGAGCAGCTAGGTGGAGCAGTGAATAGAGTGTTGGCCCTGGAGTCAGAAGGACATGAGTTTGGATCCGACCTCAGACACTTGATGCACACATAAACAAGAACCTATCCGTGTGACCTTGGGCAAGTTACTTAACCCCAATTGCCCTCCAAAAAGGCAAAAAAAAAATCCACTCATATCTCCTATTAATGTTCACTAAGTACAAGTGGAAAAATGTCAGTGCTTCTACCCCTTTCAAGAATTTCAAATACTTAATTATTGCTATAATATCCAATAAACATTTTCTCAACTTCAGAATAAACTTTCCCACATCCTTCTACAATCTAATCAGGGAAGAATATAAAGGAATTATCACTTCCCTTGTTCAAAACTTTGTCTCAATGTAGCTTAATATTACTTGACTTTATTGTTTTATTTGCTTATTATGTTATTTTGTTTTGGCTGTCTTAACACAATGTTGACTCATATTAAGTTTACAGTTTGTTGAAAGCACTAGAATCTTTTAAAATAGATTATCACATAGTTGTGTTGCATTGGTGAAATATTTGAAAATAGTAAAAAAATTACAATTTTAAATTTGGACACTGTTTGAGCCCATGAAATTTTTTTTTTTGTATCCAGATTCTTCTTAAATGTGTTACATGTCCCTCTAAGTTTTATGCCATTTGAAGATTTAAAAAGCATGTCAGCAAGGTACTAACTAATAAATTTATTAGAAATTTTAAACAGCAGAGATACTATGATAGACCTCTCAGGTCTGCCACTTGAGATTTGTTTCCAGGTTGATATTCTAATCTTTTTGATTCTACATCCAATATCAAATATTGCAGATATCTGTCCCATTTCTTCCAGCATTTTTAATCAAATAGACATTCAAAGACTTATTGAAAATTTAAGGAAATTGCCTAGGGTCACTCAGCTAGTATGTATCAAAGGCACAACTTCAACCAAATTTTTCCTTGCTTTGATACTATGCTTTCTATCTATGCCACTCAACGTTCCAAACAAAACAACCATAAAATTAAACCAAAGGAAAAAAATATCCTAAATGTCACAGAAAACTTTATAAGACAGCTACCATCACAGTTATTTCTTACCAGTTAAACATTTTTTTTCCAAAGGAGATCAATTAAACTGATGAGTTAGAGAAGGATAAGAAAAAAATGAAATTAGTAGCCCAGTGATAAAACTAAGAACAAAACTCTTTGGGAAATGATGGGCCTATGTGATTTTCTTTCGCAAGGCCTCATAATCTTTAGCACTGATTTCTATAGGGTTTCTTTCTATATTAACTGGGCTTATATGAATCATAGTAAAAACCTGGTAGTCAACATTTATTTTCCTATTAAGTTTCTATTCATAACAGCTTTATGTATCTAGGACCCAAAGTGAACTTAGAGACCATCTAGTCCTATCCATTGAGTGATTTGCCTGAGGTCACACGAAAGTAAAGATCAATTGCCCCCTTTTATATGAAGGTATTCCCTGTAATTCCCATATAGATGACGATCTTTGATCCTCAGAGAGCAAAGTGTTTTCCATCTCCTAATTCATTTATCATGTATTGTTTTATAATATAGTTTTCTCAGTTTCTTTCTCATTACTTGAGTAGTAGCAGATAGTCTTTTCTTTAGGAGCTACTATTTTATTTATAACCTTTAGATGAAATTTAGATAGAAATGAACTAGGGACAAATCACTGTCCTTTATATTTAATGTCCTGAAGATTATTATTTTAGGGATTTCTCTTCTGTATGTCCACTATAATCCCCTTCATGAAAATTCAAGTAGTTTGCTAGGATGACAGTGACAATATGTGCGTTATTCTATTCCTATGTAATCTTTATTTCTTCCAATAAATTTCTCTATTTTAAATGTTCATTCATGAAATGTGGATTTTATGCTTATTCATATAGAGACATTTAGAAATTTAAATTTCTAAATATCAATATGATATCTGTACAATCATGGGCACCAGTTTGATCTGCTATGATGCAGAGTTCATTGGCCAGTTTCTAAATATGTTTGAGACCTAGGTTTATAGTGAAGACATTGTTCAATTGTTAATTTATGAAATTAATTTATAAAATTAAGGCTACTTTCAGGTATATAATTAAATTTTTCTAATGCTATCTACCTAGGTATTCAATGGGTATTTATAAATGTTATATTTTGTCACCATTGTTATCAACATAAAATAATTGTAATGTTATTATAATAAACATATTATGATAATTAAGACATAGCCTTTTCTCTCAGGAATTTGAAATCTAGATGAGTTATAAGAAAAAAAAAGTCAAGTAACGATAATACAAATTACATGAGAAGTATACTACTGAAGTAGAAAATAAAATTCTGGGTGAAGTCCAAAGCAGGGAGTCATTACTATCATAGGGATGATCTGGGAAAACAAATAACAAAACAGTGACATCTCTATAGTATGCCTCTTTGCCTTTGCCCTGTATCTAACATCACACCATAAGATGCACTAAACTATAAGAACTTCCATGTTTTTTAATTCAATTTACTTTAATCTTACACATCTGTCCCCTCAAATTACTCCTTGCTTCTTTCAAGGAAAAACATTATCTTTTCCTATATGAGACCTTTTGGTTTCTCTAAGTTATCATCATTTTTTTTTGTTAGAATTGCATTGCATCACTTCATTTGTAACTATAATTATCTTCTCTGCTTATAAATTATATTTTTTCAGTAGAATGTAAACACATTGTAGACAGAGATTGTTCATTTGATCATTGCATAGCCAGTCCCTAGGACAGTGTTTAAAAAAGTGTAGTCAATAAGACATGTTTGTTCTTACACTGGTGTTATTTGATATTTGTTCTATTAGGGACGTTTTCTTGCTCCCCTTTATATTCATCCTTTCTCAAATGAATAATAAAGAATTAAAAATCAAAATTGTACAGTGGAAAGAGTATTATTTTTCTAAGCTGATAGAAACCCATTTCAAATCCCATCTCTAATAAATAATATCTATGTAAACTGGGCCAAGTCAAATAACAACAGCAAAAACAACAATAACAAAGGCAACATTTTTATCACACTTACTATGTTCCAGGCACTATGCTAAGTACTTTATAATTATTATGTCATTTGATCCTCATAAGAATCCTGGGGAGTAAATTCTCTGATTTCATTTATCTTTTTTTTCTTTTTTTCTATTTAAACAAATGCTTTATTAACTTCTGTTTTACATCATTCATTTCTGCCAGATTTTGAGTTACAATCATCCCCCCCCATTTACCCCTACCAACCCTCCCAGAACAGCAGTCCCACAAGACATCACTTCTTCCAATCTGCTTTCTCCCCTATCCTCTCCCACATCCCCTTTGACCTCTCCATTAGAGGAAGGTGAATCTTTGTGTCCCAATGCTTGCACATCTTATCTCCCAATTACAAGCAAAAGAGTATTAATAATAGTATTTATATGTATTTGAAACATTTAATTTTAAGACCTTGGATTTCAGATCCATTTCCTTCCTCCCTTGTCACCCATTCCCTCTGGGGAGATAAGTAATTCAGTATATGTTGCTATGCAAAACATTATCATAGTAGATATATTGTATAAGGCTGCTTATAATTCCCTCCCCCTCATCCCACCCCCCACCTGGTCCATTCCCCACTTGATCCTGTCCCTCTTCCATAGTGGGTACCACCAACCTCCCCTCCCCCCAAGGATGCCCTCCCATCCATCATCCCTCCTCCCATCCTCCTTCCCCCCATTCTGCTGTAGGTTGAGATGTCCCACTTAGTATGTATGTCATTCTCTCCCTGAACCAAATTCAATGAGAATGTGGTTTCACCTTTTTGCCTTCCTATTTTTCCCCTCCCCTGCAACTACTTCCCCCTGTTTCCTCTACATGAGATAGTTTACCCCACCTTGTCTATCCCCATCTCTTCCTGCCACTTTCCTTTCACACCTCACAACTTCACTCCTTGAGTATCCTCCCTTCCCAAAAAATTCAACCTATGCCCTCTATCCATATATAACTGTAACCATATACACACACATTCACATATGTATTCACATGACCATACCCCCTTCCTCCATTATTTTAATAGTGAGAAAGATTTCCTCAGTCACAGTTATTGTTTTTCCATATAGGAATGTAAATAGTTCAACTTTGATAAGTTCCTTTTGATTTCTTTTCCCTGATTACCTTCTCAGGCATCTCCTGCTTCTTGTGTCTGGATGTCAATTTTTTTTATTCAAATCTGGTTTTTTCCTCAAGAATGCTTGAAAGTCCTCTATTCCACTGAATGACCATATTTTCCCCTGAAACAAAATACTCAGTTTTGCTGGGTAGGTGACCCTTGGGTTCATTCCCAGCTCTTTTGCCCTCTGGAATATCATATTCCATGCCCTTCGATCCCTCAGTGTAGAAGCTGCCAGGTCCTGGGCTATTCTGATTGTGTTTCCACAATATTGAAATTGTTTCTTCCTGGCTGCTTGTAGTATTTTCTCCTTGATCTGGGGATTCTGGAACCTGGCTATAATATTCCTGGGAGTTTTCTTTTTGGGATCTTTTTCAGGAGGTGATCGGTGGATTCTTTCAACCTCTATTTTGCCCTCTGGATCTAAAACATCAGGGCAATTTTCCTTGAGAATTTCTTGAAGGGTGATTTCTAGGTTCTTTCTTTGATCATGGCTTTCAGGTAGTCCAATAATTTTTAAATTGTCTCTCCTGGATCTATTTTCCAGGTCAGTGGTTTTTCCCATGAGATATTTCACATTGCCTTCTATTCTTTCATTTGTTTGGATCTGTTTAACAGCATCTTCATTTCTCATAAAGTCATTAGCTTCCATTTGCTCCAGTCTAACTCTGAAGGAATGAATCTCCTCAGTGAACTTTTGAGATTCTTTTTCCATCTGGCAAATTCGACTTTTTAAGGCATTCTTCTCCTCATTGCCCTTTTGGGCCTCCTTTGCCATTTGAGTTAGTCTGTTTTTTAAGGTGTTGTTTTCCTCAGTCAGTCTGTTGACCCTCATTTCATACTTCTCCTGCATCCTTCTCATTTCTCTTTCCAATTTTTCCTCCACTTCTCTCATTTGAATTTAAAGTCCTTCTTAAGGTCCTCTATGGCCTGCAACCCGCTCATGTTTTCCCCTGGGGCTTTTGGAGCAGGACTTCTGCCCTCCTCTTGCTCTATGCTTCAATCTTCTTTGCCCCCACAGTAGGAGTCTATGGTTGCATTTTTCTGTTGAATTTGTTTCCTTTGCCTTGGCATGTTGCCACTTAATTACTTGACTTTTGGGCTTGTTGCCACAGTATGGCCTGGTGCTAGACGGGAAATTTTGTCTTGAATGTGTGTGTGTGGGGCAACGTCCTTTTCTGGCAAGCTGGAAACCCACCCACGACCTCCACCCCAGATCACAATCCAGATCCAGGGAGGTTAAAGGAAGAGTGATTACCCCCCAAGACTGATCACTGGATCTCTCTACAATTAGCATGCAGGCCAGGAGCTGGAGCTGCCACTGAAAACTACAAAATGGAGTGTCTCCTCAGTGGCTTCTAGCCCCCAGCGGAGGAAGCCAACGCATTCCCCAAATGCTGGTCCCAAAGTCCATAGGGCACTATCCTCTCACTTTGTCCTAGGCATGTCTATGTTGATAATTCTGGAATCCCCACAGCTGCTGGTGTTCTCGGGTCCCTCCAGCCAGTCACTGGCCCTGCCACCCTGGAGCTAAAACCATGACTCAGGCAGACCTGTGCTCAGCTTCCTGTGCTCAGCTCCCCGTGCACTGCATGAGGAGCACTGTGCTGGTCCTTCCTTCAGGGCTGCTGGGCTGTCCTCAGCGGGAGGTCAGCTTCTCTGTGTCATTCTATGGGTGTGGGGGCTCCAGAAGTTGTTCAGAGTCCCCTTTTACTTAGTTTGGAGGTAATCTGGGGGTAGAGTGGCTTGGACGTTCTGTTTCTACTCCGCCATCTAGGCTAGGGAGGTTTTAAACTCCATTTGCCAAGCCCTGGTGTTAAAGAGGGTGGGAGCCTGCTTCAGCCCCATTCACAGGAACCTTTTCCCAGTGGACAGTGAGGGGAATAAGGCCTTTGAGCTGAGGAAGATAAAGGGAACCTCTGCTTACATGGAACACCAGATCCAGCTATTCTGTGGAAATGTGTCTAGGGCAAGAAAGAATGAGCACAGACCAGCTGAGTTTGCAGAAGTAGTAGGAGCAGGTACATCACTGACTGTGGGCATGTAAAGGAAGTTGAAGCTCTTGGTTTCAGTTCCAGTCTAAAGGAAAAAACTGAAGGAAGATCTGTGACCAAAAAGATCATCCCCATACTGCAGGTCTAGAAAGGTCAAGGAAGGCTCTCAGCTTCCATGGTTCCTCTTTCATGGTCCAATTCTTGCCCAGATATAAACAACTTCCACCTGAGTTCAAAGGCAGGAAGCCTCCAGTTCCTTGTCCAGCTCTCTGTGGAGTTCCTGTTCCATATTGAAGCTCACAGCATCTAAACCACCTCAAGTCCTTCACAGTTTCTGTTCCTGGGAAGACAAAGCTTAACCAAGCCATAATAACACCCCTGCCATTGCCAGTGTCCTCATCAATACACTTTCTGCCTATGAAATCAGCATAGACAAAACAACAAGGTCTGAAGACTCTATCAAAAACAAATCCAAAAAAGTAACATCAAAATCAACACAGTACCAGCACCACAGTCATGCTTCCTCACTTTTTTTTGGCACCTCCAGCTGGCCCACAGAAGTCTTTGGCAGCTCCAAGAAGAAGTTGGTAACTCCTCAGCCTAGATCTCAGAAGCTCCTAGCAGAATTTCCCAGAAGAAATTTCTCAACAGAAGTTCCAGCTGGATCTCAAAGAAGCTCTGCCACCATAAGATCCATTCTCAAAATCAATATCATTTTCTCTACCCTGGACCTCTCCCCTTCAGCCTCCACACTGCTTGCTCCAAGAAGTTCTGGCCTCTCTCAGCTTAGGATTTTCCTTACATACAGTATTACATCCTCCCTGTTTCACCCCTTCTTGTTATGTCAACAAGTCCATCCCACTGTGGGATTCACAAGTTCTGGGTCTTAATACTTAATCAGAAACTAAAAACTAAGTACCTGTTAGCTTGACAATGCAAGGGGATCTTCAAATTCCATTACTATTACAAACAATACAAGAAATAATTAAAGAAAATTGTCCTGAAGCATTAGAACAAGAGGAGAAAGTAGAAATAGAAAAAAAAATCCACTGATCACTACCTGAAAGGATTCTACAAGGAAATTTCATAGGAATATTATTATCAAATTTTGAAACCCCTAGCTCAAGTGTAAAATGTTATGAGAAACAAGAAAATTATAAGAACAACATCAACAATGACAAAAAGCAATGTAAATATGGTGGTGCCATAGTTAGAATCTCACAAAACCTAGCAACAGTGACACTAAAAGAGTACAGGTCTTGGAAATCCATATTTATAAGAGCCATAGAATTGGTGTTCTGTCTGAAAATGTAACACTCAACAAACATAAGCATAACCTGGAATGAAAAAAATAAAGCCATTCAAAGAAAATTTTAGGGCTTTGTTAAAAAAATAATGTCGTATAAAGTTTCAGCATTTCTATATATTAACAAAAAAAGTCCAACAGGTAGTAGAAAGAGAAATTCCATTTAAAATAACTGTAATTTTAAATATATAAAAAAATTACAAAACAGTTTTTACACCAGTAAACTGAGATCTAAATAATTGGAAAAATATCTATTGCTCATGTGTAGGCTGAGCTAATATAAAAAAATTACAATTATACCTAAATTAAATTACTTTTTCAGTTTCATACCAATCAAACTACCAAAAAATTATTTTGTAGAGCTATAACAATAATAACACAATTCATCTGGAAGAACAAAAGATCAACTATTAAGGGAATTAATTTTTTAAAAATGAAAAGGGAGGTAGCATAGCCATCCCAGATCTGAAACTATATTATGAAGCAGCAATCATCAAAACTATTTAGTACTGGGTCAGAAATAGAGCGGTAGATCAGTGGAATAAGTTAGCTACACAAGACATAGTAGTCAAGGACTATCATATCTATTGTTTGATAAACTCAAAGACTCCAGCTTCTTTTTTTTTTTTTTTAAGCAATTGGGGTTAAGTAACTAGCCGTGTAACAAGGTTACACAGCTAGTCATTATTTATGTGTCGGTGCTCAGTTTCTGAGGCCGGATTCGATCTTGGGTCATCCCAACTCTGAGGCCGGCACTCTTACTGTGCCACCTAGCCACCCCTTTTTTAGGGCAATTGGGGTTAAGTAACTTGCCCAAGGTCACACGGATAGGTTTTTGTTTGTGTGGATTAAGTGTCTGAGGCTGGATCCAAACTCAGGTCCTTCTGACTCCAGGGCCGGTGCTCTACTCACTGTGAAAGACTCCAGCTTCTGGTTTAAGAAGTCAGTATTTGACAAAAACTGCCAGTAAATATTATGGCAGAAACTGGGCAAAGACCAATATCTCACACACACTTTACCAAGACAAGTTTGAAATGGGTACATGATTAATACATAAGGGATGGTACCATAAGCAAATTAGGAGAGCAAGGACTTGTTTACCTGTCACATCTATGAAGAGGGGAAGAATTCACGACCAAACAATAAATAGTGAACATTATGAAATGAAAAAGGAATAATTTTGCTCACATTAAATTGGCTATGTGCTCTGGTGATCCTCTGAACACTAGCTGGGATAGGGATTGCCTAACTTCTGTGCATGTCTCCTACATTCACAATATAATTTAAAGCTCCTTGTGATCAAATGTTACTTCTCATTCATCCTGTGTTATGTTCAGTGTTGAGCTTGTTCCTTTGTCAAAAATAGATTCTCAGTACATATTTATAGAATCTAGATTCAGAAGAGAAATTAAGAAATCATCAAATTCAACTCTTCATTTCTCAGATATACAGAAAAAAATATAAAAAGATTTTCAGAGAGTTTGGGTGACTTATATAAAGTTACCTGATACCTACTAAGTACATAAAGTATACAATAGACATGTTCTATATATAATTTATTTCAACTATAAGAAAATACAGAAAAATTACAGTTGAGCCCTCTAAAAGAGATGAATAAATGTGTATCTCCCAATTTTTTCAGAGGTAAGTTACAATAAAGATTTAAGTTTATAGATGCTGTCACATATGGGTAATATTATTTCAATTTCCTGAACTTTTTTGAATTTTTTTCCACTTTTTTGGAGGGCAATTGGGGTTAAATAACTTGCTCAAGGTTAAACAGCTAGGTTTTTGTTTGTGTGTGTTAAGCATCTGAGGCCTTATCCGAACTCAGGTCCTTCTGACTCCAGGGCCAGCACTCTACTCACTGCACCACCTAGTTGCCCCCTATTTTTGAGTTTTTAAAATACTTTCTACATGAGAACATTCAGTTGGTATGAGGATGTGGGTAGTTCATAATTTAATGTAATATATTAAAATATATCTATTCATCTTTGTATCTAAAAATCTATTATCTTTCTAGTTCTATCTATTATCCATCAATATGTCTATGTATTTATTATTTAGCTAATTAGCTAATCTACCTTTCTATCATTTATCTATCATGTATCTAGTTCTATTTATGTATTACTTATATAGCTTTCTAAATTTTTAATCAATTTGACATCTATCTCAATTATATATCTATCAGCTATATATATTTGTTTTTCAAAAATTTTAAGGTGTTATATAATGTTAGCTTTTGTTTTATTTTTAGCAAAAAGAATAGTTTTTGTTTTGGGATAGAGACAAATTCCCAACACACACACATACATATATACATTCTGCTATTGCTTTAATAAGGTTCATATACTTTAGCTTCTGTTTGAAAGACACAGTACTAAAGATGCAGGGCCCCTTGAGCATCTTAGAAATCTGAGGTCTCTATTAGAAATATCTTTTGATGGGCATCATTCTGAAATTCAACTTTAAGACATCCATAATAACGATCTTCAAGTCTGGCCTAGCTCTCATAAAAATAACATAAACTTCCTGTTTCTTCAACTTTTGTAGTGTCTAGAAAAAGGACCAAACTTCCTATTATATGAAGGTGCAGAAAAACATTTGAAAATTCCTTAGGTGCATTTACTTTCAGAATTTAAAATTAGGTCTCAAAAATAAATGTTAAATATCCTTTATTAATACTTTTACTTCTTTAGAGAATTCAGCACAAATAAGAGTAATGGGTTACCAAGTTTAAATATTAATGGTTTTTATCAAGTCATATGATTTTCAACAAATCAAATCTTTGTGAAGAATAAGTAGGTGTCATGTGTTTTAAATGAGCAAGAGGATTAGGAAATAAGAATGACCCTATTCACACGTTATATAATGGTGAATGGAATAAAGAAGTCTGATAAAAAGACTTTTTTTTACCTCAAAATCATGGGACATAAGCTTTAAGATGATATGAACAAGATAGGGAAAATGAGTTTCCAGTTTCTTAATTTGAAACACATCTTCATTTTTAACAGTATTTAGCAATTGCTGCTTAGTCATTGTTCAGTCATGTTTGAATTTTAGTGACCCATTTGGGGTTTACTTGGCAAAGAAAATAGAGTGGTTTGAATTTCTTTCTCCAACGTATTTTGTAGATGATAGAACTATTCAAAGAAGATTTAATGAGTTGATCAGGGACACACAGCAATTAATTATGTGAAATAAAATTTGAATTCACAAAGAATAGTCTTCCTGATTCCATGCCCAGTATGGTATCCCACTGTACCTCATAGGTGCCCAACCTGGGCAATAACCAAAGTCAATTTAACTTAAACTTTGCTTGTGGGTCTGGCAAATGGTGACTATTTTATAATGTTAATGTATAAAATCAAGACTGAGTAAAGGAACATCCACTGATCTCAGTTATAGAGGTCTCAGGAATCATTTTATGTTGAGGATATATGTTTTAGTAAGTATTTATACGCTTAACCAGAAAGCGTATAAATATACTTTTGTCTTTTATTTACATATTTTGTGTGACTACAGACTCCTTCAAAAACGGTTGCATGCCTTTACTATATATTTATCAATATCTCCCCAGCAGCAAATGTGAGATTATTGAAATACTCTCCTAACAGTTTTTATTGACTCCAAGCTCCCCAACTACAACTTTTAAGCAATTATTCATGTCACTGGTAAGCTCGTCTTCCAAAAGTAGCATATTAATTCTCTCAGTCTCCTGCTCTGAAACTTTTGATGCTACTCCATTATCTATGGAATAATATAATATTTTATCTTCCTATTTTAGGTTCTCCACAATTTGCTAGTAAGTTTTCTTTCTAGTAATATTTCTTACAACCCCTCTCCAATATTCTGTGCCCTTATTTCTGCCTCATGACACATTTCATTTAATCTTGTGTCAATTACACACATACATCACATCTGAACTCCCAAGCCAGATTGTAAACTGCTTGAATGTAAA
The DNA here is from genome assembly GCA_011680675.1 of Gymnobelideus leadbeateri. Lineage (NCBI taxonomy): Eukaryota > Metazoa > Chordata > Mammalia > Diprotodontia > Petauridae > Gymnobelideus > Gymnobelideus leadbeateri. The sequence continues at coordinate 190,690 of WOXC01000173.1, read as the reverse complement.
TACTATCTTATACTTGACTCTTCCCTCCTTACCTCCAGTTGGTAGTTCAGTGAACCCATCAGGTTCTTAATAAATAATATTTACTGAATTGAGTAGAATTTGATGCTTTTCAGGTCATTCTTTTTCTTGTAATACAACCATTCCTTAGTATACTCTCTCCCTTCTCTCCAGCTCAAGGATCTTGACCTTGTCCCAAAATTTGACAAATGCTAAGTCAAATCAATGGAAAAATAATATATAAACATTTATTTCTTGTCCTAAAAGTGTTCGTGGCTTTTAAATCACTGCAAGGCAGTTTTCTGAATAAACTAATTTGAATCCCATTTTAAAAATGTGATACTATGTTGCTCCAGCAGTCAAATAATGCTAGTATTCATTTTTAACAAACTAGAGCAAGAATAGGCAAAATGATGCAAAAGTGGAAAATATAGAAATGGGGTAATTATACCAATAATTAAACTGAACTGAATATGCCAAGACAGGAAAAATGCTATTACTATTTTGGGTATCTAACTCATATGGATTTTCATATTCTCCCTTTGTTCCCTAACCCAAGAGGGCAGACAAATTCTTTTCAATCCAAGTGTCTTATTGTAGGAACCATAAGTTGCACTCTATTATTTAATCAAAACTAGTTCTTCTCTTTTAACCTCCAGGATCAAATACGAATTTTTTTTTTTTTTGCTTTTGACTCCCTTCCTAATCTGACCTTGTTCTCCTTTTCTGTCTTTTATTCTCTACTTTCCTGCATATATTATGGCTTCCCAGTGATACTACCCTCTTTTTTGTTTCTCAAACAAGAAACTTCAACACATGATGATTCATTTGTTTTTACTGGATGTCTCCAATGTTATTGAAAGTTTCTTCATCCTCATTTTTACCTCATGGTGTGCCTGGCTCCCTTCCAATCTCAGCTAAAAATCCCACTTTTTTTCAGGGAGACTTTCCTTAATTCTAGTACTTTGCACATGAGATTATCTCTAATTTATCCTGTTCACTTTTTTTTTTTACATAGCGGTGTATTATCTTTATATTAAGATGTGAAATATTTGAAGACAAGTACTATATTTGCCTTTCTTTATGTCCCCAATTCTTAGCACAGTGCCTAAAACATAGTAGGTACTTTTAAAATTTTTTTTTATTTTTTTAGGGCAATATGTAATTTTATTAACTTCTGTTTTACATCATTCATTTCCGCCAGATTTTGAGTTACAATCATTTTCCCCCCATTGTTCCCCTACCCAACCTCCCAGAATAGCAGTCCCACAAGATATCGCTTCCTCCAATCTGCTCTCTCCCATACCTTCTCCCATACCCCCATCGACTTTTCCATTAGAGGAAGGTGAATCTTTGTGTCCCAATGCCTGCACATCTTATCTCCCATTACAAGCAAAAGAGTATTAATAATAGTATTTATATATATTTGAAACATTTAATGTTAAGACCTCGAATTTCAGATCCATTTCCTTCCTCCCTTGTCACCCATTCCCTCTTGGGAGATAAGTAATTCAGTATATGTTGTACATGTCTAGCTATGCAAAACATTATCATAGTAGATATATTGTACAAGGCTGCTTATAATTCCCTCCCACTCATCCCACCCCCCACCTGGTCCATTCCCTACATGATCCTGTCCCTCTTCTATAGTGGGTACTTCCAACCTCCCCTCCCCCCAAGGATGCCCTCCCATCCATCATCCCTCCTCTCATCCCTCTTCCCCCTATTCTGCTGCAGGTTGAGATATCCCATTTAGTATGTATGTCATTCTCTCCCTGAACCAAATTTAATGAGAATGTGGTTTTGCCTTTTTTGCCTTCCTATTCTCCCCCTCCCTTGCAACCACTTCCCCTTGCTTCTTCTACATGAGATAGTTTACCCTACCCTGTCTCTCCCCATCTCCTCTTGCCACTTTCCTCTCTCACCTCATAATTTCATCCCTTGAGTATTCTCCCTTCCCAACAAATTCAACTTATGCCCTCTATCCATATATAACTGTAACCATATACACACACATTCACATATGTATTCATATGACCACACACCCTTCTTCCATTATTTTCATAGTGAGAAAGATATCATCAGTCACAGTTATTGCTTCTCCATATAGGAATGTAAATAGTTCAACTTTGATAAGTTCCTTTTGATTTCTTTTCCCTGATTACCTTCTCAGGCATCTCTTCCTTCTTGTGTCTGGATGTCAAATTTTCTATTCAATTCTGGTTTTTTCCTCAAGAATGCTTGAAAGTCCTCTATTCCACTGAATGACCATATTTTCCCCTGAAACAAAATACTCAGTTTTGCTGGGTAGGTGACCCTTGGGTTCATTCCCAGTTCTTTTGCCCTCTGGAATATCATATTCCATGCCCTTCGATCCCTCAGTGTAGAAGCTGCCAGGTCCTGGGCTATTCTGATTGTGTTTCCACAATATTGAAATTGTTTCTTCCTGGGTGCTTGGAGTATTTTCTCCTTGATCTGGGGATTCTGGAACCTGGCTATAATATTCCTGGGAGTTTTCTTTTTGGGATCTTTTTCAGGAGGTGATCTGTGGATTCTTTCAACCTCTATTTCGCCCTCTGGGTCTAAAACATCAGGGCAGTTTTCCTTGAGAATTTCTTGAAGGGTGATTTCTAGGTTCTTTCTTGATCATGGCTTTCAGGTAGTCCAATAATTTTTAAATTGTCTCTCCTGGATCTATTTTCCAGGTCAGTGGTTTTTCCCATGAGATATTTCACATTGCCTTCTAATCTTTGATTTGTTTGGATCTGCTTAACAGCATCTTGATTTCTCATAAAGTCATTAGCTTCCATTTGCTCCAGTCTAACTCTGAAGGAATGAATCTCCTCAGTGAACTTTTGAGATTCATTTTCCATCTGGCAAATTCGACTTTTTAAGGCATTCTTCTCCTCATTGCCCTTTTGGGCCTCCTTTGCCATTTGAGCTAGTCTATTTTTTAAGGTGTTGTTTTCCTCAGTCAGGCTGTTGACCCTCATTTCATACTTTTCCTGCATCCTTCTCATTTCTCTTTCTAATTTTTCCTCCACTTCTCTTATTTGATTTTTAAAGTCCTTCTTAAGGTCCTCTATGGCCTGCAACCCGCTCATGTTTTCCCCTGGGGCTTTTGGAGTAGGACTTCTGACCTCACAGTCCTTTTCCCGCTCTATGCCCCCAAAATAGGAGTCTAGGATTGCATTTTTCTGTTTCCTTTGCCTTGGCATGTTGCCACTTAATTGCTTGACTTTTGGGCTTGTTGCCACACTATGGCTTTAAGGCCAGATAGAGGAATTTTCGTCCCGAACGTGTGGGGGGCAACTTCCGTTTCTGGCAAGCTGTAAACCCACCCACGACTTCCACCCTAGATCACAATCCAGATCCAGGGAGGTTAAAGCAAGAGCGATTACCCCCCAAGACTGATCGCTGGATCTCCCTACAAATTTGCAGGCTGGGAGCGGGAGCTGCCTCTGAAAACTACAAAATGGCGTTTGTCCTCAGCAGCTTCTAGCCCCCAGGGGAGGGAGCCGACGCATTCCCTAATACCAGTCCCAAAGTCCATAGGACACTAACCTCTTACTTTGTCCCAGGCAAGTCTATGTTGATAATTCTGGAGTCGCCACAGCTCCTGGTGTTCTGGGGTTCCTCCAGCTGGCTGCTGGCCCTGCAGCCTGGGGCTAAAACCTCGGCTCATGTGGACCTGGGCTCGGCTCGGCTCGGCTCCTGCGCTCTGCGTGCTACAGGTTGCCAGGTCCCAGACCACTGTGCTGGTCCTTCCTGCAGGGCTGCTGGGCTGTCCTCAGTGGGAGTTTAGCTTCTCTGTGTCGTTCTGTGGGTGCTGGGGCTCCAGAAGTTGTTCAGAGTCCTCTTTTACATAGTTTGGGGGGAATGTGGGGGCAGAGTGGCTTTGATGAGCTGTTTCTACTCCGCCATCTTGGTTCCGCCCCCTAGTAGGTACTTAATAAATGTTATTTGATGACTTACTCGAAGCATTTTTTAACCGAAAGAGCCTTAGGGATGATTCCTATTCTATCATTTTAGATGAAGCAGAAAAATTATGATATTATATTCTTTAGTATTAGCTTAGCTCTTTATATTCTTTCCTTTGGGAAGCAAATGGATCTTAATTTTTTTTTTATCTCTCTGTCTCTCTGTGCCTTTCTGTCTTTGCCTCTTTCTCTGTTTCTCTCTCTGTCTCTGTCTCTCTGTCTCTCTCTGTCTCTCTCTCTCTGTCTCTCTCTCTCTCTCTGTGTTTCTCTGTCTCTTTCTTTCTCTGTATCTATCTTTGTAGATAGGAGACTTCTAGAAACTCCAAAAATCTATATTCTACTTGGAATAGGAGAGAACTAAGATAAACAAGATAGACAGGATGAAACATTTATTAAACTTTTACCACCAAATAGTTCCTATACTAAAGAAGATTCAAAGAAGGAACATCACTAATAAAGGGAAGCTATATACCTTAGAAGTGGGGAGATAGATTCTGGGTGGCAAGACATGTGATGTTTGAGAAGTCCTGTGGAAACCTGAACTAGGACAAGGTAAATTGAAGTTTTGCCTACTTAAACCCATAGCGGTTCCAGGGACAGATACAATATTTAATGGGGAGAGGGTAAAAGTGAAGGACTAAAGAAAACCTGCTTAATAATTACATGTGAAACAAGAAAACAAATATCAGGGGGCAGAGCCAAGATGGCGGAGTAGAAACAGCTCCTCCAAGCCACTCTGCCCCCAGATTCTCCCCAAACTATGTAAAAGGGGACTCTGAACAACTTCTGGAGCCCCAGCATCCACAGAATGACACAGAGAAGCTAACCTCCCGCTTAGGACAGCCCAGCAGCCCTGCAGGAAGGACCAGCACAGCAGTCTGGGACCTGGCAGCGCGCAGCTCGAAGAGCGCAAAGCACCTGGAGCCAAGCCGAGCACAGGTCCACATGAGCCGAGGTTTTAGCCCCAGGCTGCAGGGCCAGCAGCCAGCTGGAGGAACCCCAGAACACCAGGAGCTGTGGAGACTGCAGAATTATCAACATAGCCTTGCCTAGGACAAAGTAAGAGGTTAGTGTCCTATGGACTTTGGGACCTGTATTTAGGGAATGCGTTGGCTCCCTCCCCTGGGGGCTAGAAGCTGCTGAGGACAAACGCCATTTTGTAGTTTTCAGAGGCAGCTCCAGCTACCGGCCTGCAAGTTTGTAGGGAGATCCAGCGATCAGTCTTGGGGGGTAATCGCTCTTGCTTTAACCTCCCTGGATCTGGATTGTGATCTAGGGTGGAAGTCGTGGGTGGGTTTACAGCTTGCCAGAAATGGAAGTTGCCCCCCACACGTTCGGGAAGAAAATTCCTCTATCTGGCTTTAAAGCCATAGTGTGGCAACAAGCCCCAAAGTCAAGCAATTAAGTGGCAACATGCCAAGGCAAAGGAAACAGAAAAACGCAAACCTAGACTCCTATTTTGGGGGCATAGAGTGGGAAAAGGACTGTGAGGTCAGAAGTCCTGCTCCAAAAGCCCGAGGGGAAAACATGAGTGGGTTGCAGGCCATAGAGGAACTTAAGAAGGGCTTTAAAAATCAAATAAGAGAAGTGGAGGAAAAATTGGAAAGAGAAATGAGAAGGATGCAGGAAAAGTATGAAATGAGGGTCAACAGCCTGACTGAGGAAAACAACACCTTAAAAAATAGACTAACTCAAATGGCAAAGGAGGCCCAAAAGGGCAATGAGGAGAAGAATGCCTTAAAAAGTCGAATTTGCCAGATGGAAAATGAATCTCAAAAGTTCACTGAGGAGATTCATTCCTTCAGAGTTAGACTGGAGCAAATGAAAGCTAATGACTTTATGAGAAATCAAGATGCTGTTAAGCAGATCCAAACAAATCAAAGATTAGAAGGCAATGTGAAATATCTCATGGGAAAAACCACTGACCTGGAGAATAGATCCAGGAGAGACAATTTAAAAATTATTGGACTACCTGAAAGCCATGATCAAGGAAAGAACCTAGAAATCACCCTTCAAGAAATTCTCAAGGAAAACTGCCCTGATGTTTTAGATCCAGAGGGCAAAATAGAGGTTGAAAGAATCCACTGATCACCTCCTGAAAAAGATCCCAAAAAGAAAACTTCCAGGAATATTATAGCCAGGTTCCAGAATCCCCAGATCAAGGAGAAAATACTCCAAGCAGCCAGGAAGAAACAATTTCAATATTGTGGAAACACAATCAGAATAGCCCAGGACCTGGCAGCTTCTACACTGAGGGATCGAAGGGCATGGAATATGATATTCCAGAGGGCAAAAGAACTGGGAATGAACCCAAGGGTCACCTACCCAGCAAAACTGAGTATTTTGTTTCAGGGGAAAATATGGTCATTCAGTGGAATAGAGGACTTTCAAGCATTCTTGAGGAAAAAACCAGAATTGAATAGAAAATTTGACATCCAGACACAAGAAGGAAGACTTGCCTGAGAAGGTAATCAGGGAAAAGAAATCAAAAGGAACTTATCAAAATTGAACTATTTACATTCCTATATGGAGAAGCAATAACTGTGACTGATGATATCTTTCTCACTATGAAAATAATGGAAGAAGGGGGTGTGGTCATATGAATACATATGTGAATGTGTGTGTATATGGTTACAGTTATATATGGATAGAGGGCATAGGTTGAATTTGTTGGGAAGGGAGAATACTCAAGGGATGAAATTATGAGGTGAGAGAGGAAAGTGGCAAGAGGAGATGGGGAGAGACTGGGTAGTGTAAACTATCCCATGTAGAAGAAGCAAGGGGAAGTGGTTGCAAAAGAGGGGGAGAATAAGGAAGGCTAAAAAGGCAAAACCACATTCACATTGAATTTGGTTCAGGGAGAAAATGACATACATACTAAATGGGATATCTCAACCTGCAGCAGGATAGGGGGAAGGGGGATGGGAGGAGGTATGATGGATTGGAGGGCATCCTTGGGTTGAGGGGAGGTTGGAAGTACCCACTATAGAAGAGGGACAGGATTATGTAGGGAATGGACCAGGTGGGGGGGTGGGATGAGTGGGAGGGAATTATAAGCAGCCTTGTACAATATATCTACTATGATAATGTTTTGCATAGCTAGACATGTACAACATATACTGAATTACTTATCTCCCCAGAGTGAATGGGTGACAAGGGAGGAAGGAAATGGATCTGAAATTCGAGGTCTTAACATTAAATGTTTCAAATATATATAAATACTATTATTAATACTCTTTTGCTTGTAATAGGGAGATAAGATGTGCAGGCAATGGGACACAAAGACTCACCTTCCTCTAATGGAAAAGTCGATGGACGTATGGGAGAAGGTATGGGAGAGAGCAGATTGGAGGAAGCGATATCTTGTGGGACTACTATTCTGGGAGGTTGGGTAGGGGAATAATTGGGGGGAAAATGATTGTAACTCAAAATATGGCAGAAATGAATGATGTAAAACAGAAGTTAATAAAGCATTTGTTTAAAAAAAAGAAAACAAATATAAAATTCCTAAAATGTGAATTTAGCAAGAAAAATTGTTTCCTATTTCTCAGCTATTAGAAAGTTAAGCAGTTCTAACAAGTAGGTACATTGAGCAGTCAATCATCATAAGTATGTAACTAGCCAGCAATAAATGAAGAACTTTGCTCTAGCTTTTGCTTCAGGTAAATATTTGTAAAACATTTTGTAAAGGTGCCTTAAGGGATTGGAAAGTCCATATAAATACCTGAAGGCGTACTGGGTAGATTTAAGCATTTCACTATTATTGAAACTTTTACTCATAAGCAAGGAGCAGAATGTTTAAAGTACTACTTGTGTGTGGTGGTGGTGGGCAGGGAGGGGGAAAGGAGATTCTGATTTTGTGGAATAAGATGATTCATTGTTTTCAACATTTTAATTTATTACTTATTTATTTAAATAGTCTTTTATTTTTAAATTTTGAGTTCTGAATTCTCTCCCTCACTCTCCCATCTTCTTTACCTACTGAGTAGACAGTATGATATTAATTGTATGTACAAAATCATGCAAAACTTATATTTAGCTTAGACATAGTTTTAAAAAACTAGAAAGACAAAGTAAAAAATATATACTTTCCTTTGAACTCCGAGTTTATCGTTTCTCCCTCTGGAGGTGAATAGTATTTTTTTTTCATCGTGTGTCCTTTGGAATTTTCTTGTATCATTGCATTGCTCAGAGTAGCCAAGTCTTTCACAATCGGTTATCATTATAACATTGCTGTTACTATGCACAAGGATCTCTCACTTTTGCTCACTTCACTTTGCATCAGCTCCACTAGGTCTTGCCATGTTTTTGTTTTTTTTTTTTCTGAATTCCCCACCCCCCTTCCCCCCACATTTTTTTTTTAAAGCAATTGGGGTTAAGTAACTTGCTCAAGGTTACATGGCTAGTCATTTGATTTATGCGTGGGTGCTCATTTTCTGAGGCCGGATCTGATCTCGGGTCAAACAAACTCCGAGGTCGGCGCTCTTACTGCGCCACCTAGCCGCCCCTTTAGGGCAATTGGGGTTAAGTAACTTGCCCAAGGTTACAGGGCTAGGTTTTTGTTTGTATGGATTAAGTGTCGGAGGCCGGCTCGAACTCAGGTCCTTCTGATTCCAGGGCGGCGCTCTATTCACTGCACCACCTAGCTGCCCCGCCCCCCGCCCCCCCCCCCCGCCCCCTCATTTTTTATAGCACAATAGTACTTCATCAAAATGTACCACAATTAGTTTGGTCATTTCCCAATTGATGAGCATCCCCTCAATTTCCAATCCTCTGCCAGCAGAAAAGGAGCTGTTATAGGTATTATTGTACAAATAGGTCCTTTCCCTTTTTCTTTTATGTCTTTGGGAAATAGAGCTAGTATAGGTACTGTTCGGTCAAAGGTTATGCCCAGTTTAGAGCACTTTAAGCATAATTCCAAATTGTTAATAGAATGGTTGGACCACTTCACTACAATACCAGGACTTCCTTACTGTACTTATTTTTTCCTCATCTCCTCTATTATTTGTCATTTATGATAACTGTCTGGTGGTACTTCAAAGTTGTTTTAATTTGTTCTTTCTTGAATGATGTAGAACTTTTCTTCATGTGATTAAATAACTTTGATTTTCCTTTAACCATTTATCAATTGGGGAATGTCTTTTATCTTTCCAAATTAAGGTGATGCAGAATTATAAGGTATTTTCATGAAATATATTTTTCTATTAGGAAAGTTCTTGTTTTGAGTACTTTAATCTGCTTTATCACTTGAGGTGCTACTGACATGTGTTTCTATTGAAAAAAAGATTTAAGATTTTATCAAGGCAGTGTCATTGTTGTTTTTATTATTCTTACTTCTATTCTGAAAATATAAGTGCGCATCCCATTTTTGGGAGTTTTTAATCAAAATATGCATTTGTATTAAGTTTTATTATAGAATGCAATCATTTGAAGAACTGCTGCTTCTAACAGGCAAGTGGCCTGATAGAATGCAAGACCTGAATTCAGGAAGGCATGTGTTCAAATCTGGGTAGAGAAACTTAGCTAGTTGTGTGACTTTGAGCAAGTCATCTATTTTCTGTCTGTCTTAGTTTCCTCATGTGTAAAATAGAGATGATAAAAGTGCCTATTTCACAGGATTGTTGTGATGACTAAAGAGACACATAATTGGCACTTAATAAATACATGTCCTCCGCTCTCATCTCATGAAGTAGCTTGTTAAAAGTACAACCATTATTTATTTTTTTCTTTTTTCCAAAAAGTTCTTTTTAAAGTTCCTATTTATCTCCTTCCCCCATGCTCTTTCCCTTACTATAAAATAGCAATAACTTTTGACAATTTCATCCTAGGGATCTCTTTGTTTATCTCAGTTAAGCAGATTGCTTATTAACATTTAACTGCTCTTTCTTAATGTTACTAAATGTATAACATCTTTAGTTTAACCATGAGAACTAGTCCCCAAAAGGTGTCACATGTTACATCTACAATCACATCACATACATTTCTTTTCTTTTTTTAATGTTCCTGTTGATATTCTTTGACAGCTTACCTTTAGGGAATATCCTTTTTTTTGTACAGTTGTGCTATATTCATCAGATATATATATATATATATATATATATATATATATATATATATATATATATATATAATATGAGGTACTTGTTGAGAAATAATTTATGCAAATGACTGGTTTTCTTACTCTTAAAGCATTTATTTAACCCATACAAAAACTTCCAAATGTGTTGAAAACAAATTTTTATATTTCATCTTGTATGATTATATCTATTCCTCTTTCAGTTAAGATTATATCCCAGTCATAATTCTTCATGGAAATACTTTCTGTACTTATTTCATTTATTTTCATTTAAAGGAGGAGGTCACATTCATTTGTAGCATGGTACAAATCCATATTTGAATCTTTAGTTTTCCAAAATGCTTTCCAGTCTTCAGAACTATTCTAAGCTATTACTCCTTACTAAAGTAACACTATTTTTCTGTGTCCATTCTTTTCTCCTTTTTTCTTCTTTTAAATATATTTATTTTTAGTTTACAACATTAAGTTCCACAAGTTTGGGGGCTCCAGATCTTCCCCTCTTTCCTCTCCTTCCCCCACCCTCCTAAGACAGCCTGCAATCCAATATAGGTTCTACATATACCTTCACATTAAACATTTTTTTCACAATAGTCAAGTTGTTAAGAAGAATTATAACCAATGGAAGGAACCAGGAGAGAGAAGCAAGAAAACAAAAAAGAGAGAGAGCAAATAGTTTGCTTCCTTCTGCCTTTAGACTCTGTAATTCTCTGGATGTTGATAGCATTTTCCAATATGAGCATTTACAAATGTCAGACCTCCAGCTTCTGGTATAAGAACTCTCTACCTGACAAAAACTGCTGGGGAAACTGGAAAATAGTGCAGCAGAAACTGGGCATAGACCAATATCTTAGACCATATACCAAAATAAAGTCTAAATGGGTTTACAATTTAGACATAGAGGCTGATATTATAAGCAACCTGGGAGAGCAAGGAATAGTTTACCCAGATTTATGAAGTAGAGAAGGATTTATGACCAAACAAGAGATAGAGAGCATTATGAAATAAAAAATGGATAATTTTGATTACATAGAAATGAAGACTTTTTGTACAAACAAAAGCAATGCAATGAAGATTAGGAGGGAAGTAAAAAATTGGAAAAGAATTTTTATAACCAGTGTCTCTGATAAAGGCCTTGTTTCTAAAATATATAGAGAATTGTTTCAAATCTGTATGAATACAAGTCATTCCCAATTGATAAGTGTTTAAAGGATATGAACAGATAGTCTCCAGTAACAACATTGCCTGATTTATTAGATAGTAGTTTACTAGAGTATGTTTGATTGCTTCTGGGGTCTTGCTTCCCTGTTTTTTTAATGGGTCAACATTTCTATTTCTAAAACATCTCTACAACCTTTCTACAACCATAGTTTTAATGATTATTGCTTCATGTAATAGTGTGTCATTTGGCAAGCCCTCCCCCTTAGTTCCTATTTTTTCTCATTATTACAAGAACCTTTAGCGTTCTTGTTCTGTTATTAAATATTTTTGTATTATTTTCTTTATGTTTATAATGTTATCCCTTGGAATTTAGAATAGTGTGATATTAAATAAATTATTTAATATACCACCTGGTCATATTAGTAATAATGAAACTCCTTTCATTTATTTATCTGTTTTGTAGTTCTGTTCATATTGTTTCTAAATTCTTCTCAGAAAATTAATGACTGGATATTTTATATATTTTTGGTTATATAGATTGGAATTTCTTTTTTTTAATTCCTTCTTTTTTTTCTTGTTGAATAGAGAAAAGATTATGATTTTGTAGGTTCCCTTTAAATACTGCTACTACATTGAAGCTACTAATTGGTTCTATTATTTCTATGAATTTCTATGATTCTCCTTCAACTATTAAGTTTATGATTTCTTTTTTTTCTTGATAAAATTGACAATGACTTCATGAATGAGCAGACTCATAGACTATCAAAAAGTTAAAAGTGAGCTCATAGGTCATTTAGTTCAAAACAGTAGTAGAGAATATTTAGGAGGCTTATGAAAATGATGCATTACAGATACCCTTTGCCCAGAATAAATTTAATCAATCTTCCCATCAATCATTAGAATGTGAGGAGTCAAGAATTTAGTCCCTATAAAATGCTCTATTCCCTAGTTACAAGAAGGGATTTGTGACCAGAAAAACTGGTATAGGAAGTATCTAGTTAATAATATGGAATATTCAACTTGGTTTACATATAATATTGGGTAATGGAGAAGTATTTACTCTCCAAAGAGAGAGTCTAAATCTAAAAACTCAACCTTTGCTGACTGATTTGGAGGAATAAAAGGAAAAGAATACATTAACAGGGCTGTTATGTCCCAAACCTATAGACAATTCCAAATATCCTATGCAGTCCACAGGTTCAGAAATGGAGTCTCAAATATTTCCTTGAGTACATCTTTTTCACCCAGGAAAATGGAGAAACAAAATATTAACAAATGTTAATGAGTCATTCCAGAGGCAAACAGATTATCACAGTGGTCAGAATTATACATATAGCAACTTGGGGGTAAGGAGTAAGTGTGGCCCATTTGTGTGGCCCACTGGTGATTTCAAGTGCAATTTTGCATAATGCATTAAAGGGGGGCATAGTAGACAACATTTCATTAAAGTTTGCCTATAATATGTAACATGCATTAACCCACATATGTTTTATTATCTTTACCTGATGATGATATAGTTCCGTAATTTTAGGAGATCAATCTCTTTTTTTTTTTTTTAAATTGGGGACAGAAGGTAAAGGAGAATATAGTAACTACAATCCAAGCAAAAATGGATTAACTCCAACTCATACCTGTGGTGTTTTTAGTATAAAAGGAATGCCACCTTTATGTGTTTATGACAATATTCCCATTGTGGTTCACTGATGGCCACAGAAGAGTGAGTATACCACACGAAACTAGAGTCATTGGCAGTATAGAAGCTAAAGAGAAATTGAAGCACATTTGGATAAGGAAACAAGGCAATATTGAAGGCAATTTCCCAGAGGGTGGGGGAGAAGCTAGCAAAGAATGGAGATATAGCAAAATGATTGCCACAAGATAGAAAAATTTCAGGATGTTAAGGAACCACTGAACTGAGAACTGGAGCAAGGCCTAGAAATGAGGAGTAATGAAGCATAGAGACATGACAGAGAAAAGGAAATATGGGCCCTGCTGTTTGCTCATACTCCCAGTTATATATGCTGTAAATCTGGAGTAGAGAGATGAAGTCTGTAATGATCTCAAACCACAAAGAGTAAAAGTATCATTTGTAATGATTGTAATAGAAGATACCTCTGTAATTGAAAGTGTTCTCTTTACTGTGTATTAGTTCAGGTACAGGTTTTTCTTTTTGTTGAGTAAATAGAACTTTATGTTTAACATCTTGATAAAATGAGTATTTTTAGAGAAGCTGAGAGCTATGTTAGAATAACAAATTGAGGCTTTTTTGAAGTTACATGAGTCTTACTGAGTAGGAGCATGAGCCAGAAAGATTTTATGAGAACAATTCCCAAAATTGTACGTCCTGTCAGGAGGGATGTTCTAACAGTAGTGGAACATGGGCAATGTCTCCTTTGTGGTCTTTTCTGTATTTTAGGACTTGTTTTCTGAAATGAAAAAGTACAGGGATGGTTGGTTTATTTTAAAGAAATAGGATTATTTAAACATGTTTATTTGAAACTCTGTATACATTTTAAATCAATTCCATTTATCACTAGCTCCATTAGTATTAACCATATATACTTTTCAGGGATTTCACCACTGTTAGTCTCATTGGATCTATGCTAATTTAACACCTGCTGTATTTTTTTTAAATAATACTCTAGAGTAGGCCCATTTACCTAATGATATGCTTCCAATTTTATGGCTTACACTCTACAAAACCAAGAAAACTAGATTCTTCTGCTTTCCTCTGCATTATGACTAATCTTTAAACAAAACATATTGATTGATATTGATTCCAGCTCTGAAATCTGGAAAAAAGTCCCCATTTTTAAGGCAAATTACACAATTCCCCCAAAAAAGGATTACACAGTTTAAACTTATTTTTCATTTGCAATCCCCACTCAATACTTTTTATAATGATATATATTATTGATAGAAATTCTCTCTTTTGACAAATAATTGTCCCATGGTTAGTATGGAAAGAAGTAACAATTAAGCTCATTTACAAAGATTCTTTTTTCTTAAGCTGTTCATAATTTTAAGTACTCACTTTAGACAAGGTAATGACTACATTATACTTAACAGCTGTTTCTATTCAAACATTACCTTTAGATTCAATTTAAGAAGACTTAGCGTGTTAAAGTGAATAGCAAAGCCCAGAGTATTATGTACTAGGAAGAAAACTTAGTAACTAAAGAAATGTTAGATATTCTGGAATTTCTCTTTGGTAAACTTGGATTTCTTTGAACTAATGGTAAAATGATCCCTTCTCAATCTTTCTCTTTTAAAACATCTTGACTAAAAACATTTCTAGTCCCATCATTTTTGAAAGAAACATAGTTTCCTCTTTTTCTACAGCCAAAATGCAAGTTAACTTGGTTATTAAAATATTTGGGGGCAGCTAGGTGGTGCAGTGAGTAGAGCGTCGGCCCTGGAGTCAGAAGGACCTGAGTTCTGATCCGGCCTCAGACACTTATCACACACACAAACAAAAACCTAGCCCTGTGACCTTGGGCAAGTTACTTAACCCCAATTGCCCCCAAAAAAAGCAAAAAAAAAGATTTAAAAAATATTTGGCAGATGGTAAATTTATTCTTAAATATATTTTATGAAATTGCACTCACCATCATATATATGTATATATATATATATATATATATATATATATACATATATATATAGGTTGAAAGTTATGACAATTTCTCATAATTTCAAAAAAGTCAGAGATAATATTTTGTTTGTCATTATAATGACTAAAATGACTAAATGTAGAATGAGAGGGTGAAGCTTTCAGGCGTTCAGTGTCATCTTGGGCAGTTTGAAATTGTTCTAGCAAGAGGGTTTTCTCCAAAGTTGACAGAAGGCATTAATTAGTTCTTCAGAGCTGAAGAGAATAAGAAGAAGAGGAAATTGCAAGCAGAACTTGCAATCCACGATGTAGAACCAAGCATAGTGACGATCTAGGGAAGAAGGCAGGTAGAAGAGGAGCCAGGTATGATCAAATATGCAGAGATGGCTAAAGTATAGCTAACCCAGAATCCAGAATTTAGGGTATCAAAGAAAACAGTCATAAGCTAAATTTCTTACATTCTACATGTGGTAGTTATTTTTTAAAAGTTGAAATAAATGAAATGTATTTTGAATGGTTTCCTATTTTGTGGCCTCACATTTTATTATAATGATAAGATTTTTAATGTTAGCTTGGTGTCTAGTTCTGAAACACTTTCTGTGTAAAAGGAAATTCCAAACTCTTGAAGGGGAGCCTTTCATGAACCATTATATCTACATGGGAATAGACTATGCCAAAGCTGCTTATAAGAGATTCATGTATCATTCCAAAGTCTCAACAAAATCAACTCCAGGGAGGAGAGAAAGACTTTGGAACCTGAAAACATATAAATGAAGATATTTCAATATTTCCCAAAGTCTAGCTTGCCTCCCTAGTAATTTCATAGACTTTCCCCTTGTACAAAATAGGCTAGTATTAATTTTATTTTTTGGGGTGGCAGTTGAACTGAAATCTCACCTTGCTCCCAGAAAAAAAAATCCTTTTCTGTTTTCTGATAGGTTCTGATCTGCAGTAGTTTTTAAATTTCTATTGATGTTTTATGGGGTAAATGGGTTCATTCATTATCTATCTGGTATGTACCCACTCCCTGGTTATAACCTGAAAACCATTTAGATAGCCAGATTAAAGTAGCTTTTTAGGAAGAGGTATTTATTAAGGTAGTAGCATGCACTATTGGTACAAAATATAGTTCCAAAATTCTGTGACATAATTACCCAGAAATACATAAAAAGTCTAGGAAGAAGTGAGCTCAAGCATAGAAAGACTATATGGTACATGAATAATTAACATTTTTTTTTGTGCTTGAAAACTCTTTTACAATTCCTGTAATGCTCAAAAGTTACCTTTAAGTACAGAAAATATGAGTCCATCTGTTCTTGGCTTTTGATGTAAATAGGGATATCATCAAATCTGGAGAGATACCTCTATGACACGGATGAGATATCATGGGAAGTCTAATATCTTCCTGATCTTTTGAAACTTTCAAGGCCCTTTTTTGTACAAAGATAGGTTGAAGGAGAGGAAGCCTGGTCGAATATCAATTTTGTATACTTTTCTCCTTTCTCCACCACTCCTCTCCACCAAAGAAATTCACATTACTTGGGGTAGGCAAGAGCTATGTACTTAAAACAATTTCTGGACTTCTCCCAATCTAACTAATTTATTTTTAAAAGAAAATCCCAGGAGGATATGATGCAATCCCCCAGCCCATCAGAACAGAATTCCATTTTGTCTTCATTGCATTTCTTCATATGGCTTTAAAAGACTTTTCAGATTTTTTCTGAGGCCTATGATTGAAATTGAGCAAATAGGTATCATCACTTTTAATATGGTGTAGTTGAGTAAATTGATCAATACCATCCTTACTTATATGCTCATAACATACCTTGACATCACCTGATCATCAACTACAAGAGAAACAAATGTGATCATCTGGGATGGGAGGAGATAGGATAGGATAGGGTAGGATGTAACGATAATGAAATTTAAAGATCCCTTTATTGGAAAGCTAAGAGGTACTTAGCACCTAGCTCAAATTAAGCCTCTGTTAAAGAAAGGGAAAGTATGATCTCCTGCTGCTGACATAACAGGAAGGGGCTGAACAGGGAGGAGCAATACTGTGTATACGGAGAAGCCCCTGCTGGTTCTGAAAGATCTTCTTGGAGCCATGTTCTGGAGGCTGACAAAGAGAGGTCCAGGCTAGAGAGAATGATTTTTATTTTGAGAACCTGGATGAAGTGATTTTTGATTCTGGTAACCAGCTGAAACTTCTTCTGAGTTCTATTGCCAGCTGGAGCTGCTGAGAAGTTTCTGAGGAGCTGCTGAGTCTGAGAACCAGCCACGTTGCTGAGGATTTCTGAGGACCAGCCAGAGCTGCAGAAGACAAAGGAAGCATGGGTGTGATGCTAGTACTTTGCATGAACCTGTTTGTGGCTTTGACTTCCTAGCAACAGAACTGTGATGCATTTTAGGTGGATTGGATGCTGTAAGCTTCAGTGTGGTACAGGAACTTCACAGAGACATGGACAAGGAACTGGGAGCTGTCTGCCTTTGAACCTAGAGGACAGTTTGGTGAATCCAGGAAGGATCTGGGACCATGGAAGGGAATACAGGGAGTCCAAAAGCCTACCCAATGTCAAGATGAAAAGACCTCTCTGTGAATAATGAGTAGTGACTGACATGGATGTGAGGGTTTCCTTTGGCACTCACTTTGGGAAGAGTTGTGTGATTTGACCAGATGAGACTCTGGACAGCCATTGAAACTCCCCCTCCCTCTGCCCCTGCCTTTGAAAACCCAGATTTTGGTGCTTCCCTTTCTGGTAACTAGCTAGGTATGGATGTAATGTTCAGACAGCTGGAAGCCCTATCTGTTGAATTGTGTAATTTATTTTTAATTGTACTTTGTGATTGAATTAAGTACTCTGTGATTGACTAAATGAATGTGCTACCCAGGGGTAAAGAACTTTGATTTTTGTATTTTGTGTATAATTGAATGATTGAGATGATTGAATGTTTGAGTTACTAAGTGATTGATTGACTAAATGATTGTACTTTGTTCAAAACCATGTGACCACTATGTGGCCATTTCTCATATAAGTTGTTTTGAATGCTGTATTTTGATTTTCTGTGATAAGTTGTAACATTGTGAATGCTGTACCTTGACTTTCTGTGAATGTTTTGCTTTGATTTTTTATTGAATAAATACAATATAATAAATATACTATGTAATCAGAACCTTGAAAGCTGTGCACAGCAGCATCCTCTATGGGATGGGATGGGATGGGATAGGATAGGACAGAGTAGGGCAGGATAGGATATGATAAAATTCCATGAGCTATATTTCCTTTTTTTTTTTTTAATTGGGAACATGAACTGTGTTTCTTGCTGATTTCCTTCCCCACCCCCTTTGCCCCTGTGGTATGACAATGGAAGGGAAGCATGGAATAGTGAGCATAGCGCTGAACTTGAAGTGAGGAAAACATGAATTAAAATCTAGACTGAAACAATTATTAGCTCTGTGACCATAAGAAACAATGGCTAGCATTTACATAGCAATTTAACATTTATAAAGTGTTCTACAAATACTAATCTTATGTTATCCTTACAACAATCCTGAAAGGTAGATGTTATTATAATCTTCATTTTACATATGAAGAAACCGACATAAATTAAGTAGCTTTTCTAGACACAATGCTAATAATTTTTTCTGCCAAAACTGGCTCTGGATTGGTCATTCTTATCTCTCTGATCCTCAGTTTCCTCATTTGAAAAAGGAAGTGATTGGTCTTGATGATTCCTTCCATTCAAAATCTATAATGCTATATTATCTATTTCTATTTTGTTAATATTTTATTCAAAATCATCAAATCAGAACAATCCATAGACAATATCCTTGTGCACTTTTTGATTTTTCTCTTTAGATATTTAATAAAGAATTCTTTTTCTTCCTCCTACCCCCCCTCAAATACTTATGTATCACCTTGTGCTGGCATTGGTTGAAATGTAAACTAATAAAGTCAATTAGATTTTACCATAATATCACCTAATTTATCTGGGATCAACATAAAATGAGACATTCTAAATAATTGTTCATTGAACTGACTCTTGCCTCCTTTAAGCACTATTTTCATAAAAAGTTTTAACCATCATCTGAAATGGAAATCTTAAAGCATAGGAAAAATCTCTTTCTTTTTAAACAAGTTGTAACTAATTCAAAGCATCAACGATTTTATTTTTGTGGTCAGCCTTTCTACCACACAAATTATACTCCTTCTTCACATTGGGCAGATACTTGTTATATGTTGTGGTCAGAAGATTTAGTTCTTGTTGGCCAAATTCACAGCATTGTACATCTTTTAAGTTTGCTGCACTCTCAACCTATATATGCATCAGGCCTTGTCAGGTTGAAACCTTGAAATGAATTGAAGCCTCCCCACCATAATAGGCATTGTTGGAGTTTGTGTTACATTTCTAATTGTTTCTGAATACAATCACTCCCTCCTTATCATGAGAATAGCTTTCATAGGAAAAAAAAAAACAGATGATAATGACAACTTTTTTATTATTTTAGAAAAAAATAAAGAAAAAAAAATCAGCCTCCATTTTTATTGTTATTTAATCCTTTGGTATCCCCAGGCACTGGTGAAGAGTGCAGAACTGTTGACCCCTTAATCAAAATGGTCCCATCCTGCTTTGCTGTTCAGTTCTATTATTGTCCTTTGAATAGAATTCCTGTGTCTTCCTTTATTGTCAAACTACCAGCTACCATCCGATGTCAGTGGTTGTGCTTGATGTTAATACTTCACACAGTTATTGGTCTCAAGACTCAGAAAAGTTTCCTCCACCATAGCCCTCAGACCCATTCAGTCAATGCAAATTATGCTAAAGAAGATGAATATCTTTTCTGCTTTGCTATTGCACCCTAAGTCCTTTCCATGTGAATTGCAGCAGTACCTCTTATTAGAATGGGCAATCCTTAAAAGTAAGGATTATCTCCACTATTCTATTAGTTTTCCCAATAATTAGCACGTTGATTGGCATATTGTAAGGGCAAACTGATTTTAATGCTTTTCAGCATATTAGGGCCCTCTGACTGTACTGATTAACAATTAGTCATACTAGAGTAGATTCTTCATCCCAGATTACTATTTTTGAAAACTATCTTTTTCTTTTGATTTGTTTTGAATTATCATATAGCCAATGAACTATTCTAAATTGGGTGTGTTGGACTATGTAATTCTAAGCCCCTTTCTACCTCTAAATTTATTTCCTAAATTTATACTATAAATTTTTACATTTATATATCTATTTATCTTAGAGGAAGAGCTAAAAGGGATCACAGAGACGATCTAGTTGAACCAAGTCATTTTACGGAAGAGGAAACTCAGGCAGCTAGATAGTGTAATTGATGTTAAATATGAAATGGAGTCAGGAAGACCTGAGTTTAAAATTTGGCTTAAGTATTTGGTATGTGTGTAACCCTGGCCAAGTTACTATCTCTCAGCTTCAGTGTTTTTCATCTATAAATCATGATATCAAAAGTGTCTATCTTGGGGCAGAGCCAAGATGGCAGAGTGGAATCGAAAATTTCCATGAGCTCCTGCTCCAATCACTTGCACTACATGTAAAAAAATGACTCTTAACAAACGTTAGGCCTACAGAACCCGAAAAGTGACAGAGAGGGAAGCTGCTAAAGGAAGCCTGGCAGGTGGACAGGAAGGGTCTATCACACTGAACTGGGATCCTAGCACAATCTGACATGAGTAGTTCTGGCCCCAAGGTGGCTGTGACCAGGAGTGGCCAGAACAAACTTCAGGAGAGTGAATCACCAGTAGCTGTGGTGGTTTCCAGACTTCTCAAACTATAAATGCCAAAGACAAAGTGAAAAAGGTCAGTGTGGAATTCTGTTGGAACTGGGGGAGACGGAAGGGCATGGTCTGGCCCTTACCCCCTATGTATGTAAAGGAGGGTTTATGTGTGTGTGTGTGTGTGTGTGTGTGTGTGTGTATATATATATATATATATACACACACACACACACACACACACACACATATGTGTGAGTGTGGGCATATGTGTGTTCATGTATACATAGACAGAGGGCACAGAATGAGTTGAATATGAAGGGATGATATCTAAAAAATAGAATTTCGGTGAGAAAGCAATTTATTGGAAGAAGGACAAAGGGAGAGATAGAGTAGGGTAAATTATCTCATATAAAAGAGGCAAGAGAAAACTGTTACAATGGAGGAGAAGAGCAGGAAGGTGAAAGGGAATGGGACAACCTTATTCTCATTGAATTTGGCTTAGAGAGGCAATAACATTCACACTTAATTGGGTATCACTCTAGAGGAGTATAAGGGGTTAGGGAATAAGAGGGAGGATGATAGAAAGGAGGGCAGATTGGGGGAGACTATAGTTAGGAAAAAACATTTTTGCAAAGGGATAGGGTCAAAGGAGAAAGTAGAATAAGTGTGGTGTGGGATAGGATGGAGGGAAATACAGTTAGTCTTTCACAATATAACTACTATGGAAATGATTTGGGTAGCTACACATGTACAACCTATATTGAATTGCTTAACTAACCATTGGGGGTGGATGAGGAGGGAAGAAGGGAAAAAAATCTGGAGCTCAAAGTTTTAAAAACAAATATTTAGAAAAAAATGAATGCAACTGGGAAATGAGATACACAGGTGCTGGGGTATAGAAATCAATCTTACCCTACTAGAAAGTTAGAGGTGGGGAATGGGGGAGGATATGAGAGAGAAGAGATTGGGGGGAGGGTTGTTCAGTAGGCTTGCTATTTTGGGGTGAGGGTACAGAAAGACAGGGAGAAAAAATCATAACTTAAAAACTTGTGGAAACAGATGTTGAAAATTAAAAATAAATAAAAATTTAAAAATACAGAAAACAATAAAAAAATCTGTCTTAGAGGATTGATATGAGGATCAAATGAGAGTAAATATAAAGTTATTTCTGAATCTTGAAGTATTATAAAAACTACAGTTATTATTATTTTTAGTACTACTATTACGAGATTTGGGTAAATCAATTACTATTATTAAGTGGTTTAATACATACCTAGTAATCATTAGAGTTTTGTCTATAATCCAATTCCTCTATCTCCAGAACCAGGATTGTCCCCTCACTATACCATGTTGTGTTCCATTTTTGGAGGAAAGTAAAAATGTGTAAATACCCTTTTTGTCATCCTCTCAGTATGTGTGATTGAGCAGCCCCTCACTACTAATTTGCTTACTCTAACCTGTTATAGACAAATAGCAAGTAACCAAATGTATTATAATTATCTATAAAACAAAGGTCAATAGATGTGACAAGGGGCTTTAAGAATTCTTCTATGAAGAAAATACACAAGCTTTCATATCTATCTATCTATACATAAAGGCAATATATATATCTTTTATTTTGTCTATTATCTTTGCTCAATTGCATTAATTTTGAAGTTCTTGGACATGTTTCAGATCAGCTAATCACTGAGCTCTGGGTAATTGAAATGAGCCAAAGCCAGAAGTATTAGAAAAATAAATCTATTGATGTGTTTATTAAACATTACTAGGCCAAGTGATTTGTATTGCACCCTATTTTTCATTGTGTCCTCCCCTCCATTAACACAGATAATCAGGAATTGACTGAACTATATTCATAACCCATGATTGCAATTAACTGCTCTTGTCATTAAAAATAACTGTGCTTAATCTCCAAGGAACATTTGTATTTATGTACTGACTTCAGTGGGGATGAGGATGGGAAGGGCATGGTCATAATCTTCTTAAGTATGAAGAAACATAGTACTCTAAAGGTCACAAATATCTAGAGACTGCTGCAATAGATTTGAATTGAATTGAGTTGAATTGAATTGAATTTTTTGCAAAATTTTGCCATTGAATTATGTCTACATTTGACCAATTCAATTACATTCACTTTGTGTTCCCAAATACATTGGGTTGATCGTTAAGTTTAAGTAAGGAGCATGTGGTTGACTGCCATTATGTTCTTCCTTAGCAACTATTTTTGTATTTTGTATTTTGGGTGCCTATAATGATAATGATAATAACAACAACAATGGCAACAATGATGATGATGATGATGATGACGATGAAGACAAAGACGACGGACGATAGTGAACGCTTATATAGTGCTTAAGCACGAGGCATAGTGTTAAGTACTTTACATTTATCTCCTTTTATTCTCACAACTACCCTGGAAAATAGGTACTATTACTATCCTAATGTTAAAGATGGGGAAATTAAGGCAAATAGAAGTTAAATAATTTGTCCAGGTGACACAGTTAGAAATTATGTGGGGCTGGATTTAAACCCAATTCTTCTTGACTCTAGGTCTAGTGTTCTATCCACTCTTCCCCTTGTGGCTCACTGCCTCTTCCAACAGAAATGTTTAAAAGGCCCAGGAGAGAAGGGACCCAAGATGGTGGAACAGAATAAGAAGTAACTTCTATAAGTTCCTCTGTGAATCCTGTCACTAAACCTTAAAAAGT
The DNA here is from genome assembly GCA_011680675.1 of Gymnobelideus leadbeateri. Classification (NCBI taxonomy): domain Eukaryota; kingdom Metazoa; phylum Chordata; class Mammalia; order Diprotodontia; family Petauridae; genus Gymnobelideus; species Gymnobelideus leadbeateri. Next base: position 167,411 of record WOXC01000173.1, on the reverse strand, counting down.
GAATCTAAACAGATTTTGGAGTGACAGAATGCACTGGGAGACAGAGTGGCAGAATCCAGCCCAAGAAAATGCCCACATGGGTCTGGACAGGGGGAGCACATAGCACATGGGGGCTGGAGCAGCTCCGACTGGAGGGTGGACTACAGCAGAGAGAGAAGGAGCCCCAACCGGCAGACTCACCCACCCCAAGGGCAATTCCCAGCTGTCTCACAAGCATCTCACCACGGGATGGGAGGAATCATTGGAGCTGGGTTAAGGGAGGGTTCGGGGGCCCACAGCAGAGAGCAGCTTCTCCTGGGGCTATCAGCCCCCAGCCTGGAAGTTTAGAAATCTCCTGCCTGTCCTTCCAGGGCTCAGGATGACAAAGTAAACTCTGGCTGCTCTGATTCCCCCTCCCTGACCTAGAAAACCCAAAGATAAGTGTCCCACCCAGAGTGAAATACTGAGATAGTAGAAATAGCCTCTGGCTTGGGAGTCATTGGGAAGGGGCATAACTGAGACAGCAAGAGGGGAAGGGGTCCCAACAAGCCCCACCTCACCTGATCAGCAAAAGTCTGCCTGAGCTGTAACTCAGAGGCATAGAGGCAGAAATCTGAAGTGGCCAGACCACTCCTCCTCCACAGATTACTCTGTGTGCTTCAGTATACCTCAGGGGGAACACTGAGACTCCTGCCTTGGCCTCAAACTAGACACCCAGAGGCTACAGCATTCCAATTCAACAACCAGGACCTTAGCTCCCAGTCTGAGAAATTAGGAAATAGGGAATTACAATGGGATGGAAGGAAACTGAGAAGGAGAAGGGGAAGGTAAGAAAATCGATCAGAGCTTATTATGTAGATCAAGAACAACCAAATAAAGAGGACAACTTGGACTCTACATTCACACCTGAAACCACAGAAGGAAATGTAAACTAGTCTAAAACCCTAAAAGCATTCTTGGAGTAGCTTAAGAAAGATTTTAAAGACCAAATTAGGGAGGCAGAAGGCAAATTTAAATCTACAGTGATGACATTGGAAAAAAAAGAGTTTCACTGAAGAAAACAAATCCTTAAAAAGTAAAATGAGTGTAGTAATTGGAGAAAATACCTCCCTAAAAAGGACCTTCAAAAACCAACCAAAGGGGGTGGCTAGGTGAGTAATAGCATCAGGCCCAGACTCTGGATGACCCGGGATTGGTCCCAGCCTCAGAAAATGAGCACCTACGCATAAATAATGACTGGCTGTGTAACCTTGAGCAAGCTACTTAACCCCAATTGTTTGGAAAAAAAATAACCGAAGACTATAATTTGCTAAAAATTAGAATCAGTCAAATTGAAACTCAAATTTTATGATGCACTAAGATTCAATCAAACAAAACATGAAGATTGAAAAATTGGAAGAAAGTGTAAAATATCTCACTGGAAAAACAACTGACCTAGAGAACAGGTTCAGGAGAGATAACTTAAGAATTATTGGTCTACCAGAAAGCCATGATGAAAAAAAAGCAGCCTGGACAACATCCTCCAAGAGATTGTCAAAGAAAACTGTCCTGAAATCTTGGAAACAGAAGATAAAATAGTTATTAAAATAATTCACAATTACAAAAATACAAGTTGCCCAGATTACCTGAAGGGGAAGTAAATTACTTTACCCCATCTCAGAAAAATAAATCAAACAAGCCATCAGTGAACTCCCTAGGAAAAAATCTCCAGGGCCAAATGGATTTACTATTGAATTCTATCAAACATTTAAAGAACAATTGATACCAATAATCTATGAACTATTTGGGAAAATTAGTGAAGAAAGAGTCCTACCAAATTCTTTCTATGACACAAATATGGTACTGATACCTAAATCAGGAAGATATAAAACAGAGAAAGAAAATTATAGACCAATTTCCTTCATGAATATAGATGCAAAATTTTTAAATATAATATTAGCTAAAAGACTACAGCAACTTATGAAGAGAATAATACACTTTGATCTGGTAGGATTTTTTCCAGGAATGCAAGGATGTTTTCATATTAGGTAAACCATCAGTATAATTGATCATACCAACAATAAAACTAGCAGAAACCACGAGTATCCCAATAGTGCAGAAATGGCTTTTGAAAAAATACAACATCCATTCCTATATAAAACACTAGAAAGTATAGGAATAAGTGGAACCTTCCTTAAAATAATAGGCAGCATCTATTAATAACCATCAGCAAATATTATATGCAATGGAGATAAGCTAGAAGCCTTTCAAATAAGATCAGGAGTGAAACAAGGATGTCTACTATCACCCCTCTTATTCAATCTGGTATTACAAATGTTAGCAGTAGCAATTAGAGAAGAAAAAGAAATCAAAACAATCAAATTAGGCAAAGAAGAGACAAAGCTATCACTCTTTGCAGATGATATGGTGATACACTTAGAGAATCCTAGAGAATCAAATAAAAAACTACTTGAGACAATAAATAAATTGGCAAAGTTGTAGGATATAAAATAAACCCACACAAATCCTCAGCATTCCTGTATATCTCTAATGAAACTCAACAGCAAGAGATAGAAAGAGAAATTCCATTTAAAGTTACTGTAGACATTATAAAATATTTGGTAATCTACCTGCCAAAACAAACCCAGGACCTATATGAGCACAACTACGAAACACTTCTCACACAAATAAATTCAGATCTAACTAATTGGAAAAAATATCAATTGCTCGTGGCTGGGTCGAGCTAATATAATGAAAACGACAATTTTACCCAAACTAAATTATATATTTAGTGCCATAGAAATCAATTTACCAAAAACTACTTTATAGAGCTAGAAAAAATAGTAACAAAATTTGTTTGGGTGAACAAACGGTCCAGACTATCATGGGAATCAATGAAAAGAATTGCTAAGGTGGACTAGCTATACATACATACATACATATATATATATATATATATATATATATATATATATATATATATATATATATGGCTATACAGATTTTAATCTGTATTGTACAGCAGTACAGCAGCAGTCATCAAAACTACTTGCTACTGGCTGAGGAGTAGAGTAGTGTATCAATGGAATAGATTGGAAGCATGAGATTCAGCAATCAGTAAGTATAGTTAGCTATTGTTTGATAAGCCCAAAGACCCCAGTTTTTGGTATAAGAACACACTCTTTGACAAAACTGCTGGGAAAACTGGAATATAGTATGGCAGAAACTGGGCAGAGACCATTATCTAACACCATATACCAAAATCAAGTCTAAGTGGGTGCATGATCTAGGTATAAAGGATGATATTGTAATCAGTATCGGAAAGCAAGGAATAGTTAACCTGTCAGACTTGTGAAGAGGGAAAGACTTTATGACAAAAGAAGAATTAGAGAACATTTATTTATTTAAATATCACTCCTTAATTATTGCAATAGCCTGCTGGTGGGTTACTGACTAAAATCTGTCTTCACTCCAATATATCATCCATTCAGTCATTAAATGTAAGTCTGATAAAGTCATATACCCCCAACACTATTTCCAACATTAGTTTATTTGCTTTTCACCCATGCTTAGTGATATTGAGGACTCCTGCTCAGGGGAGGCTTACTATATTGGTACCAGACAGTGCAAATAATGGTTAGCTTTATTAACTGCAATTTAGATACTCAGATTCAAGAATACCACTATTGTCAGTCTTCCCAGTAGCTGAGATTACAGGTATTCACCCTTATGCCAAGCTAGAAATATTCCATCTATACATTTTAATTCTGCAGGCCCTCCTTCCTCCTTACCCCAATCACAAATATTCTACTTATCCCAATACTTTATGACACATCTCAGGTAACGCCTTAGCCATGAGGTTTTTGTTTTTTTTCTCTGATCCTGACTAGTCTTGAGGAATCATTCTGGCCCTGAAACTGGCATTGCTCTTTGGACCCTCATTGCATATGTCCCTATCTGAGCTCCTTGAAATCAGGGATTGTGAATTACTCATGTGTAGATTCACATAGCCTGGAAAAGCCCTTAAGAAATTGTTGTATTAGATATTTGATAAATATTTGCTGAATTGGATGATACTGAAACTATTTGTTTTCTGTAAAACTATCAGTTTTCTGAGATCTTCTGTCCTCATTTCTAAATACCCTTCAAATGTAGCAGACTGAGCAAGTTGCTAAAATAAAGTGCCTTTAGCACTTGCTGTCAAGATTTAGTAACTTAACCTGAATCCCTGCTATGCCACCCATGGCAGTGAAACACTCAGGTAGGGCTCTGAGGTCTCATTGCCTTGAGCTAAATATATACAGATTATGGGAGTAACAGTAAGCTGCCAGGCATGCCACCAAACTAATAGACCATCAAGATGTTAACTCAGATATGTGAGGACAGGTCACTAAATAAAGCTTCCATTTTGTAACAATTTTTTTCCAAAAAGTGATTGCTTGTTCAACATGCAAGTTTTTCAAGGGGCATGAAAACTGGTAGGTTACATCAAGGAGTCTAATGAGCTAAGATCAAAATAAGAATTCCCTAAAGGGTGAAAAGCACTTCAGATAACCAAAGAGAGAAGTGAAGAAACAATGAATGTTTTTAGGAGCAGAAAATCCAAAGACCAACATAAGGGAACAGATGTATGTATCTTTTAGACACTAATTTGGGGTAGCTATTGCAGTATGTCACATTCTATCAAGCACAAATTTGAAATGAGTCTGTGGTACTGGAGAAACTTATAAAAAGATAGTGGGATATTGACATCATTATAACATTATGAAATTGTTCTAATCCATTGTACATATTTAGCACCAGCTAACTTCATACTGGACTGGTACATGTAGATTTGTTTTTTCAAAGTTTGGGTGACTTGGACAGTATGAATAAGCTCTAAGCCAAGTAAAGAATATGATTGAAGACTATGAAATGGACTGTTGGGGAAGGCTAAAGGACTTAGAATTATTAAGCCTAGAGAAAAGAAATCGAAAGAGTAGTATAATAACAGTCTTCAAGTACAATAAAGGTTTATTGTTCAGAGGATGGCAGCCAGCTGTCCTTCATTTCCACAGAGGACTGAATGAGAGGAAATGGGCTTAAATGGGAGACGGAGGAATTTAAATTAGGTATAAGGGAGAGCTTTTTTTGATAGAGAAGGCTGTAAAAACACCAGATTTGCTGGGCCCTGGACATCTGTTAATAAAGAATAGATAACCACTTGTCTGGGATGGGTTAAGTGGAGTCCTGCCTTAGGGCCTAGCATTTATGTTAGGAAAAAAAGCATGAGGCAATAGAAAGAGCCCTGGGACAGAAGACAGCAGATAGGAATTCCACTCTTGGCTCTCCTAGTAACTAACTGTGTTACTTTGGGGAATTTTAACCTATCTCGGCTTCAGTTCCCTTGCCCATAAATTGAATTTTAGAATAGAAGACCCCATTATTCTAATATTCTCCAATTTTAAAACACTTCAGGGTCCTTTTGATATACTACTATGAAATACATATTAATTGAAATTAATATTAGTTTAAATAGAAAGATTAGTTCAAGAGTAAACTGGTTATGGTCCTAGAAGTCAACTTAAAGGGCCCTCCACCTATAGCAGAGATCTGAACAAATTTTGACTTAGATGGTCAGACCTAGAACTAGTTTTCCTAAGGTCTAGGGACTGGCAGGGAATATTTGCTTCATTTTTGCAGATCCTTCTTCCCAGTCTGTCTCAGAATAGTGATCTGGGTATAATAGAGATGACCTAAATGTTAGTTCAGTTAACAAATGTATAGAATTCATTAGTACAAACATAAACCCCCCATGAGATTACTGTTTCAATGGGTCAAGGCTTTCTTTGCCTACCTGATCTTACTGCCCTTTTTAACCTAATTTTCACTTTCTATTTGACTTTCCCTCTCAAAAAGAGGAATGAAAGGATGACTGAGCCCAGTATTCTGCATTCTAGTTCAAGTTTCCACCTGGAGTAATGAACCAGGAATTTATTGTTTGCATTTGAGTGCAGATGAGGAGGGCATAAAGAATAGTTAGAGTTTTCCATTATGTACCTGACTCTAAAAGAGTATGCTCTCTGCTGACTTGGATCCAGGATAGAGCAAGTACCAGAAAGATGCAGCAACTCTTATGTTAAGACTTAAGTTCTGTAACATAATGGTGACTAATGTGAATCATAGAGAACAGCAGTCCCTCCCAATTCTAGTGTCTGTCCTTGATTGATCAATACCTATTTATCCTATATCTAGCTTGTTTGTATATATATATGTTTATTTTCTCCCCCATTAGATAAATAGTAAATTCCTTGATGGCTGGGACTTATTTTACTATTGTTTTTGCTCCAATGCTTAGTAGTGTCTGGCATATAGTGCTATTCATACATGCTTATTGACCAAATGACTTTTACCAGTATTTCAGTTATATACTATCACAATGTGGATATAAACTCTGATTCCTTCATATCTCTCATCATACACATTCAGACAGTCATCAAGTCCTATCGATTCTATCCCTGAAATATCACTCATAGCTATTTTTTTCATTTTCAGTGTCACTGTATTTGTATAGGTAAATTATTCTTATCCCTTATCTTGATGTGACAATAGCTTCCTTAAAAGATTTCCTATTTCTAGTTTAGCCTGACATTGATATAGATTTCACACTCCTGCCAGACTAATTTATTTAATTTGGTGCTAGAATCCTGCTTCTTCATTGCTTCAAGAATTAAAATTGCCTATTAAATGAAGTACAAACTTTTCACTTACCATTCAAGACCCTTGGCAATCTGAATGCATCATACATTTCTAGAAATTTCTTGCACTTCACTCACATGTGCTCTAAACATTTCCCACACATTGCTATTTCTCAGCCTTTGTTCACACTATTATCTATGCCTGGGATGACCTTCTACTCTCTTCTAGTCAGGTTAAATGCTACCTTCTCCATGAAATCTTCTTTGATGATTCCCACCTATTGGTGATCTCTTCATAATTGTTTCTGACAAGTACAATTTTTTCTTTTTATGCACTTCTTAGAATCTACATTTTTAGCATTGATTTTTTCCTGCTATCATTTCTACTGAATTGTAATACCCATGAAAGCTGAAACACCAACAAAAGTTTACAAAATTTTCAGCACATAGTGTAACATTAATAAATATTTATTGAATGAGTGAGTGAATTAATGAATGATGAAAACTATTTTTAATCAAGTATCATGGTTGAAAATATTTCAAATTCAGTGTTAGCATTATGCCTATGGTATATGCCTTATTTCTTTTTTTTTTGCTTTTTGGAGGGCAATTGGGGTTAAGTAACTTGCCCAAGGTTACACGGCTAGGTTTTTGTTTGTGTGTTAAGTGTGTTAAGTGTCTGAGGCTGGATCTGAACTCAGGTCCTTCTGACTCTAGGGCCGGAGCTCTACTTACTGCGCCACCTAGCCGCCCCGATAGGTGCCTTATTTCTAAAGGAACATTCCTAATAAATACTCTTGGGTCAATCAATACAATGGTTTTTAAAAGGAATAAAAAACAAATTGGTTAATTATTGTGGAAGCAATGATGTGGATAGCTAGCAAAGGTAAGGTCAGAACTGGGCATGGGGGCAGTACAACTCCATCCTGACCAATTTAGGGACTGACATATAAAAATTAGGTAAGGGTATATTAATCTAGAAAAGGAATATGAAAATCTGATCCTGGAATGTAGTTCAACAAGCAAAGATTTAGTCTCAAGGTAAAAGGTAAGTGGAATGTGAGAATGAGAGATAGACATGCAAGTAGAACCTCCTCTTGATCATCAAGTAAGGACCCACAATTCATGATATAAATCCTGTTTTAAAGAGACCATTTGATTGAAAAAAATTCATACAAATGTACAGTTCTTTTTTTTATTTCCAGCAGGTCAGTTGAGTTCACATTAGTGCAAATAAATAAACAATATCATTTTCATCTATCCATTCATTCATATCACAATGGAAAATGGAATGCACACAGAGGTGAGCAACAAGAATAGTGCAAGAATAAAAAACCAAGTTCAACAATAGTTATTTCAAAGAAATGATGATGTTTAACCTGGAGAAGAAAAAAAAAAACTAGGTGGGCATGTGATAGCCTTGCACGTAACAAAAAGGGATTAATCTTATTCTGGGAATCTCCAAAGTGTAGTTCATTGAATCAATGAGTGAAAATTATAGGAAAAATAAGGAATTTTATTTTCTGCTATTTCAAACTGTCCAACAGTACAATGGGGATGTTGTCTTTCCTTTCCAAGATGTACCCTTAAACTCTTTTTTTTACCATGGCCCATATCTTCATTCTGAGGTAACCCCAGAATATGAATTCACAATTAGAATTATCCCCCTTTTTCTGCCCCTGATAAGATAGCTCTTCCCATCTCTTCCCTACTTTTAAGGAGAACATCCAAGTCAGCCATATATAACTCCTCTCCAGATTGCATTCCAAACTCTCTCTACCATGCCTTTATGCTGGGTACCTTGGTCTTATTTATCCTCTTTCAACTTCTTTTTATCTACTATCTTCTTACATTAGAACCAAGTTCCTCCAGGGTGAGGACTGTGTTTCTACTTTTATTTTATACCCATCACTTAGCACAGTACTTACAGATATACAGTAAGATATTAATAAATCCTTGTTTCTTGAATGCTTTTTGAATAAGAAGAATAAAGAATAAAAGTGACTTGTGTTGTTAAAAGAACATTGGTTTTAGAATCAGGAAAACTGTATTGGAATATAGCCCTCTTTATCTATGTTACACTGGGTAAGTGACTTGCTATTTGTAACTATAGCTTTCTTCATCTGTAAAATGGAGGTGGGTGGGTGAACAATAACATTTATTTGTACATAGCCCTTATCTCACATAATTGTTAGAACCCTACTTTGTAAATCTCAATGTGCAACAGAAATATAAGTTCTTATTGTTTCTAGAGAAGGGAAAGGAAGAGGAGAGAATATCTTAAAAGAAGAAAACGTGTGGTTTGAAATGCAGACATTGTTTTCTCTGAATATTGTGCAAAGGTGAACATCATCATATTCCTTCTCTCTTCCCCATTTCTCCATCCTAGTCTCTCTGACTTTGTCACACTCTTTCACTCTTTGTCTCTCTGTGCATCTTTCTATTGGTCTCTATTCCTCACTGAATCTCCTCTTCCCCTCCAAGGTATTTGATTCAAAAAGTAAAGAGAACTCCTCAAATGAAAATACATCCCACTGTTGCAGATCTCCAACTGAATGTAATATAGTCTTTGAGAGTTCTTTGGAGACTTGCCCAGGATCATGCATTTAGCATATAGAGTTATGTAGGACTTGATCCAGATCTTAATGCTTTCAAAGCAGGGGCTTTGACCATTCTGCTCCATCCTAAATATTTAAAAGAGTTTAAAAAACAATACCAATAGAAATGTTGTGTGCAAAAAATAAAGAATCAATGTCAAATATAAAATAGGTTTTTTTCTGATGATTATTAGACACCTTTGTAGGATTAAAGAAAAAATATAAACTATTTGTTTCAGAAGGTAGAAAGCCTGAAAACCAGAATTTAAGTAACACAATAGGAAAGCAACATGTAAAAAAGCAAAGGGATTTTTTAAAGAAGAAAAAATCGAAGAGACAGAAGAGAATAGGTAAAGTAGGACAATTCTCTGAAGAATTTTAAAACAAGATTGAATTGGTCTTGAAAGGAATGAGGAATGACATGTAGTTAGGATGAAAAATTAAGGACTTACACTGACTGTATACTCAGCAACAATCAATATTTGAAGATCTGGTACTTAGAGAGGAATGTTATTGAAAAGAATTAATTATAATCAAGTGATAGGAGATGAGAACAATGATCATAGTCTAAGTTGAAAGGAATTTAAGAAGGCTGATGTATCTGCAGAACTTCAATTGCTAGAATCATTTTGATGAAAAAAATTTTTCTTTTGTATGAAGCTATTACTAGGTAGCAATAAACATATTTTTAAGTCCAAGACAGTATTTTTTTTGTGGAGGCCAATATACGTGCTTCTTTGGTTCTGAGAAAATCATGGAACCTGGAGTAGTAAACATCTGGAGTTGCTAAAGCTTAAGGACTACATTTAAGCATTAACCAGTGAAACAGTTAGAGGATATTATACTATCACAAAATGGCATATATTATTAATTCAGTGTCACAGAGTAAGAAGTGAAACCAGAAGAATAGCACACAGAATTCTAATCATAATGTAAATGAAAACATCACCTAAAGGCAATTGAATTCTGATAAATTATAATGACCTATCTCAATGTTGGTTAACAAATGATGAAACATAGCCATAAATGTAATGTCAAACTTTTCAAAAAATAATTGATACAAGTGAAAATTTCAGTTTGGCAGGGTGAGGTCAAGGGTATATAGTAATGATGTAAAAGCAAAATGAGTCAATAAAACATTTTTTCTAATCCATACAAATAGGCAAACCTAGACACTGAGAGGTGAAGTGATGACCAAGGTCACATAAGTAGAAAGTAATGGGACTTAAACTCAGATACTTCAACTCCAAAACCGTATCTGTCCCTCTCTAATGATGTTTTGTTTAGGATCAAATATAGTATTCACTATGAATTAATACAAATACTCTTTGAAAGTTGTAAAATGCTATTCAGATATATTGTTGTATTTAGCTTTATTACACATAAAAATCTGTGGTAAGATAACAAATTTGGGAAGCAAAAATCCTTTGTGAAGTTAATTTATAGGCATTAAGAAATATGAGAAGTAGGAAAGCATAGTGATTAGAGAACTGGCCTTGAAATTTGGAATACTGGGGTTCATGTTCTCATTGTGTGAACCTGGGCAAGTCACTTAATGTCTCAGTGCTCTAGGCAACTCTCTAAGTCTAAAGGTGGAAGAACACTTATAGATCTTCACTGATAAGGGCAGTTTTGATGTTTCCTAATTGGCGATTTCTTTCATCAATGAAGTTATAGGTCTAGAGAGAAAAAAAAAAAGGCTTGTCAAGCATGAAACTTGACTGGGTGTTCTCTGGACAGTAAATTTACCCTAGGCACTTCATTTTAGTGAATAAGAAAATGCCTATTTGAAAAAGAAAAGTGCAGAATTAACATTAATAAAATCAAAGAATATGAATAGTTGTAAGAAACCTTAAAAGCCCTCTATCTACTTCAAACCCTATTAAGCACAAGACTACTGTTTCTGGATTGCTTCCTTGTAGCCTTCCTTTAGGATGCTAATCTTATCACATTGGTTCAGTAGTTCTTTTCTCTGTGGGCTTTTCTCCAACTTGGCTAAAGCTGTAACTAACATGAGTCTAATGAGACTTTGCCCAGAGCATCAAAATGCAAAGGATGTACTTCTTCCCTTGGGATAGTTGACCACTGTCCAATGTTTTCCTTTCTTTTCCTCTATTATTGTATTTAGCTGATATAGTCACCCCTGAATCAGTGAGGATATATAGGCAGTCTGCCATTAGAATCTCTCAACACTTGTCATTCTTCTTTGACCTCTATGAAAGTCCTTCCATTAAAAAAAATGTTGCTCCAGGTAAAATAATTCTAGTTATATTAGAATTTATCATCCTCTAGTTGTTGGATATAAAACTATCTCACTAGTACTATGTCATCTTTCATTAATAAATTCTTCAAATATCAAAAGAAAATAAATGATTGAAATAAAACTCCATGCTTCTACATCTATTATAAATCAATCAAATAATCAACAATATTGTTGGCACCTGCTACATGCAAGGAAGTGTGGAGATATAAATATAATTAATGAAGTCATGACTACTGTAGAAAAAAAAACTTAATTTAATCTAGATTTAATTTGTACCCACACAACTCAGGTAAAGTTTTGTGGGTCTGGATTCACCAAGTTTGTAAGAGAAAATTTATTTGAGGTATCTCTATGCAAGTCCAATAGAGCTCAGCTTTCTTGAGAGTACTTTCCTCATCTCTTTTTGTTTGAATATACTTTCCTCATCTCTGTATGTTTCTTTTTATAAAAGTGTCGTTGTGTCAGACCAGATATTTTATGGATGTGGCTGGCTTGCAGCAACATGCATGGGCCAAGGAATAAACAAAATTGTATTACAGAAAATAAACTAGATTTTATTTTTGTGTGCCATCTCCTGGACATGAAAAGGTCAAAGTGATAAATGCCCTCTATTTTCACTTATCCTTTGCACAATTCCATACTTTTCATCCTGACACCTCTCTTCACACTTTGGACTTGAATTTGTAATCTTCTTTACTTTTTTTCTGCTTTGCAAAAATGCATCTTTCTGATGCCTGAGTCTTCCTTAGAAGGTTTTAGGACTGAAGCATCTTAAAAAGTTTAATATAGACCAATCTACCCTGTACTCCATTATTAAAACAACAACAACAACAACAACAACAACAACAAAACAAAAACCCAACATTCTCAGAAAACAAAAGAATGCCTAGAATTAAAATCATGGTTCCGATTTCTTATAACCAAAAAGAAATGGGGAAATTTTACTGCTCAGGGGAAAAAAAACCTAGCCTCATAGGGTCTTGCAATTTAGATAATTTATTTAAAATTTCAATTAATGAGTCCGTCCCTTTTACCAAAGTGCCTTGGGATACAAGTGCAAATGAAATGTGTTCATTAAATATAAAAATGCTTTAAATCCAAAAATAGTATGTTCAAACCAATATAAAAATTTTTATCATTTTTCAGTGTCTACAGGAGGAACTGTAGAATGAACTCAATTTAACAAACGTTTATCAAATAACTGATTTGTGCCAGATATTCCTATGTGCATGGTATACTCTCAAAGTGATATAAAACATGATATGCCCCCATGGAGCATATAGTCTGGAAATGAAAAAAAAATATGAACAGACTTGGTTATAAGTTGCTATGTGAAATTCAGAAAAAAAATATGTCATTAGAGTTTGGAGTATATTGGAAGAAAGGATATTGGATCAAATGAATATATATGACAGGCTTTGTAAATTTGAAAGCATTATATAGCATCTGAGGATGACAGCTTTAGAGTTGAATGGGACCTTGTAAGTTGCTTAGACCAGCCTTTATACGTTATAGATGAGGCAATGATAATGAGCAAAATTTGAATTCAGGTTCTGGAATCCCTCTTGCCACAGTACCATGTTGCCTCCAGTTGTTGAATTTCTACCAGGAAACATAAGTAGGAAGCATACAGGTAGACTTGAGGGTAGAACTGGAAGTGGGTATTAAAGGGGCAGTATTAAATGCAGGGAATAGTATGCATAGAGATAGGAAAACAGAAGTATGTTTGGGGGCCATCAAGTAGTCCAGTTGGCTTAGAACCTAGCAATGCATGAAGAGAATGAAAGGGAAATAAATTGTTGAGGAGGATCAATTTTTTTTCCAAATGCTTTATTAACTTCTGGTTAACATAATTCATTTCTGTCAGATTGAGAGTTACACTTTTTTCCCCCATTTTCCCCCTACCCACAACTCCAGAATAGCAGACCCACAGGATATCCCCTCATCCAATCTGCTCTCTCCCATCTATTCTCCCATACCCCCTTTGACTTTTCCAGTAGGGCAAGGTGAATCTCTGTGCACAAATGCCTGCATATCTTATCTCCCAATTATATGTAAAATAGTATTAATGATAGTATTTATATATTTTTAAAACATTTGATTTCAAAACTCCCAGGCTGTTGGACTGTCCTCAGCAGGAGGTTAGCTTCTCTGTATCATTTTGTGGGTTCTGGAGCTCCAGAGGTCATTCAGAGTCCCCCTTTTACATAATTTTGAAGTGGTATAGACCAGAGCTCCATGGAAGTGCTATTTCTACTTCACCATCTTGACTCTGCCCCCAGAGGAGGATCAATTTAACATAATGACTAATATAATATCCTTGAATTTAGGGAGCCCAGTCTCTCATCTATATTAATTGTTTGACCACAAGACAAGTCAACTAAACTCCCTATACTTAAGGCAAGTACCTAAGAAGACACATTTTGTTTTATGTTTATTTATTTTATTTATTGTGATATATACTTATTCCCTTATTGTTTTTTTAAATTAAATTTTATGTTTATTTTTAGTTTACAACATTTATTTCCACAATATTTTTAGTTACAGATTTTCTGCCTGTCTTTTCCCTACCCACCACCCCAAAACAGCAATCCCACCTGATATGCCCTCCACCAATCTGCTCTCTCCTATATCTTCCCCATCACTTTTCCTACTTTCCAGTAGGGCAAGATGGATCTCTACATCCCAGGGCCTGCACATCTTATTTCCCAGTTGCATGTAAAAATTATAATAATAGTATTTTTTAAACATTTGATTTTAAAATTTGAATTCCAGATTCTTTTCTTTCTTCCTTCATTACCGACCCTTACTGGGAAGATAAACAATTCAATACAGGTTGTACATGTGCAGCTATGCAAAACATTTCCAAGTGTATATATTTCCATGATAAGTTATGATTTCATTTCTCTGTTTACCTTTTTATGTATCTCTTGCTTCTTGTATCTGAATTTCAGATTTTCTATTCAGCTCTGTTTTTTTCATCAGGAATGCTTGAAAGTCCTTTATTCCATTGAATGACCATATTTCCCCCTGAAACATGATATTCAGTTTTGCTGGGTAGGTGATTCTTGGTTTTAATCCCACCTGCTTTGACCTCTGGAATATTATATTCCTAGCCATTTGATCCTCAATGTAGAAGCTGCCATATCTGTGTTATCCTGATTGTGTTTCCAGAATATTGAAATTGTTTCTTCCTGGCTGCTTTTAATATGATCTCCTTGATCTGGGAATTTCTTGAACCTGGCTATAATATTCCTAGGAGTTTTCATTTTGGGTTCTTTTTTCAGGAGGTGATCAGTGGATTGTTTCAACCTCTATTTTTGCCCTCTGGTTCTAAAACATCAGGGCAATTTTCCTTGAGAATTTCTTTTTTTTTCCTGTATTTTTTTTAATTTTTTCTAGCAGACAATTTACATAACCCCCCTTTAATTTAGTATGACAACTTCCCACAATAAACTACTTAAAGAGGAGCTTTAGTCAAGAATGGAATGAAAGAGCCTATCAAAAAGACATCACTGCTGATTTTTTTAAACCAATACATTCAGCAATTATGTTCAAAAAACAAAAAAAAAGGAAGGGATATTTTCTCAGTTTTGACTTGTGGTAGGGTCTTTCCTGTGTTCATACAAATGCAGGAGCTGCATTCTGTCAAGTGTCTATCATGCTAGAGAAAGGAAATACAGCTTCACATGGTTCGTAGCCCCTGGAGGGAAGACGCTAAAGTCTTGAAATCCCAAATTGTCATTGCTCCATCAATGCCAGTGGTACAAAGTTTGCAGCAGTCTTGTTTGTCCACTTCATAAATATACACTTGGGTGATACTGTTTTGGGTTAGTGTGTCTAGAGCAGTGTTGCTATCCTTAGTTGTGGCTCTCTTGTCCATGTTGCAGGAGCGTTCCATGGCAGAAATGTTGCTCTGGATGCTCTGTATTGGAATGTCTAATTTGGAGACAAAGGTCAAGGAGCCATGATCATCATAAGTGAACAGCACTGGGCAACACTCATGGCCAGCAGCCACCATGCTATTCTCAGAGAAAAAAGACACAGCCAGGAGGAACTCTGTTTTCAGCTGTGAAACCATCATGTTTTTGAAGGCATTGCAACTGATACAGTACTATCGTGACTGACCCAAGCAAAGCAGTTTCCACTGGCAGAGAAACTAACTCCATGTACCCAACCACCACTTCCAGTACCACCAAACTCTGACATCAGTTGACCAAAATGCATCCTGGTACCCCATGGAGTACTGGATGGCTTTTCATCAACTTATTTAATGTAGGCAGAAAAAAAAAAAAAACTTTGCATTTGAAATCACAAGATCTAGCAGCCAACAAAACATTGTTGGGGTGCCAATCCAAACTCAGGATAGTAGAACGAATTGGCTTTTTTATGTTTTTGCTCACCCACCAGTCATTTTCAGAGTCAAAGTAGCAAACAGAAATCAGTCGAGCTCCACTACCTATGGCAAATTAATTCTCCAAGGGAGACCATTTCACAAAGGTGGTTGTATGGTTAATCCTTAGGATCACCAGGGTAGGTTTTCAGATGCCATCTTTCTGACTCCAGACATAGGCATTATGGTCTACACCACAAGTTACAATCCGATCAATCTTGGGAACCTAGTCAATACCTGTGATGTGTCCATGGTGTTCATTCAGTTCATGGGCTTTCACCCACTGGTTCCCATTCTTCTTGTAAATGTGGACCTCATGATTATTAGGGCTAAGGGCAATCCCAGTATGGTCTCTGTTCCAAACATGGCAGGTGATTGGCTCTAGTAAAAATTGATGTAAGGACATTATTCTTATTATTTTCAAAAAGGAAAAAGATGGGATGGGGAAGGAGCAGATGGGCACCAGAGTGGGGGATTCAAAGAATCTGGTGAGTCAAGGTGAATAAGCTCTGGGGCGGTAGGAGAAAGACACAGAATTTCTTTAAGGATGATTTTATTTTGATCATGGCTTTCAAGTAGTCCAATAATTTTTAAATTATCTCTCCTGGATTTATTTTCCAGGTCAATGGTTTTTCCAATGATGTATTTCATATTGCCTTCTATCTTT
The DNA here is from genome assembly GCA_011680675.1 of Gymnobelideus leadbeateri. Classification (NCBI taxonomy): domain Eukaryota; kingdom Metazoa; phylum Chordata; class Mammalia; order Diprotodontia; family Petauridae; genus Gymnobelideus; species Gymnobelideus leadbeateri. The sequence continues at coordinate 150,856 of WOXC01000173.1, read as the reverse complement.
TTATTTGTTTGGATCCATTTTATAATATCTTGATTTCTCATAAAATCAGTAGCTTCCATATGCTCCAACCTTTTTCTGAAGGAATGATTATCTTCAGTGAACTTTTGCGATTCTTTTTCCAACTGGGAAATTCAGCTTTTTAAGGCATTCTTCTCCTCATTGCCTTTTTGAGCCTCCTTTGCGATTTGAGTTAGTCTATTTTTAAGGTGTTATTTTCTTCATTCAGGTTGTTGATTCTCTTTTTCCTATTTTCTTGCATCATTCTCATTTCTCTTCCCAATTTTTCTTCCAATTCTCTTATTGGGTTTTCAAAATCCTTCTTAACCTCTTCTATGGCCTGTAACCAATTCATATTTTTTTTAAAGCATTTGATTTTAAAACTTCAATTTCCATTTTCATTCCCTTCCTCCCTTGTCATCCACCCTTACTGGGAAGACAGGCAATTCAGTATATGTTGTACATGTGTAGCTATGCAAAACACCACCATAGTAGATAAATTGTAAAAGACTGACTATATTTCCCTCCCTCCTATCCCACCTCACACTTGGTTTTTTCCCTACTTTGATCCTGTCCTTTTTCAAAAGTGGGTGCTCGGGGCGGCTAAGTGGCGCAGTGAGTAAGAGCGCCAGCCTCGGAGTTGGGATGACTCGGGATCGAAACCGGTCTCAGAAAATGAGCACCCACACATGAATAATGACTAGCCATGTAACCTTGAGAAAGTTACTTAACCCCAATTGCTTTTAAAAAAATGGGTGCTTCCAACTTCCCTTCCCCCCTTCCCTGCTATCCTCCCTTCCATCATCCCCTCTCTCATCCCCTACACTCTACTCTCCTGTAGGGTGAGATATCCAATTTAGTATGTATGTCATTTTCTCCCTTAGCCAAATTCAATGAGAACAAAGTTTTGCCTTTTTGCCTTCCTGTTCTTCCCTTCCCTTGTAACCATTTTCCCTTGCATCTTCTTTATGAGATAGTCCACCCCATATTGTCTCTCCCTATTTCCTCTTGTTATAACCCCCTATCACCTCTTGATTTCACCTTTGAAGTATCATCCTTCCTATTAAATTCAACCTGTGCCCTCTAACTCTGTACATCTGTACACATATATACACACATTCACATATGTATTCATATGCCCATATACCCTTCTTCAATTATTTTCATAATGAGAAATTTTTCATTAGTTACAATTATCATTTTTTCCATGGAGGAATGTAAATAATTCAACTTTGATAAGTTCCTTATGATTTCATTTCCCTGTTTACCTTCTCAAGCATCTCTTGCTTCTTTTATCTAAATGTCAAATTTTCTATTCAGTTCTCAAGAATACTTGAAAGTCCTCTATTCCACTGAATGACCATATTTTCCCCTGAAATATGATACTCAGTTTTTCTGGGTAGGTGATTCTTGGTTCAATCCAAGCTCCTTTACCCTCTGGAATATCACATTCCATGCCCTTCAGTCCCTCAGTGTAGAAGCTGCCAGATCCTGTGTTATCCTGATTGAGTTTCCACAATATTGAAATTGTTTCTTACTGGCTGCTTGTAGTGTTTTCTCCTTGATGTGGGGATTCTGGAACCTGGCTATAATATTCCTAGGAGTTTTCTTTTGGGGATCTTTTTCAGGAGGTGATTGGTGGATTCTTTCAACCTCTATTTTGCCCTCTGGTTCTAAAACATCAGGGCAATTTTCCTGGAGAATTAGTTTAAGGATGTTTTCTAGGTTCTTTCTTTGATCATGGTTTTCAGGTAACCCAATAATTTTTCAATTATCTCTCCTTGATCTATTTTCCAGGTCAGTGGTTTTTCCCATGAGATATTTCACATTGTCTTCTATTCTATCATTTGTTTCTATCTGCTTAAAAGCATCTTGATTTCTCATAGAGTCACTAGCTTCCTTTTTCTCCAGTCTAATTCTGAAGGAATGATTCTTTTCAGTGAGCTTTTGAGATTGTTTTTCCATCTGGCAAATTCGGCTTTTTAAGGCATTCTTCTGCTCATTGCCTTTTTTGAGCTTCTTTTGCCATTCGAGTTAGTCTATTTTTAACATGTTTTTTTTTCCCCTCAGTCAGGATGTTGACTCTCTTTTTGTACTTTTCTTGCATCTTTCTCATTTCTTTTCCCAATTTTTCTGCTACTTCTTTTATTTGGTTTTTAAAATCCATCTTAAAGTCCTCTTTGGCCTGTAACCATCTTGCATTTTCATTTGGGACTTTTGGTGCAGGAGGTCTGACCTCCCAATCCACCTCCTGATCCATGCTTTGATCATCTTTGCCCCCAAAATTGGAGTCTGATGTTACATTTTTCTGTTTATTTTGTTTCCTTTGCCTAGGCATGTTGCCACTCAATTACTTGACTTTTGGGCTTGTTGCCACAGTAGGACTCTGCCACCAGCCAGTCTGTCCTGAACACTGGTGTTTTCTCAGCTACCAGAGAAATTACTTGGGTGCCGTCTCTGAAGCCCCCCAAAACTCTGGCAAGCTGGTCACACACCCCAAAACCTCCACCCTAGACTTCAGTCCATATCCAAGAAGCTTAAAGCAAGAGCAATTACCATCCCCCCCCCCCAAGATTGATCACCTGGCCACCTACAGTTTGCAGGCCAGGAACTGAAGCTGCAACATGGCAGCTGTGATGCCTCTACTCAGTGGTTTCTTGCCCCCAGGGAAAGAGGCAGACGACCTCTCCCAACCAGTCCCTAAGTTCATACTACACTGACTTCTTACTTTGTCATTGGCATCTATGTGTTGGTAATTCTGGGAACGGCCACAGCTGCTAGTGTTCTGGAGTCCCTCCAGCAGGCTGCTGGTCAGGCTGCCCTGGGACTAAAACCTCTGACTCAGGAAGTCCTGGGCTTGGCTCCCAGAGTGCTGTGCTGGCTGCTCCCTGCTGGGCTGCCAGGCTGTCCTCAGCGGGATCTTATCTTCCCTGTGTCATTTTGTGGGTTCTGGAGCTCCAGAGGTTGTTCAGAGTCCCCTTTTCTATGTTTTGGAAGTGGTGTGGGTAGGAGCGCCAGGGAAGTGCTGTTCCTACTCCACCATCTTGGCTCTGCCTCCCAGTTCATACTTTTTACAAATTTTTGGTGCAGGAATTCTGACTTCATTGTCTCCTTCCTGTTCCATGCTTTGATCTTTTTTTCCCCAAATAATGGAATCCAAAGTTGTATTGCTGTGATTATTTTGCTTTCTTTGCTTCCTCATGTTGCCACTCAATTGTTTGAGTTTTGAGCTTTTTGCTGAAGTAGAAGTCTGTTTCCAGAGAGGAGAGCTTTGTCCCAAATTGCTGGGGTTTTCTCAGATGCCAGAGCTTCGTTGTGTACCCTCTCAGAAGCCTCCGCTGGCTCTGGTGCACTGGTCATGCACCCTAGGACCTCCACCCTAGGTAGTGATCCAGATCCAAAGCAGGTTAAAGCAAGAGCAATTACCCCTCAGACTGCTTCCTTGGTCCTGCTATTATCTGCAGGCCAGGAGCTCTGAAACAGCCAATCAGTTAAGGCCACTGCACCTCACCTTCTTATTCCTCCAGGGGCAGAGGCTGAACCCCACTCCCACATCCCCTGATCCCACAGAGTCCACACTGAACTCTCACTATGTCTTTGGCATTTACGGGTTGTTAATTCTGAAAACTTCCACAGCTGCTCGTGATCTATTATCCCTAAATCCCTCTATCCAGGGATGGTCATGGCTCCCTGGGGCTAAAGCTGTGGACTCACAAGGTGCTGGGCTCTGCTCCCAATGTGCTGCAATGGACCCTTTCTGTGGGCCTGCCATGGTATCTTCAGTGGAAGGTTTGTTTCTCTCTGTCACTTTCTGGGTTCTGTAGTCCTTTGTTTAGAGTAATTTTTTATAGTTATATGAGGTGGTTATGGAGGGGGCATATGGAATTTTCCTGCTTCTGTGACACCATCTTGGCTCCACCCCCTTTAGTCAGAGGGCAAATTTTAGAGGCCTTGAAAAAGTGCATCAGTGGATTTTCTCACACAGATGAAATCACAGATCTATACAAAAATAGACATTGAGAAGATGGTAACTTCTAGTTAAATCATTGGGAGTGTTAGATGCTCCCTCCTACTGCCTCTCAAAGCAAACAAACAGCCGCCCCCCCAAAATATTGACATTTATTGGGTTCATAAAGCTGAACTACTTTTCTTTTTTATTTAGTTTTATTTTTTGAGTAAGGGGGTGATAGGATCAGTGCTTTAATTCCTCTTTGCTTAGGGATATCAATCTTATAGAAACTTGGAGGATAGTTTACAAGATTAGAGGGTATTAACAATAGTCCAGGAAAAATTTAATGAAAGTCCAAAAATAGTTTTATCAGAAAAAAACATTTAGATGCCATTTATTCTACTACACTATAGAGGAAGTGGAGAGAAAGAAAAAAAAATACAGAATTTGAGGTTGAGGATCAAGGTGTTAATTTTGATTCATAGATAGACAAGTCACTTCAATCGTCTAAGCTTCAGTTTCTTCACATATTTAATGGAATGTCTGTTTCTCATAGGACTCTTGTGAAAGCTTCCTATCTTAAAATTTAAATAAATCTTTCTAACTAAAACATTTCATAAGTTTATACTTTCCTTTCCTGGTACAGTTAAATTTCCTCCTTTCTTTCCTTTCCTTCCATTGTAAACTGTAAAGTACCAATAAAATGTGCATTGCTTTCGGCTAGTTCTTTCAGACAGGACACATTAAAGTATCCCCTATGCTTGTTAATAAGTACTGGTTTCCAACCCTTAGAGAAAAGATTGCAGCTGTTCTTGGTAATTCAGTTCTTCTTTTGTTTCACAACTGTTGTCAGAAAACTCTTTGTTTCATTTAACTTAAAGCCCTCATGCTTCAAATGAAACCCCATTCCTCTTGTTCATTCTATAATAGAGATGAACACAGAAGTTTTCCTTTGTCCCTCTCATCCCCACATCTAGTACTGTCTTTTCTTCTAAAGTTATCTTTCCCTTACTCTGAATATATCTTGCATATACTTATTGTATTTTCACATCTCTCCTATGAGAATATATACTCTCTGATAGCAGGGATTTAAAAAAATATTTTCTCTATATCACGAGTGCTTATCTCAGTGCCTAAAACATAGTAAACACTTAAATGCTTGCTGCTTGATTGATGGTAGAAAGTATTGTAGGAAAGGGACAGAATTTGAAGTGAGATCAGGAGTTAGAAATAGAAGAGTTGGTTGAAATTCAGATTCTTCCTTTTACTGTCTGTGTGAGCTGGAGTAAATCACCCCTGTGGGCCTAGGTTTCCTAATTTAGTAAAATGAGGGGCTTAGAGTAGGGAATTTCTAAGGTCCCAGTCATTTCTAATATTCTCTAAATCTGTATAAATTTCCATAGTGGAATTTAAGATATTTATATTGCCCTTAACTTTTTTTTCTTTTCATTTTTCACTCATTTAGCCATTGCACATTTAACATGCATTTTATAAACATTTTTTAAGGAATGCAGAATCTGTTGCTAGGTGATATACCATATTTACAAGTCTCTCCTTCTAACAGCATAGACCTAAAAGTCTATACTCCTTGAAAATATCTGTTGTCCGCTTACAATTACAAAACATGGATTAACAAACTGACCTTTCTCTTATGTAGATTCAAAGGAAGACTTCTCAGGCTCCATAAAACACTGGATTAATTATAATGTTTATTATAATGAAGCATCCTAAAGAGATAAGACTAAGAACCCCTGAGGCTATATTTTTAAGGTAATTCTGTATTTTTTTAAACTAGAGAAGTACTGAGTTTTTGAGTGGTGGGAGTAGTCCTATAAGGTTGAATGAATGCTGAATATACCTAGAATGTCTGTCAATCAATTAATCAATCAATAAGCATTTTAGGGCCTTGTATATGCCAATTGCTGTTCTAAACTCTGGGTACACAAAATGAAGCTGAAAGTTTTTGCCTTCAAGAAGCCTACAGTATACAGCAGGAGACAACATACAAACAAATATATACAAAGCAAGCTATATAGCGGATAAATAAGAAATAATTAGCAGATTCAAGGCACTGAGATTAATATGAATCGAGGAAAGCTCCCTGTCAATGTGGTTTTAGTTGATACTTAAAAGAATCCAGGGAGGTATATAGTAGGAGTAAAGGAGAAAATGTATCCCAGGGATGGGAGAGAGCCAGAGAAATTTCCTTGACCTAAGAGATGGAAGGTGTTTGTGGAACAGCCAGGTGGCCATTGTTACTGGATTGAAGATTTTTTGGGTGTAAGATGTAAGAAACCTGAAAAAAATAGAAGGGGGCAGGTTATGAAGGGCATTGAATGCAAGACAGAGTATTTTGGAGTTTATTGAAGGGAGTGTTGATATGATTGGAGCTGCACTTTAGAAAAATTACTTGAGTGGCTGAATGGATGATGAATTAGAGTGGGAAAAGACTTGAGACAGGCAGACCCACCAGAGGACTATTTCAGTAATAAAGTCATGAAGATGAAGCCTTGCACTAGAGAGTTGTCAGTGTCTGAGGAAAGAAGGGGTCTATTGAAAAAGATTTTACGAAGGTAAAACTTGTATATGGTGGGGGGAGGTTGTGAGAGAACTGAGGAATCATGAATGAATCCTGGGTTGTAAATCTGAGGGAAAGGATATACAAAATTCTTCACTCAAATTCAATCAATTCTCTACCTAAAGGTAGATAGCATTTTTATCATGAGACCTTTGGAATCATCATTGCTTATTGAATTAATTACTAGCTAAGTCTTTCATTGTTGATTGTAGCTACAATGTTTATGTATAAATTATTCTGTTTCTGCTCACTTCATTTTGCATCAATTCATTTACTTTCCCATTTTTTCCTGTAACATCTTCTTCATTTCTTATAGCAAAATAATATCCCTCCATAATAATTTATCATAATTTGTTCATCCATTCCCCAATTTGATGGGCATTCTTAGATTCCACTTATTTGCTATGACAAAAAAGATGCAATATAAATTGATCTTATCTAGTTAATTGCTTATTATTTTCCCCCTAAGGTATTGTATAATCAAATCAAACTGGTTGACTTTTCTTCCCCTGCTCAGAATGATCCATCTCTCACTTTTAATGCCCCACTTCCTTATATGCACCTAAAGATAAACTTACCTTTCTCCAAAGTTCTAAATTTTTCAGTTCACTGTTTCATTATTCCTCTAATAAACTATTTCATATATTGATTAATTATTTGGTGTATATACTATTTACCCCCAGTAGAATGTAAGTTACTTCAGGTCAGGGACTATTTCATTTTCATCATTTTATCCTCAGTTTAATTTAGGTCCTGCTGTGTGGTATTGTGTTTGAAGAACTGAGTCAGAAAAAACCAGAAATCAGAATTGTATTTAATCATAATTTATCCTTAGATAATGTTATTTTCTATGAAGATGTTTTATACCTGCCTTTCTCAATTGGCTCCCTACTTCAGCAGTGTATTAGTGACTACTTCTTGGAACAAAGAGAAAGTTGTTTTTTGTTTTTTTCTACTTTTCCCTAAAGTTCAATAATGAACCTCTGGTAGATGTCTGCAAGACTAATACTATTTCATTTGTTGATAGGGTTACTAGACTGACACTATAAGCCTAAGGTATCCTGTAGAGAAAATGGATGAATATTGGTATAACAGTATAGTTAAAGGGATTCAAATTTTGTTTAATATCCATTCCCAAAGAATGTCAATTAATAGTTCAGTATCAAGGATATGATACCACAGGGAATATATGACAACTTATAAAATTCATGGATTAAGCTTAAAGACTACTTTATATATACTAGGAAAGATTGAAAACATTGGCAAGATTGGAATTGTGCATCAAAGCTAACAAGATGGATTTTAATAGACATAAATGTTAAATTCTTCATTTACTTAAAAAAATTAACAGCACCATATAGGAAGGAGAATATAAACCATGACAGCAATTTATGTGGAAAAGTCTTAGGGACTTTTGTTGATTGAAAGCTCAATATAATACAGCAGTGTAACATGGCATTTAAAAAAAGGTAATATATTCTTAGGGTTCAAAATATGACTTCTCTTCCACAGGAGTGATCTTCAGATATTTAAAAAAGGTAATTATCTCAGCTACATCTATAAGTCTTCTCTTCATCCTACTAAATATATCAAGTTTTGTCATACTGATTTTCTATCCACTACACCATCCTTGTAACATTCTTTTGTATATGCATTTCAGTTGTCAATATCCAAATTAAAACTTGATGTCCAGAATTAAACAAAATATTCTAAATTTGGCATGGAGAGGGCAAAACATAAGGCTATTATGCAATACTTCTCAAAAATATAGAAATGAGGACATTTCCAGAAGGAAGATGTAGGATCAATGGGAGAAAATTATAGGGTAGATTTTAACTGGAATTTAAGACCTTTCACAATCTCTCACCAATATGCCTTTTCAGTATCCTTTCATATAATTCCCCTTCCTGAATTCTGTGTTTAAACAAAATTGCAACACTAGGGGTTCTGCAAACTCTATACTACTTCTTTGATCTCCATACATTTGTACAAGCCAAATGAACTGCTAACTCTTTCTGGTACAGAAAATTCCATCTCCCTCTTCAGTGCTTTTGCACAAACTCTGCTCCATGACTAGAAATCTCATCTTTGACTCTTTGGATCTCTACCTCCCTTCAAGTCTCAACAGAAGTGTCATCTCCTAAAAGAGGTACTTCTTGATGATTCTGAACTTAGTATGTTAGTACTGTCCCACCCTCACTTTTATATAAATAGATTAATAGATAAATATATAAATAAAAAGATATATGCATATATACAGTAACATACATATTTGTATATATACACATATGCATATATACTATAAGCTGCAAATATTGCATATATTTTCTAGCTATCTATCCTATCCAAATGATATGGGTAAGCAAAAATGATACAACTATAATAGAGAGAGCATAGAATTTGAAATATGGAAAACCCGAGTTCAAATATTGTCTCTGACACTTAATAGCTTTGTCATCCTCAACAAATTATTTAACTTCTGTCCCATTCATTTTCCTTATCTATAAAACAAAAATAATAATAGCACCTACCCCCCAGGGTTGTTATAAGGAGAAAAAAAGATAATATTTCTAAAGCACTTTGCAAACTTGAAATACTTAGATACATGCCAGCTATTATGATATATATATATCATATATATGTACACAAACATATATCTTATTATTTGTGTACATGTTGACTACTATAAACACACATGTCAAATTAATGTAAGTTTAGTAAAGTCAAGAGATGTTTTGTTTTTTTTTTCTTTCCATCCCCACAGCATAGCACAATGCTTGAAATATAACAGGTAATTAATAATTACTTGCTAAATTAAATTGATATCATCTCTCATGCCCAAAATTCATTCTCTCTGCATCTCCACCTCTCAAAAAGTCTTTTTTCAGGGGTGGCTAGGTGGCTCAGTAAGAGCACTGGCCCCAGTCAGGAGGACACAGGATTGTTTCTGGCCTCAGAAAATTAGCACCCACACATAAAAATGACTGGCTGTGTAACCTTGAGCAGGTTGCTTAACCCCAATTGCTTAAATTTTTTTTTTCCTTCAAGTCTCAGTTGATATACCTCTTCCTCCATGAACCCTTCTCTGATTCTTCAATTTTCCATTAACTATATTAATATGTTTACTCCATTGATTCACAAAGTATAATATAGGCTCCTCAAAGAGGTGACTTTTTGTGGGGCATTGTATCTTTCAAACCCATCTCCAGAAACTCATTACACTTTGCATTTGCTACCCTGCCTAATTTAGACTCAGTGTAACAAGATACACTCCCTACAATAAACTCATTGCTTCTCAGCTCACCACCATTATGCTAATTTCATACATGATTGACATCACCTCTCTCAGTTTCCTTTCCCTTCTGATTGGAGGACTGGGTGATAGAGTACAAGATTATTCCCAATGCCTTTCTTTATGGTGGACAGAAACTGACTTCAGCTTTTCCTGTACTTCGCATCTGCTGCCCTGTCTTCTTTCAATTCCACAGAACAAGATGCCCTGTTGAATTCCAGTGTGTGATGTCTCTTCTCTTTCAATTTCCTGCTTTCTATGTGTTGTTTTCCCCTTTAAATTTTAAGCTTCATGAGCAGTGACTATTTTTCTTTCTATTAATTGTATTCCCAACACTTAACACAGAATCTGACACATAATACCTGACTAATAAATGCTGATTGGAATGGATTAAATTAGATAGGAAATTATAATGCCTTGTCTTGTGTTTGAAAAATGTTTACTGAATGGAAAATTTTTGAATCAATATAGGGGAGAACTCATGTTTGTGTAAGCATATAATTATCCGGGATTTCAACTGAGATGATGATGTGAAAGGTCCTAGATTAAGCCATCTTTTTTAGAAATATTACAGCATATATCTAATAATGTACTAGAAAGTAGAATGATAAAAAAAATCAAAGAGAAAAACCAACTAACTCTTCAATCTAGTTGAAGATTTCAAAAGACTTCAGAAAATGTTGGGTATTCTGGGGGTAGAAGGAAAGAAGTCAACTTCTAAAACCAGTGGGATTCCAGTACTTGTCTGTTGGAGCATAAAATGACATCATCAGTCTTCAAAGATGTTAACAAAATACATTAGTCCCCATGACCTTTTTTATATTATCTTGCATCCTGTGTTAACTGTGCACTAGAGAGATTCTAATCACTATCCCTTCCATGAAACTCTGGGAGAAGACCAGTTTACCTGAGGAAAAAAGGCTAGCACAGCAGCACTCAGACAGCTCAGGAAATGACCAAGGGACTTGAAGCCAGAACTTATCCAGAACATGAGCAATGTATGGAGGAGATATTTGCAACACAAGGCCGTTCAAGTACTGGAGGACTTAACAAGACTGCAAGAAATTTTAGAATACAGCCAAACAATAGAAAACAGAAAAGTCAATATATTGTTAGGTATCCAAAATGAAAAAAAAAGACCTATAAAAACAATCAGGAAGGAAGAATTTAAGAATCACAAGATTCCTTGAAAGTCATGACCAAAAATGTTTAGCCATCTTGTCACTCAGCAAGTTTTCACTTAATGGCAACATTCAAGCAGTATTCACTTGTCCAGAATGTCATATAGGAACTTCATAGTTTATGTCAAACCTCTAAAAGATTCATTTTCAATTTCAAAGAAATTCTAGCAATGAGAAAATTCCATTTAAAATCTATAACTAACCACCTTGATGGGGAGAGTGGGGAGCAAAACATGCTATTTCAGTTTACATGTGCACTATAATGTATATTTATTTGTTTACTTTTACATGAAATTATTCACTAAATTGAAAGCTAATCAAAGGCCCACATGAAAATTATTGCAATAATGTGTTGAGATTGTGAATATTATATATTTTTAAACTTGTTAGCCAGCAATATTTCTTTTCCCTAAAATTATATTTGATACATTATAAGTCACGTCTTTTCTCTTACATAATTATTTTTGACTTAGTTTTTTGTCTAAAAATAATCCTCAAAATCTAGGAAAATATTACTTCCTAGATAACCAGCAGGAGTGAAATTGAATAAAAATGAAAAATAGTTTCATTGGATGTACCTTTACATTTTGATTACCCCATTCAACTAGACTTTATTGTCTTGGTGAGATATATTTTCATGTTTATTGATTTATCCTGTATAATTTTATGCAAGAGCACATAGATGAATATTTTTCTTATAATGACTTTATTAGGAAAATTACAGAATCAAATATTTGCATTATTTTCTTTATTTTGTTGTGCTTTTAATGGAAATTATATCTTTTTACCCTTCCTAAGTTTCCTTTACATATTTGTAGAGTAGTTACATTATCTCAATGTTTTATTCATGTCAAAGCTATTTTCTTTGCAGAGAAGTCAAAATAGTTTAGAATTCTCAATCCTACTGTGTTCATGCTGGTATAAATTGGATCTAAGAAGTTTCCTTGAGTTATAATTACTACAAGCTGAGACTTTGCAGTTTTCCTAATTTGTTCTCAGTCAAACCGGCTGCTTTCATAAATTGTTGTATGATTCTTTTGTGGCATTTGGAATAATGTTACTCCTAGGGTTGTAACATAACAGGAGAAATTATATTAGTGATAGATTTTCCAAGGTAACATTATCTTATAGGTTGATTAGATTTTTTCCCTATAAAGCAGACCTTCTCTATATGGTCATCTAATTCCTTCCACAAAGGAGTCAATAAAGCTTTGGCTCCTTCAATTATTTTGTGGAACACTGAACACAGAACTCTTTTAGGATATTCTTCAGTTTTCTGCAACTTGATGCATATAAAAACATGTAATCTTCAAACTGAAGCATCTGGAGGACATACCATTCAAAGGGGATTTCTCTTCTACTTGTATTCTGCACTGAATATTATTTATCACAGTGGCAAGTGCTTTCAGAATGTACACATTTCCTTCTTATATAATTTGCCATATTTTTATTAAACAAATGCTTTATTAACTTCTGTTTTACATTATTCATTTCTGCCAGATTTTGAGTTACAATTATTTCCCCCCCTATTTTTCCCCTACCCACCCCCCCTGAATAGAAGTCCCACAAGATATAGCTTCCTACAATCTGCTCTCTCTCTATCTTCTCCCATACTCCCTTGGACTTTTCCATTAGAGGAAGGTGAATCTTTGTGTCCCAATGCCTGCACATCTTATCTCCCAATTACAAGCAAAAGAGTATTAATAATAGTATATATATATATATATATGTATATATATATATATACATATATATGTATATATGTATATATATACATAATATATACATTATATATGTATATTGTATATATATATACATACATAATATATATATATATATATATTATATATATATATATATATATATATATATATATATATATATATTTGAAACATTTAGTCCTAAAACCTCGAATTTCAGATCCATTTCCTTCCTCTCTTGTCACCCATTCCACTCTGGGAAGATAAGTAATTCAGTATATGTTGTATATGTCTAGCTATGCAAAACATTATCATAGTAGATATATTGTACAAGGCTGCTTATAATTCCCTCCCACTCATCCCACCCCCCACCTGGTCCATTCCCTACTTGATCCTGTCCCTCTTCTATAGTGGGTACTTCCAACCTCCCCTCCCTCCAAGAATGCCCTCCCATCCATCATCCCTCCTCTCATCCCCCTTCCCCCTATTCTGCTGCAGGTTGAGATATTCCATTTAGTATGTATGTCATTCTCTCCCTGAACCAAATTCAATGAGAATGTGGTTTTGCCTTTTTGCCTTCCTATCCTTCCCCTCCCCTGCAGCCACTTCCCCTTGCTTCTACATGAGATAGTTTACCCTACCCTGTCTCTCCCCATCTCCTCTTGCCACTTTTCTCTCTCACCTCATAATTTCACACTTTAAGTATCATCCCTTCCCAACAAATTCAAAACATGCCCTCTATCCATGTATAACTGTAAACATATATATGCACATTCACATATGTATTCATATGACCATATACCCTTCTTCCATTATTTTCATACTGAAAAAGATTTCTATCAGTCACAGTTATTGTTTTTCCATATAGGAATGTAAATAGTTCAATTTTGATAAGTTCCTTTTGATTTCTTTTCCCTGATTACCTTCTCAGGCATCTCTTGCTTCTTGTGTCTGGATGTCAAATTTTCTATTCAACTCTGGTTTTCTCCTCAAGAATGCTTGAAAGTCCTCTATCCCACTGAATGACCATATTTTCTCCTGAAACAAAATACTCAGTTTTGCTGGGTAGGTGACCCTTGGGTTCAGTCCTGGCTCTTTTGCCCTCTGGAATATCATATTCCATGTCCTTCAGTCCCTCAGTGTAGAAGCTGACAGGTCCTGTGTTTTTCTGATTGTGTTTCCACAATATTGAAATTGTTCCTTCCTGGCTACTTGTAGTGTTTTCTCCTTGATGTGGGGATTCTGGAACCTGGCTATAATATTCCTGGGAGTTTTCTTTTTAGGATCTTTTTCAGGAGGTGATTGGTGGATTCTTTCAACCTCTATTTTGCCCTCTGGATCTAAAACATCAGGGCAGTTTTCCATGAGATTTTCTTGAAGGATGATTTCTAGGTTCTTTCTTTGATGATGGATTTCAGGTAGTCCAATAATTTTTAAATTGTCTCTTCTGGATCTATTTTCCAGGTCAGTGGTTTTTCCCATGAGATATTTAACATTGCCTTCTAATCTTTCATTTGTTTGGATCTGCTTAACAGCATCTTGATTTCTGATAAAGTCATTAGCTTCCATTTGCTCCAGTCTAACTCTGAAGGAATTAATTTCCTCAGTGAGCTTTTGAGATTCTTTTTCCATCTGGCAAATTCAGCTTTTTAACGCATTCTTTTCCTCATTGCCCTTTTGGGCCTCCTTTGCCATTTGAGTTAGTCTATTTTTAAGGTGTTGTTTTCCTCAGTCAGGCTGTTGACCCTCATTTCATACTTTTCCTGCAACCTTCTCATTTCTCTTCCCAATTTTTCCCCCACTTCTTTTATTTGATTTTTAAAGTCCTTCTTAATGTCCTCTATGGCCTGCAACCCACTCATCTTTTTCCCTGGAGCTTTTGGAGCAGGACTTCTGCCCTCTTCTTGCTCTATGCTTCGATCTTCTTTGCCCCCAAAGTAGGAGTCTAAGATTGCATTTTTCTGTTGAATTTGTTTCCTTTGCCTTGGCATGTTGCCACTTAATTACTTAACTTTTGGGCTTGTTGCCACACTATGGCCTGGTGCCAGATGGGAACTTTCGTCCCGAATGTGTGTTGGTGGCCAACTTCCATTTCTGGCAAGCTGGAAACCCACCCACAACCTCTACCCCAGATCACAATCCAGATCCAGGGAGGTTAAAGCAAGAGAGATTACCCCCCAAGACTGATCACTGGATCTCCCTACAGTTCGCAGGCCAGGAGCTGGAGCTGCCTCTGAAAACTACAAAATGGCGTGTCTTGTCAGGGGCTACTAGCCCCCAGGGGAGGAAGGGACCCAAATTTGGGACCCATATACTGGTCCCAAAGTCCATAGGGCACTAACCTCTCACTTTGTCCTAGGCATTTCTATGTTGATAATTCTGGAATCTCCACAGCTGCTGGTGTTCTGGGGTTCCTCCAGCTGGCTGCTGGCCCTGCCACCCTGGGGCTAAAACCTCGACTCAGGCCGACCTGTGTTTGGCTCCCCGTGCAGTGTGTGCTGAGCTGTCCTCAGTGGGGGGTTAGCTTCTCTGTGTTGTTCTTTGGGTGCTGGGCCTCTGGAAGTTGTTCAGAGTCCCCTTTTACATAGTTTGGAGGTGATCTGGGGGAAGAGTGGCTTGGATGCGCTGTTTCTACTCTGCCATCTTGGCTCCAACCCCCATATTTTTAAGATTAGAAGATAATTGAACTAGGTTATCAGTATGTGAATTTGTTCCTATTCACACAGGAAGATTAAATGAATGAAGGATATCCATTGTCTAGATTATGATATGCGGTTTTGATTGATGAACTATAGGAAAGGATGTATGCAGCAAGAAACAAACCCTCTCAAATGTAGTTGGAAACAGGTTAAAATATGATTGAGAAATACTTAAATAAATAAAAATGCACTTGTTCAAAATTTTTTTTTATTCATGTCCAACTCTTTCTGACCCCATTTGGTGTTTCTTGGCAAAATACTGGAATGATTTGCCATTTTCCTTCTCCACCTCATTTTACAAACAAGGAAGTGACTTGCCCAGGGTCACACAGCTATTAAATGTCAGGTCTATTTGAACTCATGAAGATAAGCCTTCCTGACTCCAGTAGAAGCACTTTATCCACTGCCCCACTTAGTTGCCTATACAAAATAATGCACTAGAACAGAGGTAATGTTAATATGTGGTTTTCTAAATCAATATAAGACCCAATCTCCTCCATTTCTGATTGAGTTTGAAACTTTTGATTTATAGAGAATGTACATCCGCATGTATACCTAGAACAGAGTACACATTTCACAAAATTAAGCAGGAACAGTTGAGCATGCTGAATTGTTGTCAGAAAGTTACAAAACTCCTTTAATGACTTCCAAACTTTCACCCCAGAACAAATGGTTTTTATTTTAATACTAATATTCTCCTAGTGTTATTTTATGATTGTGAGATATGAAAAACCATGTTATTGTTGTTCAGTCATGTCTGAGTCTTTATGGCCCTGTTTAGGATTTTCTTGGTAAGAGATACTGAAGTGGTTTGCCATTACTTCCTCCAACTCATTTTCAGATGAGGAAACTGGAGAAAGCAAGATTAAGTGACTTTTCCATTATTGCATAGATAGTATGTCTGAAGTCAGATTTGAACCCAAGAAGATAAGTCTTTCTGACTTCAGTCAAGTATTTTATCAAATGTACCATTTAGTTGCCCAGGACATAGAAAACAATATTCTCCCATGAATTGAAATGAATATGAAAATATGAAATTGAATTGACTATGCAAATAAATACTACACATAGGGCAATGTAAAAATGAATTGCATGTAATAAGCTACTACATAAAATGAATTAATAAGTTCCATATAGAAATAAAATATATCATTCAGAAAATAAGTAATTAAAAAAGGATTGCTTTCAGTAGGTTAGGGTACTCTACTGGTATCCTCATAGTGAAAAACAGCAGAGATAAAGTCATTAATCCATTGTGAGGGACCTTAAATGAGGGGCTTATAGCATGGACAATACTGTTCAAGGTAGGTAGGCTGAATAATTTCTGATTTGCATTGTTTGTGAATATCCATATTCTTTAGGAAACACATTGAGTGAATATCCATATTCTTTTTTTTTTAAACAAATGCTTTATTAACTTCTGTTTTACATCATTCATTTCCGCCAGATTTTGAGTAACAATCATTTCCCCCCCGTTATTCCCCTACCCAACCTCCCAGAATAGCAGTCCCACAAGATATCACTTCCTTCAATCTGCTCTCTCCCATACCTTCTCCCATACCCTCTTCGACTTTTCCATTAGAGGAAGGTGAATCTTTGTGTCCCAATGCCTGCATATCTTGTCTCCCAATTATAAGCAAAAGAGTATTAATAATAGTATTTATATATATTTGAAACATTTAATGTTAAGACCTCGAATTTCAGATCCATTTCCTTCCTCCCTTGTCACCCATTCCCTCTGGGGAGATAAGTAATTCAGTATATGTTGTACATGTCTAGCTATGCAAAACATTATCATAGTAGATATATTGTACAAGGCTGCTTATAATTCCCTCCCACTCATCCCACCCCCCACCTGGTCCATTCCCTACATGATCCTGTCCCTCTTCTATAGTGGGTACTTCCAACCTCCCCTCCCCCCAAGGATGCCCTCCCATCCATCATCCCTCCTCTCATCCCCCTTCCCCCTATTCTGCAGTAGGCTGAGATATCCCATTTAGTATGTATGTCATTCTCTCCCTGAACCAAATTCAATGAGAATGTGGTTTTGCCTTTTTTGCCTTCCTATTCTCCTCTTCCCTTGCAACCACTTCCCCTTGCTTCTTCTACATGAGATAGTTTACCCTACACTGTCTCTCCCCATCTCCTCTTGCCACTTTCCTCTCTCACCTCATAATTTCATCCCATGAGTATTCTCCCTTCCCAACAAATTCAACCTATGCCCTCTATCCATATATAACTGTAACCATATATACACACATTCACATATGTATTCATATGACTACACACCCTTCTTCCATTATTTTCATAGTGAGAAAGATATCATCAGTCACAGTTACTACTTTTCCATATAGGAATGTAAATAGTTCAATTTTGATAAGTTCCTTTTGATTTCTTTTCCCTGATTACCTTCTCAGGCATCTCTTGCTTCTTGTGTCTGGATGTCAAATTTTCTATTCAATTCTGGTTTTTTCCTCAAGAATGCTTGAAAGTCCTCTATTCCACTGAATGACCATATTTTCCCCTGAAACAAAATACTCAGTTTTGCTGGGTAGGTGACCCTTGGGTTCATTCCCAGTTCTTTTGCCCTCTGGAATATCATATTCCATGCCCTTCGATCCCTCAGTGTAGAAGCTGCCAGGTCCTGGGCTATTCTGATTGTGTTTCCACAATATTGAAATTGTTTCTTCCTGGCTGCTTGTAGTATTTTCTCCTTGATCTGGGGATTCTGGAACCTGGCTATAATATTTCTGGGAGTTTTCTTTTTGGGATCTTTTTCAGGAGGTGATCGGTGGATTCTTTCAACCTCTATTTTGCCCTCTGGATCTAAAACATCAGGGCAATTTTCCTTGAGAATTTCTTGAAGGGTGATTTCTAGGTTCTTTCTTTGATCATGGCTTTCAGGTAGTCCAATAATTTTTAAATTGTCTCTCCTGGATCTATTTTCCAGGTCAGTGGTTTTTCCCATGAGATATTTCACATTGCCTTCTAATCTTTCATTTGTTTGGATCTGCTTAACAGCATCTTGATTTCTCATAAAGTCATTAGCTTCCATTTGCTCCAGTCTAACTCTGAAGGAATGAATCTCCTCAGTGAACTTTTGAGATTCTTTTTCCATCTGGCAAATTCGACTTTTTAAGGCATTCTTCTCCTCATTGCCCTTTTGGGCCTCCTTTGCCATTTGAGTTAGTCTATTTTTTAAGGTGTTGTTTTCCTCAGTCAGGCTGTTGACCCTCATTTCATACTTTTCCTGCATCCTTCTCATTTCTCTTTCCAATTTTTCCTCCACTTCTCTTATTTGATTTTTTAAGTCCTTCTTAAGGTCCTCTATGGCCTGCATCCCGCTCATGTTTTCCCCTGGGGCTTTTGGAGCAGGACTTCTGAACTCACAGTCCTTTTCCCGCTCTATGCCCCCCAAATAGGCGTCTAGGGTTGCATTTTTCTGTTTCCTTTGCCTTGGCATGTTGCCACTTAATTACTTGACTTTTGGGCTTGTTGCCACACTATGGCTTTAAGGCCAGATAGAGGAATTTTCGTCCTGAACGTGTGGGGGGCAACTTCCGTTTCTGGCAAGCTGTTAACCCACCCACGACTTCCACCCCAGATCACAATCCAGATCCAGGGAGGTTATAGCAAGAGCGATTACCCCCCAAGACTGATCACTGGATCTCCCTACAGTTAGCATGCAGGCCAGGAGCTGGAGCTGCCTCTGAAAATTACAAAATGGGGTGTCTCCTCAGTGGCTTCTAGCCCCCAGGGGAGGAAGCTGACACATTCCCCAAATACACGTCCCAAAGTCCACAGGACACTAACCTCTTACTTTGTCCTAGGCATGTCTATGTTGATAATTCTAGAATCTCCACAGCTGCTGGTGTTCTGGGGTTCCTCCAGCTGGCTGCTGGCCCTGCCGCCCTTGGGCTAAAACCTTGGCTCACATGGACCTGGGCTCTGCGCGATGTGTGCTGCCGGCTCCCAGAGTGCTTCGCTGGTACTTACTGCAGGGCTGCTGGGCTGTCCTCAGCGGGAGGTTAGCTTCTCTGTGTCGTTCTGTGGGTGCTGGGGCTCCAGAAGTTGTTCAGAGTCCCCTTTTACATAGTTTGGGGGAAATCTGGGGGCAGAGTGGCTTGGATGAGCTGTTTCTACTCAGCCATCTTGGCTCCGCCCAAATATCCATATTCTTTAGGAAACACATTCATTTGATTTTTGAGTATTCAAGAGAATTGAAAGCTGACTTTCAAAGAAGCAAAACTGGAGACAGCTTGAGCCACAGGCCCTTACTAGAAAAGGTAAAGTCATTTTGTGTATAACAGCCATATCAGGACAGAGCAAATTATATTCTCCTTTCACACCCTTCCTTTCTCTCTCCCTTCTTCTATTCCTCTCTTCTTTACTCCCTTCTTCTATTCCTTCCTCTCTTCCTCCATCCTTTGTGGAAAACAATTTATAATTATACAAAAATGTAAATAAAATATTTATAAACTTTGTTCAGAGATTTCATCGAAGATGTCAGACAGAAGAAAAGTTCACTTATATAACAAAAATATTTATTGAAACACATTTTGTGATGGTTAAGAACTAGATGGTGATACCCATTAACTGAAGAATAATTTAGCAATAACTTATTAGGAAGGATATGTTTATAAATGAATGTTAGTTAGAGAGATCATCTTTTATTTATGTGAAAGAAAATCATGCCCCTTAGGCCAATCTGATGATGACCTATTCAGGTAGAATATCACACCTGGATATTTCTTGGCAAATTCCTCTTTATTGACATAATTATACTAATGTATTATGTTTCTAGGTCACATTTCCTCAATTCCCTCCTGGTCAAACATGTACTAATCCTTGGCTATCCCTAAGTTCCTATCCCGAAGTCTGAGATAAGATATGTAACATCATTTTAATGGAAAAGTTTCTGAACTTTGCCAAAGTAGCAGACCAAAAATAACTTCTTCAACTATTGATCCCCCCACCCCCAACAAGCTGCTGGAGGCTGCTCGGTGTCCAGCACTTAGCATGATCCAGAGACGTGAATAAGAAATGACCAGGCCATGTGGGTAGTTCAAGGAAGAACCATGAACTCCATTTATTGATTCCCAGGACAAGGTTTTTATAGAGGAATGAGACAAAGGAAGGGATCTCAAGAATTCATATCATTATCTTAGTCTGTCATATCTTGGAAGTAGCATGGCAGTAAGGCCTTTTGTTCTCTAGGTGCCAGAAAATCTTAAGAAAAGTCAGTTACCTCCTTTCATATTCAGTCACATCACAAAGGATGTTCTTGAGAGCTGGCTTCAAGGCCTGATGCCAAAGCAGCAGCATCAAACATATCTGCATAGGAACCGACCAGCTAAGAATTCATATATTTAGGTTTTGAACAACTAACGTTTTTTTGGGCAGAGCCTTAGATCTAGGCCTCAGGTACCTCTTAAAGCAGCCGCAGTCATAAACAGATGCAATTGAGAGCAGACTTCAAAGCTGAAGCACAATCCTCAAAGAAATCACATTTAGAGCTGGACACCCAAAGATACCTGTGTGCAGAATCTGATAAAAGTCCTGGCTCAGGCCTCTGGCTCCCAACAACAAGCCAATGCAAAAGACTTATTCACATATAACCAATCTTGAACTAATATTTTGCTTATTTTCTCTGACATTTATTCCTTTACACATTTTTACAGAATCAAGTTTTTGCATCACTTTTGAGAGCTTGAAATAAGTTGTGTGTACTAAGCTGTCAAAGTTAAGTCTATCTCTAATCCAGAGGGACATATTCCAGCATCCATATTCAAGTGTGAACCCTTCAGGTGTAAAGATGATGCATCAAAAATGAAATAAGGGCAATGTATGCCAGAGTTCAGGGGTATTAAACCTGCCCAGACTTTAAAACTATCCTAAGTATCTTATCCATCATATCTCCGAACTATTATGCAGTATATGACTGGGAGATCACAGAATCTGAATTGAAAGGAATCATCTAGCCAAGCCCTTGTTGTTTATTACGGGAATTATTCAATAAAAAGACAAAGTGATCATGGCATTAATGGGTAAAAGTTGGGAATCTGGAGTCGGGAAAGGGGTTTATTTGCTTTCTTAATAGACTGATAGGTACTATAGGCATGACATAATGGCCACGCTATTTGCCATCAAACAGTCAGTCAACCAGGATAAGAACCTTACCCAGGGAAATGCTCTAAAATTTTACCCTTGCTGAACTATCCCATCTCCAGGGCAGTGACAAGTCATAAGAAAAGGAAGTGTGTATATTTTCAATATTTCTCTAATAATGATAATATTTCATACCTGTGTCTTCATCTCTCTCTATTGATAGATAAAGTTAAGACATATGGAATATTTTTAAAATGTGACCTCTAAATTAGTAATCAACTATAATTTTTAACTTCCCAATTTTATAAGAAATTAAAATCTAGATGTATTCAATAAGTATCTACTGTGGGGAAGGCATTGATGATATAAGAAAAAATATTTGGTATATTCTATATGCACAAGATGATTGTATTCAATTATATTTTAGTAGGGATAGAAAGACATGCAACACATATAACCATATAGAGGTATTTACATATATTATATATATATGTACATATATATAGAGAGAGATAAAGATATAGATATAGATATATACATATACATAGATACACATACATCTACATATACGCATGCACATATTTAATATTTGTATATTATATGTATATTTAGAAATAAGCTATACCTGAATGTACATATATGACATTATATATTAAAGAACGATTTAAGCTGATTGCATGATAAGGACAAAAATCAATATGCATACATATACACATTACCGAAAGACATCAGGATATTTTTCCATATCTAGCATCTAATTATTGTTAAATTACAGATCTATTTACACTGCTCAAAAATATTTTTAATCAGACTTGGCAATTCAGATTTATGGATTCAGATATATATGAAGGTTGTAGCAATTTTTCTCCTGAGACAGAAATTTTAAGAAGATGGAGATTCCTTTGGGATGGTCTTATATTTATGTTAGAGTCTGCAAAGAGCCATCAATTCAACCTATCCAAAAGTTTCTACTGGGAACTAGCCTGTCATAATAATAATTCCCAATGTTTTCACCTACATTTGGCATAGAATCATGTCTCTAGAAAGTCCTGGTTAAAATTCATCCCTCTTAACTAATAGTGACTATTCATAATGCATCATCATGGATTAGCTCCTCAGGGTAAAATCTCTCATCTCAAAAAATTGTTTATTTGAAGTGAAATGAGCGGAAGTGGGAGAACAGTGAATACAGAAATAGCCACATTTTGTGATAATCAACTATGATTGACTTGGTTCTTCTTAGGAATAAAATGATCCAAGACAGTGTTAAAAGAGTCATGAAGGAAAATATTATCCACATCCAGAGAAAGAACTAATGGAATATGTATGTAGATTGAAGAATGTCATTTTCACTTTATTTTTTTCATGTTGCCCCCCCATGGCAAATTATTTTTTTTTGTAAATTGATTATTCTTTCACAAAATGATTAATATGGAGATATATTTTACATGATTGTACATATATAATTTAAGGAAGGAGAAAATTTGAATTCAAAATTTTAAAGAATGAATTTAAATATGGTACTTAAATGTAATTAGAAAAATAAATAATATCAAATTGCTTATTTGTATGGTGCTATTGATATGTGTATTCATTTGATTTTTGTCTTTTTCTAAGTCTGTGGTACAAGTACTATCCTCTAATTATTCTTACTATTGAGAATCATTATGCACTAAGTGGTGTAACATTGAAATTTTTAAAGGAAAACTTGAATGCTACTGGAGGAAGTAGTATAACCATAATAGTAGGGTATCATAAATTGACATTTTTAGAACAAGATAAATTTAACCAAAAATTTTTATAAAGAAAGAACTTAAGGAAATTATTATAATCATGGACAAGTTACATATTCTGGACTTCCAGAGAAAATTAAATGGGAATAGAAAGGAATGATCAGCTTTCAAAGTGGTACAGGACACACACAAAAACTGACTATGTATTGGGCATAAAAAACTCACAACCAAATACAAAAAGCAGAAATATTAAATGTAGACTTTTTGTCATTCTACAATTTGTAAATGGTCAAAGGATATGAAGAGACAATTTTCAGATGAAGAAATTAAGGGTATCTGTAGTTATATGGAAAAAATGCTCTAAATCACTATTGAATAGAGAAATGCAAATTAATAAAGTGCTCAGAAATACCACCTCATAATTATTGTATGTACTAATATGATGGAAAAGGAAAATGTTAAATTTGGGAGAACGTGTGGAAAAACTGAAAAACTGAAGCATTGTTAGTGGAATTGTGATCTGATTTAACACTTCTGGAGAGCAATTTGGAACTATGCCCAAAGGGCTATACAACTATACACACATTAATAATCAATACCACTTTGATCCAGCCATAGCACTACCAAAGAGATCATAAACAGGGGGAAAGGACCTACATGTATAAAAAATATTTATATCAAGTCTTCATGTTGTGGCAAAGAATTGGAACTTGAGAGGATGCACATCAATTGAGAAATAACTAAAGAAGTTGTATTATATGCATATAATGGAATACTATTGTATGCAAGAAATGATAAGTGGATGGGTTTCACAGAAACCTTGAAATTCTTACATGAAATGATAATGAGTGAAATGAGCAAAACACGGAGAACACTATGCACTGCAACAGCAATTTTGTACCATAATTAACATTGATAGACTTAACTCTTCTCAGCAATATAATGATCCAAAGCATTTCCAAAAGTCTCATGATGGAAGCTAACCACGTCCCGAGAAAGAACTATGGAATTTGAATGCAGAATGAAGCATATTATTTTCAATTTTTTTTTCGTTCTTGTGATTTTTTTCCAAAATGCTTCATTAACGTCTGGTTTACATGATTCATTAACATCAGATTTTGAGGTACAGTTTTTTCCCATTTTCCCTACCCGCACCCCAAAATAGCAGTCCCACAAGATAACGCCTCATCCCATATGCTCTCTCCCATATCTTTTCCAATACCCTCTTTGACTTTTTCAGTAGGATAAGGTGAGTCACTGTGCCCCAATGACTATATATCTTAATTCCCAATTATAAGTAAAATAGTATTAATAATAGTATTTGTATGTTTTAAACATTTGATTTTAAAACTTTGAATTCCAGATTCATATCCTTCCTCCCTTGTCACCCACCCTTACTGGGAAGATAAGTAATTCAGTATAGGTTGTATATGTGTAGC
Organism: Gymnobelideus leadbeateri; assembly: GCA_011680675.1. NCBI lineage: Eukaryota > Metazoa > Chordata > Mammalia > Diprotodontia > Petauridae > Gymnobelideus > Gymnobelideus leadbeateri. The sequence continues at coordinate 126,180 of WOXC01000173.1, read as the reverse complement.
TATGCAAAACATTACCATAGTGTGTGTATACATATATATATATATGTATATATATATATATACACATACATACATACATACATACATACATATATATGTATGTATATATATGAATATATACATACATACATATACATATATATTGTAAAAGACTGACTATATTTCCCTCCCTCCTTTCCCACTTCCCACTTGGTCTATTCCCTACTTTGATCCTGTCCCTTTTCAAAAGTTGGTGCTTCCAGGGGCAGAGTCAAGATGGTGGAGAAGAAACAGCACTTCCGAGGAGTTGCAGCCCATACCACTTCAAAATTATGTAAAAGGGGGACTATGAACCACCTCTGGAGTTCCAGAACCCACAAAATGACAGAGAGAAGCTAACCTCCTGCTGAGGACAATCCTGCAGTCCGGCAGGAAAAATTGGGAAGAGAAATGAGAAGGTTGCAGGAAAAGTATGAAATGAGGGTCAACAGCCTGACTGAGGAAAACAACACCTTAAAAAATAGACTAACTCAAATGGCAAAGGAGGCCCAAAAGGGCAATGGGGAGAAGAATGCCTTAAAAAGCTGAATTTGCCAGATGGAAAAAGAATCTCAAAAGTTCACGGAGGAGATTCATTCCCTCAGAGTTAGACTGGAGCAAATGGAAGCTAATGACTTTATGAGAAATCAAGATACTGTTAAGCAGAACCAAACAAAAGAAAGATTAGAAGGCAATGTGAAATATCTCATGGGAAAAACCACTGACCTGGAAAATAGATCCAGGAGAGACAATTTAAAAATTATTGGACTACCTGAAAGCCATGATCAAAGAAAGAACCTAGAAATCACCCTTCAAGCAATTCTCAAGGAAAATTGCCCTGATGTTTTAGATCCAGAGGGCAAAATAGAGGTTGAAAGAATCCACCAATCACCTCCTGAAAAAGATCCTAAAAAGAAAACTCCCAGGAATATTATAGCCAGGCAGGAAGAAACAATTTCAATATTGTGGAAACACAATCAGAATTGCATATGACCTTGCAGCTTCTACACTAAGGGATCAAAGGGCATGGAATATGATATTCCAGAGGGCAAAAGAGCCAGGACTGAACCCAAGGGTCAACTACCCAGCAAAATTGAGTATTTTGTTTCAGGGGAAAATATGGTCATTCAGTGGAATAGAGGATTACAAACAAGAATCACATTCCAAGCAAAACTGAGTTTAACACTTCAATGAAAAAATAGAAATTCAGTGAGATAGAGGAAAGCATTCTTGAGGAAAAAACCAGAGTTGAATAGAAAATTTGACATCCAGACACAAGAAGCAAGAGATGCCTGAGAACGATCCAAGGCCTCAACTAACCAGCCAGAAGAAGAGCCTGGACCCAATAGCTTCTTTGTTCTCTGAGTCAGAGAATAACTCTTCCTATGTCAACAAGCTCAAGTGGGGCTGATGGGAGAACGTGCTTTCTTCTGCCAAGGATGAGACCCTGAACCCAAGACACTATCTTGAATATTGGAACTTTTTCTTATCAAAGTATTTTGTGGGCATATATTATGTCATGGCATGTTGATGACAAAGAAAACGCAGATGTTCCATGTCATAAAATCAATTTACACCTTGTCAATTCTATTACCTTATTAAGAAAATTATTTTCTTATAATCACAAATTTGACTCTGAATTGAGATGGTTCTAAAATGTATTTAAGCTTTCTCATTCTTTTGTTCAGGCAGTCAGAAGTTTCCTTCTGTCTCCATGATCATGTGTCTGCTGGCTTTATGGAAATAACTAATATAAAAATTAAAAAATAAAATAAAATCCCTTATATTTTCCCTTTGTTGTTTACCTTTTTATGCTTCTCTTGAGTCTTGTCTTTGAAAGTCAAATTTTATATTTGACTCTGTTCTTTTTTTCATCAAGAATATTTGAAAGTCCTCTAGCTCATTGAATTTCTATTTTTTCATTGAAGGGTTAAACTCAGTTTTGCTTGGAATGTGATTCTTGTTTGTAATCCTAGCTCCATTGCCCTCCAGAAAACAATATTCCAAGCACTCAGATCCTTTAATATAGAAGCTGCTAAGTTTTGGATTATCCTGACTCTGACTCCACCATACTTTACTTATTTATTTACTTACTTATTTCTGGCTGCTTGCAATATTTTTACCTTGACCTGGTAACTCTGAAATTTGTTTATAATATTCCTGGAAATTTTTTATTTTGAGATCTCTTTCAGGAGGCATGTGGTGGATTCTTTCCATTTTTTATCCTCTAGTTTTAGAATATCTGGTTAGGTTAACTTGATAATTCCTTGAAAGATGATTTCTAGGCTCTTTTTTCAATTAATGCTTTCAAATAGTCCAATAATTTTCAGATTATCACTTCTTCATCACTTTTCCAGGTCAGTTGATTGTTTGTTTTTTTTCCCAGTAAGAACTTTCAAACTGTCTTCTTTTCCCTGCTTTTGTTTTGTTTTATTGTTTCTTCATTTCTCATAAAGTCATTAGCTTCCATTTGCTCCATTCTAATTTTTAAGTTATTATTTTCTTTGGTGAGACTTGGACTTCCTTTTCCATTTGTCCAATATTGCCTTTTCAGTCATTCTTCACTTCTTTGACCTTTTGGCCCTCTTTTACCTTTTGGTATAGTCTCTTTTCATGCTGTTATTTTCTTCAGTATTTTTTGTTTGTTTGTTTCCCCTTTACCCAACTGTTGATTAATTTATCATGATATTTTTTAAGCAATTGGGGTTAAGTAATTTGCTCAAGGTTACATGGTCAGTCATTATTTATGTATGGGTGCTCATTTTCTGAGGCCAGGACCAATCCTGAGTCATCCCAAACAAGGCCAGGGCTCTTACTCACTATGCCACCTAGCTGTCCCTATTGTGATTTTCTTGCCTCACTCTACTTTTTTCTGCCCAATATTTCCTCCATCTCTCTTACATGATTTTCAAAATCCTTTTCTGATTTCTTTCATGGCCTGGGGCCAATTAATATTTTACTTAGAGGCTTAAGATGTAGGAGCTTTCACTTTGTTGTCGTCTTTTGAGTGTGTATTTTGATCTTCCTTTTTCTTTCTTTAATCAGTTTTTTTTCTGATGTTTGTTCATTTTCTCAGCCCATTTCTTAATTTTTAAGTACTTGTTAAGGTAGAACTCTGCTTCCAGGGTGGAGGGTGCATAGTCCCAAGATTCAGCTATACACACACACACACACACACACACACACACACATTTATATATATTTATATGTGTGTAGTATATTCATGTATATACACATATAAATATATCAGCAGATAGACACGTTTATGTGAGTACACATTTGTGCATATGTACATACATAAATATATATATATACATATATATGTATATATAGATAGAAATATAAAGATAGAGATATACACATAGACACATATGGGTAGATATATATAAGCATACATAAATACACTCATACACATATATTTAAGAACAAACTATGCTTATTTTCACTTGCCATCTATTTCTCTGAAGGTAGATAGCATCTTCCTTTATAAGTCCAAGTCTTCCGATGGTTTTCTAAATCAACTAGCTCATCATTCTCTACATGACAACAATATTCCAACACAATGTTTTTTTTCTTTTTTTATGGGATGTAGTAGAAGGGTGAAAAAAATAACAAAGATGATTTTTTTTTTTGCTTTTTTGGAGGGCAATTGGGGTTAAGTAACTTGCCCAAGGTCACACAGCTAGGTTTTTGTTTGTGTGCATTAAGTGTCTGAGGCTGGATCTGAACTCAGGTCCTTCTGACTCCAGGGCCGACGCTCTACTCACTGCGCCACCTAGCCGCCCCAACAAAGATGATTTTTGCTGCCAAAATATTAATACTGAGGAGTGGGAATAAAATATAAGCTTTAATTTTGTTGTTGTTGTTGTTGTTTATTGGCTGCAATATATTTGGAGATTTCTGTCCTCACCAGTTACTATCACTTCCTTTTATACTTCCCTGTCTCTGGTATTGTTGCATTATTCTGAGTCGTGGTGGCCAGGAAAAAAAAATGGATTCCAGCATAAGATAGATAAACTTACACGTCCAGGGTAAAAAGTTTGGAGCCCATCATATTATCCTCATGTTTCTTTCCATTTCCTGCTTTTGATTATTCTCTTGAATACTTATCATGGATGATGCCTGCCTTATGTCTTGTAAATAAAGGCATTAGCAAACGCAATCTAAAAAGTAAATATGACCATGTCGAGAAAGGTGAATATTAAAACTGGCTAGGAAAATCAGTATAGTTACATGCTACAGAATCTGATAAAATGTACTAATATAGAGTCTACTCACTGATTCTGACAACCATGGTTATTGATGATATCTTAACCTATCAGGAAAACATGGTATTTTGAAATTTGCTGAGCTGCTAGAATTAGTATAAACCAATGCAATGCTAGCTGAGTCAACTGTATAATTAAGTTATGCCATTATCAATGAGCCCCTTGTATACTGTAATATTTTTATTCTAATTTATCTTAACAATCTAAGAAAGTATTTAATTGCTTTAATGATATTAGCCAACCCAGCCTTTATTACAGCATAGGACATAATCACCCTCCTTTAAGTTAATTTATAGCTCTCATTAACACTCTTGCCATTCCATTGTGATTAAAAATCTCCCAAGAATTGAAATCTCTCTGAACAGTATGAGAATTATTGTGATTTATTGTTCACCCTTGCTGCACTGGGCTTAGATTTGATTTATTATGGTTGGTCCCAATTGATGTGAACAGGATTGGGATGGGGAGGGAGGGGAGTCAGTGGCTGAGAAGGCAGTTTACCCCTCTCAGTCACAAAGTAACAGTTTAATATGGGGCCTGTCACATGCTGTATAGGAGCATGACGGGATCTCAAGAGTACAAATCCTAAAACAATAACTAACTTGATATCCTCACTTCTGACAAAAAGCAAGTAATTATATTCCTTTACTGAAACGAAAAGTTAAGGGGGAAAAATACCTTAAATATTCCAACATGCAGCCCTTCCTTTTCTCTCTCACACTTCCCACCCCTTCTTCTCTAAGGAAAACCCCTTCCTCTTCTGCTAACTAGTACATTATGTGTATGTAATTTATGGGTAAGAAAACTTGGATTATTATTTTCTTATCTCTCTCCCTCTCTCTTTAGCCTCTATTTGTCAATACCCTTCCTTCCTTCTTCCTTCCTTCCTTTCTTCCTTCTTTCTTCCTTTCTTCCTTCCTTCCTTCCTTTCTTTTTTTAAAGATTTGATCTCTGTAATTTTCTAACAGCTATTGATATGTACCTCAATAGTTTTTACAAGGAAGACCATAAGCACTGAAAGTACTTAATGAACTTTCTGCCAAAAAGAAAGTTGTTGCAGGCCATTTAGATTCTGAGTTGTCATCACTGATGAAAGTTCACAGTCTACAGCAACAACTAGAAATATGATATTGCATTAAATTCTTTGTGACTTATAGAGTCTTTAGAAACTGTTGGGGATTTCACAGAGGGAAGGTGATTAATAATAATTAGTAATAACTATTATTATTAATTTTATTACTATTGTGATGATGATGATGATGATGATGACTACGATTACTTAAATAAGGGCTAAAAGAATTCTAGAATAACAGAGTTAGAGAAGGGGTAGTAGAAATAAACTTCTTTTTTCCCATTCATTTTATAGTTGAAAAACTGGAGGCCCAGAGAGGGAAAGTAACTTTTTCAAGGGCACACAGGTAATTCTTGTAAAAACTGGGAATAAAAACCAGGGCTATCAAATCCCTGTCCTCTGGTTTTTTGTTTTTGTTTCGTTTGTTTGTTTGTTTGTTTTTCCTTCCATCCTCTGTGTACTGAGTGTTCTTTGTATTGAGAGGACAGTAGCATAAGAGAATGAGTTATTCAAATGTATGTGGAAGACTAAGCTCACCCCAATAAAAGAATAGTCAATAGTGAATAAAAATATTTTTAAGTGACTACTATGTTCTAATTATTGTACTAATTGATGGAAAAAGAAAGGGCAAAAGACAAACCATGTTTTCAAACAACTCAAAATGTCATTGAAGAGACAACAAGAAAACCACAATGTAGAAAGAATCCACATAGAGGGAAAATTACAAGTAATCCACAGAGGAGAGGCATCATATTTAAATTTGAGTGGTCATTCTCCCAGCCTTTGTAACCTTATGCTTGGGTGCTACTTGGTCCCAGGGATAAATATGGCTAGGTTGGGAGTCAGATTAAGGAAGAACAGGTTCAAGTTCCTTAAACTCTTATGCACATGTGGTTTAGATCTGAAACTTCTTTAGAGCTATTTGATATGCAAATAACTGTACAGTCCTACAAATCAACCTAAATAGGTCAGTAACATGAAATTTTAAAGGACTTGCTTATAGATTTTTAGATCCTTCAAGTTCAGAATATACAAAATGTGTCATTCCCTCATTTTCATGCTATAAGGAAACACTCATGACTCATACTGATTGAATTGAATATCTGTTAATGGTATGTGTTTTAATCTCCAAAAAGTAATGTATTCAAAGGTTTCCAACTTTCTTTCTTCTTTCTGACACTCCAAGAAAGCTTTGCACCTTGTTTGAGAAGCTCTTTACAAATCATCATAAAAGAAAAATGATATCAGAAGCACATAAAGTCTTTTCTACATGCACTTTACCCACAAAGCTCAAACACATCTTTCATTTTGATAACAGAAATGCAAATTTTCTGACAGCAAAATACAGCATGACTAAGTCCAAATCTAATACAATATATTTACTCAAATGAAAAGGATAATGCAATTTAACATAATTGAATTTGCTCAGCAAAATTTTCAAAGAGCATGTGCTTTACACTACCAAGTTATTGTTTTTTAGGTTTATTATTCAACATTATTTTAAAATAATTTAGCCAGTTAAAATGAAGAAACAATATTTATACAGGATAGGAAATTTAAGCACACTTGTGTTCTTTAAAAAAATTATTTCCCTAGGGGCGGCTAGGTGGCGCAGTGAATAGAGCGCCGGCCCTGGAGTCAGAAGGACCTGAGTTCAGAGCCGGCCTCCGACACTTAATCCACACGAACAAAAACCTAGCCGTGTAACCTTGAGCAAGTTACTTAACCCCAATCGCTTTAAAAAAAAATTATTTCCCCTCAAAAGCTTTGATAAGGATGGAAGAATTGCATACTAAACAACATAGGCTCATATATTTTGTTAGGCTGAATTTCTTAAATAAAGGATATGCTATTTATGCTTATGTCTTATTTGCATATTCCTGATGATAACTTTTATCTAAAATAAATAGCTCATGTTTGAAGAAGGAAGAGAAAATTTTTTATTCTGTAAAATTCTTCTGATGCACCCTGGGTTCCAAGTTCACTTCCTTCAAACACTGAAGAATAGAAAGAAGGGTTCTCTATAAAGAGGCCAATTATTATCCATTGAGAAAACTTTAATGAAGTCATGTTTGGAAAAGGAATGTAGAAGATGGAAGCAATTACAGGTAATGAACATTATACAAAAGATTGCCACAACATTACAACAATGGTGCAAGGGAAATAGGTTATCTATTTCCCAGATACTAAGCCTACTTTTGAATATAAGGTTCACAATAATCATTGACCTCTCTCAGTCTCTAAAATTTTAAGATCATTGATAGAATCTCAACAACCGCATACATACTTAGCTTGTTTTTATTCTGAACATTCTATTGAGGTCTTTTTAAAGTTTACTTAACTTTTCTTTAAGTAATTAGATATTATGTTAATAAGTGCATATATATACATGCATACATATATGTACATATATATATTTTTCTTCTAATAATAAAAATTTAATAAAATTTTATTGGACTAAATTTAACTCCATAGTATTGATTCATTTTCTATTATACCTTTAAGTATAATGAAGCATCATTTTTATTTAGTATTTTCCCCATTTACACATTTTTAAATTTGTTTTTAAAACTTTAAGTTACAAATTTTCTTCATTCTTTCCTCACCAGTCCCCCTATCAAGAATGCAAGCAATCCCAAATAGGTTATACATGTGTAGTCATGTAAAACATATCCATAATAGTCATGTTGTAAAAGAAAAGACAAAAAAGCTAAGAAAAACAAAGTTTTAAAAAAGTATGCTTCACCATCAGTTCTTTTTGGGGGAATAGATAGCATTTTCCGTTAAAAGTCCTTTAGAGTTGTCTTGGGACATTGTACTGCTGAGAACAGCTACATCATTGTAATGGAAATGCAAATTTAAAGATCTCTACTGCAACTAGGTTAAATGCACCTGGAGCCTGTGGTGGGAGGCTTGTTTTTCAGGAAAGCCCACACCTTGATACTTTGTGATTGGGCAGTGGGTCACATTCTCTGAGCCAGGAGAAGGCTATATAAACCTTGGGAGTCTATGCTTTGGGGCTCACTTTGAGAAGTGCTGTGTGGTTTGGCCAGATGAGACTCTGGTTAGCCGTTGAGAGCCCCCTGGCTTTGAAAACCCAGATGTTGATGCTTCCCTCTCTATTAACTGTGATTTTGGTATTAATAATGGTTGGACAGTTTGGAAGCCTGTCTATTTGATCTGTCTGTATACTCTAAAGTTCGGGGTACTGACCTTTTCCCCCTGAACTAGGTGATATATATTTGTTTGATTAAAGTAAGCTTGTTAACCAATTTTGAGTTGCTTTCCTTTTGAAAAGCATGTCTAAGAAGCTGTGTTGGCAGCCACTCTGGGGATGCTGGGGTGCTTGCTGCTACAAAATGGTGATGAGAATGGGATCTGCTGAGTAAAAGGAAAGTATGGGGGCTGGGATAATTTTCTGTTTCCCAGTTGTAGTAGCTGTGATTCTGTGGAGCCATGGAGCAGTAGAGAAGAACAACCTGCATGCTGACTTCACTGAGCTGAGAGCAGGAATCGTGAGCTGCCTGCATGGACACTTGTGGAGAAGCCAGGAGCTGCTGCCTTCTGCTGGAGGAGAAGGAACCCAGGAGTTTGCAATCCAGCCATAGGGCATAAGGACTGTGAGGCAAAGAAGGGGCACTGAACGTGTTTCCTTGCTGCATCCCACAGTTTGGGACCCAGGGGGAGGATGGACTTGTGACCATGGTGGGTGGGGTGAAGTGCCATGGACCCCCAAGAACCCCACATTAGTTTTGTTGCCCAGCCCCCTCTCTGGACTTGGAAGCAGGGGCTGGAGCAGTGTGAGGGGAAGGACACCCCCCCCTCCTCCTAAGAGAACTTTATTTGCATTCTTGTTTTGAATTGATGTGATAATGCAGTGTACTTTGTTTAAGGCCCAGTGGCCACTTTGGTAATTTTAGATGTACCTTGAAAATATGACCTAAGAGATGGTTAGTGCTAATTGAAATGTAAATTATATATGCTGTGAGCATACTTAGTAAGACTTTGTTGAATAAGTGACTGATTGTACTTTGAGTATTTTCAGATATTGTTACTGATAAGTGACTAATTGAGTTAATCAAGACTTTGCCCCATGAGTGGAAGAATTTGACCATGTATTTTGAAACTACTGCTGAGACTGAGTTAATCAAGACTTTGACCCATGAGTGGAAGACTTGGACTATTGTACTTTGAGATTATATTGTGATTTGCTTATATACATGGAAAATATGATCTAAGAGATGTTTAGTGCTAATTCAAATGTAAATTGTGTATGCTATGGGCATGAAAGATCTTGGGGCTGAATGTAATGGAAATGCAAATTTAAATATCTTCCCTGCCCCTAGCTTAAGTGCACCTGGAGCCTGTGGTGGGAGGCTTGTTTTTCAGGAAAGCCCACACCTTGATACTTTGTGATTGGGCAATGTGTCAGGAAGGTTGTTACATTCTCTGAGCCCGGAGAAGGCTATATCAACCTTGATGGGGAGGCTTTGCTTTGGGGCTCAACTTTTGAGAAGTGTTGTGTGGTTTGACCAGATGAGACTGGTTAGCCGTTGAGAGCCCCCTGCCTTTGAAAACCCAGATGTGGATGCTTCCCTCCCTGGTAACTGTGATTTTCGTATTGATAATGGTTAGACAGTTTGGAAGCCTGTCTGTTTGATCTGTCTGTATACTCTGAAGTTTGGGGTGATGACCTTTTCCCCCTGAACAAGATAATATATGTTTGATTGATTACAGTGAGCTCGTTAACCGATTTTGAGTTGCTTTCCTTTTGAAAAGCAGATCTAAGAACCTGTGTTGGCAGCCACCCTGGGGATGTTGGGGTGATTGCTGCTACAAAATGTAGACGAGGATGGGATCTGCTGAGTAAATGGAAAGTACCACAACTTGCTCAGCTACTCCCCAATTGATGGGCATCCCTTTAATTTCTAATTCTTAGCTCTAAAAAAGGAGATGCAATAAATATTTTTGTACGTATAAATTCTTTTCCCTTTTTGAAGTTTCTCTTGGGAAACAGAACCTGTAGGGGTATTACTAGGTCAAAGGGTATGCATAGTTATATAGCCTTTCTGGCACTGTTATTAAATGCTCTAGAGAAAGATTGAATCAATTCACAACTCAGCCAACAATGATTTAATGTCTCATTTTTCTCATATGCCCTCTGACATTTATCACGTCTGTCCTATTAGTTAACCTACTAAGTATAAGATAGTACCTTAGAATTGTTTTAATTTGCATTTCTCCAATTAATAGTGAGAGTACTTTTTTTTCAATATGTCGGTAGATAGCTTTGATTACCAACCATTGCCCTCTGTTTCCTTCCACTGTAAAGCATTTTTCTTCTTTTATGTGAGATAATTTACCTCCATTCTACCTTTATCTTCCTCTTTCTCCAAGTACATTCCTCTCTCAATCCTTAATTTTATATTTTAGAACTGATTTTAGCATATTCAACTCACACCTTTTCCCTCTATCTATATAGACTCCTTCTAACTGACCTAATAATCAGAAAGGTTTCATGAGTTATAAATATTATATTCCTATGAAGGAATGTAGGCAATTTAACCTTATTGAGTCCCTTATGGTTTCCCTTTTTATGATAGTCTTGAATTTTGGATTTGAAAGTCATATTTTCTATTCAGATCAGGTCTTTTTATCAATATTGTTTGAAAGTTTTCTCTCATTCCATTCCACCCACCCTCCCTAGAAGGATTATACTCAGTTTTGCTAGGTAGGTGATTCTTGGTTATAATTTTAGCTTCTTTTCCTTCTGAAATATCATACTCCAAGCCCTCAGATACGTTAATGTAGAAGCTATTAAATCTTGTGTTATCTTGATTATTCTTCCACCATTCTTGAATTGTTTCTTGCTGCTTGCAATACTTTCCCTTTGACATTTGATCTCTGGAATATATCTACAATATTCCTGACAATTTTCATTTTGGTATCTCTTTCATGAGACAATTGGTGGATTATTTCTTTTTTTTTTTCTTTTTGGCAGGAGGAATGTAGGGCAGTTGGGGTTAAGTGACTTGCCCAAGGTCACACAGCTAATTTTTGTGCTAAGTGTCTGAGGTCAGATTTGAACTCAGGTCCTCCTGACTCCAAGGTCAGTGTGCTATTCATTGTACTACCTTGCCGCACCCAATCAGTGGATTTTTTTTCCATTTGTTTTTCACTCTCTGGTTCTAGAATCAAGGCAGTTTTCCTTAATAATTTCTTGAAAGATGATTTCTAGGATCTTTTTTTTGATCAAAGCTTTCAGTCTCTCCTGGATCTCTTTTCCGGGTCAGTTGTTTCTCCCATGAGATATTCCACATTGTCTTCTATTTTTTTTCTTTCTTTAAGCTTTTTTAATTGTTTCTTAATTTCTCATGAAGTCATTAGCTTCCTTTTGCTTCATTTTAATTTCTAAGTTATCATTTTCTTCAGTAAGCTTTTTGATCTCCTTTTCCATTTGATTAATTCTGTTTTTTTAGGGCACTTTTCTCCTCATTAGCTTTTTGGACCTCTTTTGTTATTTGTTCTAATCTATTTTTAAGTAGCATTTTCTTCAGCATTTTTTGTTTCTCTTTTATCTAGCTGTTGATTATTTTTCATCTCTCATGTTTAATAACTTTCTCATAGTCACAGAGTTAGTAGGTGTTTAGGCCACACTTGAACCAAGGATTTCTTGACCCCCAAAACCAAATAATTTAAGTTGGAAATTACTAAAATTACTATTTAGTCAAACTCATGCCCTGATAGAGTATCCTCAGTATAACTTTCTTGACTATTGATCATATAGCTTCTGATCAAGCATGTACAAAGAGGGTTTTTTGCCTCCTAAGACAATCAATTCCACTGTTGGATAAGTCTAATTGTCAACATTTTTTTTCTTGATATTAAGTCTAAATTGAGCTCTTTTTAATTTGCTCCCATTGTAACTGGTTTTTTTGTTTTTGTTTTTGTTTTTGTTTCTGGTTCCAAACAGAACAAGACAAATCCGTGTTCAATGTGATAGTCTTTCAATATTTGAAGACAGCTATTACATTCCTTGTGTCTCCTTTTATACATACTAAATATGCCCAGTCCCTTCAGTTTATCCTTATATATCATGGACAAAAGGATCTTGATCATCCTTTATCTCTGCACACTTTCTAGCTTACCTTTTCCTCTTAAAATGCACTACCAAGAGCTGAATACATTATTTCAGATGAAGTCTGACTATATAAGAGGACTATCAGATAAGGGGGCTATAACTACCATACACTTGCAAACTATAATACTAAAGTAGCTGAAAATAATGTGTTTTTATATCATATTGTGATGTAGATTCACTTGCATTCCATTAAAATTCCAAGAAATGTTCAGAAAAACTTGTTGTCTCCTTTCTATTCATACTTTCCCAATCTTGTATTTTTAAGGTTGATATTTTTTACCCCAAGTGTATTTACATTTATTCCTATTTTTAAAAATAATATTCAGCCTACTACTCAATCTTGTAAAGGTCTTTGATTGATGAGGCCTATATTAAGTACTTACAGTATACTAGGACCTATATACTAAGTAGTGGGAATACAAATACAAAAAAAACAAAAACAAAAAACAGTCCCCACCTTCACAGTGGTTGCATTCTAATGGGGAAAGATCACAAAAAAAGAAATGTTGAAATCTATCCTGTGGGGTTGGTACATGCAAGGCAACTTGACTTCGAAAGGGCCAAGAAGTGACACAGAGGTCTTGTTCAGGAAAAGAAAAGGAGAAAGCTCCCCTAACAGAGACTAGTATGATTCCATGGTCAGAATAGAAGGTTTCAGTGAAAGGGAGATAAGGTGGATTTATGTTAGCCTAAGTACAAATGGAATGGTTTTGAATATAAGTGGACTCTGGCTTTGCTGTTCAATGTGTTAGCGATCTGGGCAGGTTCTGTGTTTGTGAGTATGCTATATATGTCCCTAAGTCACTTGTAAAAATATTTATCCACACAGGGTCAATTACAAATGCCTGAGTTACTTTGGAGGAGTTTTCTTGATGTATTGGCATTAATCTACTATGAGTTCATAGTTATTGTTCCACAGGATAAGTGATATATTTTTTTTTGGAGGGGGAAAGGAAAGGCAGTTGGGGTTAAGTGACTTGCCCAAGGTCAAACAGTTAGTAAGTGTGTCAAGTGTCTGAGGTCAGATTTGAACTCAGGTCCTTCTGACTCCAGGGCTGGTCCTCTATTCATTGTGCCACCTAGCTGCCCTGATAATTGATTTCTAAATATTTGAGGAATAACTAATTAGAAATAGTTATTATTTTTTAAGTTTTAACATCTATATTTTTACTATTCATGCCTGTGTCAAGTTTGGAAATTCATATTTTCAGGCAGCAATACAAAAAAAAAAGTATATGCAATGTTGCTATGACTGTGCACCATATTCTCCTGGTTCTGCTCACTTCACTCAGCAGCAGCTCCTGTAAGTTTTCCCATGTTTTTCTGAAATTTGCCTATTAATCATTTCTTATAGCATAATAGTATTCATTACATTCATATACCACAACTTGTTATTCCCTAATTGATGGGCTTCCCCTCATTTTCTAATTCTTTGTCACCACATAAAGGACTGCTATAAATATCGTTGTATATGTGGTTCCTTTCCCTTTTTTATGATCTTTGTGATACAGACCTGATAGTGGTATTGCTGGATCAGAGGGTATGCAGAGTTGTATAACTCTTTTGAAATAGTTCCAGTCACTCTTTGGAATGGTTGCAAGTGTCATGGAGGAGGATCCTCAAAAGAACCTCCGATTAACTTAGGACTTTCAGTTTAGGCCAGAGCTGGGAAATTCTTTGTGACTTCTATGTCAGGAACAGAAGCACTTGACTTGTCAGCTCTGCGTTCTTGACTATCCACCAAGTCTGTGCCTGTCTCAACTACCTCTGCTGCAACCTCTCAGGAGACCTCTGCTGCCACTTACCATGTGTCCCAAAATTCATCTTCAATTGCAATGTCATATCTTTGGTAGACTTACAGAAGTAATAATGCATCAAAGATTCTTTTATGAGAGTGTCCTTACTCTTGGACTTGTTAAGTACAAACCTCTTCTTCCATAGCCCCTTGGTGCCCTCATTTGGTTTGTGGATATTAAATTCTACTTTTGCCTAGTCTATTTTGAATACTTCCACTTATTCCATGTCATTCCTTTTGGACCCTCTTCTTTCACCTATTCAAATTTATTTTCTTATTTTCTATATCAGTCACTGAATGCTCTTCTCTTTCAGTTGTTTCCTGAGTCACAGTAGTCTGCTCCATGTCAGTCAATTCCCCTTGGTCAGTTTCCCAATTAGGGGAAGCAGTTTTTTTTTTCTGCCTGAAGCTTCTGGCAAGGCCTTCTACCAATTGTCTTAAGCATTCTTCTTTGAGTGTGGGGGGCATGGCAGTGCCTTGTCTTTCTTGTTGGCAGCATTGGAGGAGTCATTTTGACTATTATAAATAAACAAATTAACATCAAAGGACATGTGAATGACACTATCTACATCCAGAGATATATATTTGAAATCATTCTATACATGGTTCTATTCATCAGTGCTTCCCCCCACCCTGCCCCTTCTGGATGCAGATAGTGTCTTCCTTCATATGGCATTTGAAGCTGATTTGTATATGTGTGTCTATACACACACACATACACACATGCATATATATGCATATTTGTATCTAATGGAACTCATGGGGGAAGGGAAGAAAAAAAGAAATGTACACAATAACTTTATCATACATTTAAAAGGCATTACAAATTGTACATAATGTATTGGCAGGTTCATATGTAATTATCTTTATTGTTGTTGTGTTGTACTATGTTATGGAAATGCTTATTTTTTCCAAAAGTTAAAAATAAATAAAATAAATCTTGTCACCCAATATGGAGCAGAGGAACTTAACATCAGTTAACAGAATTAAGAGTACAGGCTTGTTCTTTAAACAGGATCCTAGAAGAGGACCATTAAAGTGATAAATGCAAAATAATAAGGTTGTACCAATTTGTAAGTCTTTCCATACTGTGCAATTCTTCTTCATTACATTGTTCCCAGCTCTGTTGTTTAGATGGCATTGTTTTTGATCAGTAAGGAATTAAATTGCCAATGCCATCTGGTATTTTATAGCTTTGCACATCCCTAACACCATAGGTAAAGCACCTGTGCTAAGTTAGATTTAATACTTTCGTGTCCATGACATTTGTGCATTTATATTATCATTGGACACATGAAAATGGCTTTTTTCAAGAGAAGCAATTTCTACCACTTCATCTCTGAGTTTATGAGGCAGTCTTGTGACTTCAATAACTACATTGATATGAGAGATAAATGCATATATGAATATGTGTATAAGAAAAGTTTAACAATAAGAACTTTATGGTGAGAGTCACAAGAAAAAGGATGCTCTCCATAGAAAATTCTGGTACAAGCAACAATACCTCTCAGTTCTTAATTACTTGTGAAAAACTAGATTTAAAGCAGGTAGTTTTTGATGAGGCCGTGGGTGTTTAGTTTCATTGTAATATGCTAAAAAAAGACTTAAAATCATTAAATACTTGGCATGCCAGCCACAATTCTCTATGTTGGTCTCCAGGGCCATAGAATATATGTTGATTATATGAGTAAGCAATGGTTGTGTTTGTAGAACAAACTCCTTGCATAAACTGAGTAACAGTGGTTAGAACCAAACATGGAACTGTGGTTTAAGATTGCAAAAGTACAAGATTATATACTGCACCTTATTTGTCTTATATGAATAGTAGAATCACATAAAATGCCATATTAAATGAATCAAAAGTCAGAGTTAAGGTTTCTGAGAGAAATAAAATCCCAAAGAGGCTGATGAAATCACTCTGATGGTAGAAAATGAGGAGGAATTTAAAAGTCTCTTGATGATAGTGAAAAAGGAGAGAATAAAAATTGGCTTGAAGTTCAACATAAAAAATAAAACAAAAACAAAAACTAAGATCTTTGCAACGTCCTTGTCTCTTCCTGGCAAAAAGAGGGAGAAGAAATGGAAACAATATCGTATTTTATAATCTTGGGCAGCAGAAAGATCACTGCCTGTAGTGACTGAAGTCATGAAATTAAAAAAAAAAATGCTTTCTTTTTGGAAGGAAAGATATGTAAATCTGGAGAGCACACCAAAAAACAAATATCACCTTGCTAACAATGGTCTGTATAATAAAATCTATGGCTGTGTTTGTTTTTCTTCCAGTAGCTTTTTATGGCTGTGTTAGATTATAAGAAATCTGAGTGTCACAGAGTAGAAACTTTTAAATTGCAGTCCTGGAAAAGACTTTTGAGAGTCCTTTGGATAGTAAGGAATTCAACTGTGTGACTGTAGAAATGTGGTTGGCTATAGAATTTCACATGTAACATCTTTCTGTTTCTTTCTCCTACTTCCATTAAGCATAAGAAGGGTGTGTTTATTATTATCCTAAAGTTTTGTAGAGGTAAGAATGTGGGTCAGTAGCTATTAACATTTTCTTGATTACCTTTTTGCAACATATTGTTTAATTTTCTTCAAATCTTTATTATCCTCCCCTATTTTTATACTTTGACTATGATCCATTGACTATATCAGGGAAAATTAGATGTCATTTTACTGGCTTCTTTGTCTTTGGTTTATAAGCTCTTCCAATCAATTTTATCTTGTCCTCCCAAGTTCGTCCCTCCACTTGAAAGACAGAAAAATGAATTTAATAGTTTTCTCTTCCTCCTGTTATCTCTTATGGAAATTGTATCCATCCCAGTAATTATCCTATATTTTCTTTGATATTCCTTTTTACCTCCTTCAATATAGTATTAAAAAATGCCTTTACAATTACCATTAATAACCAGCCTCAGTTCCTTTTGGAATTTATTGCTACTGACACAATTCTTTCAGGTTAGTGTTATGCTTATGTACTTAACTGTAACTCTTCTTCATTTAATTCTTTTCTATTTTTCTTTTTTTTAATATAGTCAGTCATTGAGTACTTTATCAATCCAGAGTTGCCCTTATAAGTAGCCATTCTTTTGCTTTTTCCTCATTTCCACTTGAATTTCATAATTCATTCTTGAGAGATAATAATCTCTTTCAGACTGATTTTTCCTTAAAACTTACCCATTCTTTGTCTCTGAAACACTTGAAATCTATTCTCTCAAAGGCAATGATTCATATAAAACTGTGTCTGGATTTCCTCTCCTCTTTCTCAAATTCAGTGATAGAATAATTACTTATCTTTGAGATTCCTTCCTTCTTTAAATTTTCTAACCAAATCTTTATTGGTCAGATTTTGAAAAAAATATTTCCTTTTTCATTTTCTTTGTTTTTTGAAGTATGAGTTTATCATTAAGATAAGTAATATTTCCCTCCTTTGGATAGATTGAGAGTTCTAGCAGAGACCTTGATAATTTCCCTTCAGTACAATATTTTTCTTTGGTGACAATATGTTAACCTGTTTCTCACATTCTCATTTTATTTTATCTTTTGGTCCATATATTCCATTATTTATCTTCACAATATATTTTGTTTTCTCCCTTTGTCAACCATATCAAATACCTATACTTTTATAGGTAAAGTTATAATCAATATACTATGCTACTCCATATCTCTTTGTCTATTGCTTTCCTTTTGAATAAGGTATATGCTTTCAGAATTCTATTCCAGTCATACATTTAATCCCCACAAGTACAAGTAATACCTCTACCCTTTTAAAAGGGGGAAGAGATGAGCCTCTGTTTTCATTATCATAGGGAATTCTAGGTGAAGAATCTCATTACCAATGCAGATTTGATCATTTTTCTCCAACTTACAGTCCTACAGAGTTGTTTGGACCAGTGGCATGCAAACTTTTATGATCAGCAACCTTTCTCAGTAATTTGATTTAAAACAATATTCTCTCAGTGTCTCCATCTCTGTTTCTGTCTCTCTCCATGTGTCTCTCTGTTGCTGTCTCTATCTCTCTTAGTCTCTCTCTCATTCTCTCTGTTTCCCATTTCTTATTTCTACATTGTTTCCTTTCCTTTACCATCTCTTTTCTTTTTCATCTTAACACTTTTTGAACTAATTCAATACATATTCTCTGTTTTTTATTTTTTAAAAACTCAATACTCTTTTAAAACATTAACATTCTAAGAGTAACAATTTCTTCCTATTCCATTAAATTGTTATCACTACATCATCATACATTTTCTTCCAATTGTTCAAATAAATTTAAATTTCTTGAATTTTATTAGCCTTATGATTCTATTTCAAAGTTTCTATTTAGCTTTGTTTTTTTTAATCAGAAATAATTGAAAACAATATTCCATTAAACGTACACTTTATTTAGTTTTTTTCATTTTTCCTCCATCTGACCATCACTAAATGATTTTTCATATAATAGCAGTAATGGAGCCACATCTTTGTTCCTTATAGCACTAAAAATGGCTTCCTAAAAAGATGATCTCACTCGTTTCCTCACCTATTTTATAACTTGAAATAATCACTTTTCCCTCACTTTAATGGGTTGTTTTCCTATTCTTAACCTTATGACATAGGTGAAAATCTCATTTTATTCATAATAGAAAAAGTAGACTTTTCATCTGTAAGAGATGTCAGAGCATGACTAGTCCCAAATTCTCATTTGACAAATGAGGAAAATAATACTTTATGGAAGCCAGTGATTTACCCAAAGTCATATATGCAATAAGCACCAAAGTTAGGATTTTTGCAGATTTTGTGACTACATAGCCAATGTACTTTTCCACTCTAAAATTCTATCTTTTTTTGTCTCTTACTTGAAGTAATTCTATTCTTCAAGAAATACTTAATTTTCCCTGATATCCTGCTAAGCATTTTTTTCTTCAAGAAAACAATTTAGTTTTTTAAAATTTGTATTTATTACATGTTATTGTTATAAACAGAAGCTTAAGATATTTTAAAACTATTTCTCCTTGCCTTTCTTTTTTAAAATTCTAAACAGAACTTTGATGTCATTAGTATACTGAACTCTTGGTGAAAGACCTCCCCGATGATATAGTTTGGCACCTTCTCTATGCTATAGAGTTTTAGAGAGTTCCTCAGGACATTAAAAGGTTAAGTTATTTGCCCAGCATCATATAGCTTGTATATCAGAGAGGGACAACTTAAAATAGTTCTTAATTTTGAGACAAGTTTCTTTCCCCTACGCAACAGTACCTCTCTTGCCTTTCATATATTCTTGAAATAAGAACCAAATCCTTTTGTCTTCATCCTGGTAAAACTCTTGGCTAGTTCTTGAAGAAATCTATGGTTTACTGTATATTTTTGAGGCAAAAGATACAAAGTGAATTAGATACACCATTCTATTTCACCTTGTTATTGATCTCCATGTTTCCAGTGATGCCAATCTCCTTATGCCCTCATGCCAGAAGGAGGAGAGAGGGTCAGTTTAATTACTTTTGTAGACAAAAACAGAATAGGACTATAAGCTGAATATACAAGGATCCAATAAAATCCAGCTATCTAAAATATCTACCTTCATCTTTTCAGTTTTTTTTTTTAATCTGGCATCTATTCCCTGGTTACTTCCTTTTGATTTCCTGGATGCTAGGCTCTCTCTACAAATGTTGTACTTCATTTTTTCCCTTGAACTGTCTCTGCTGGTATATTTTCCATGGGTTATTTTAAATTGAATTACTACCTCCTTTTTTAGATGATGGTAAATGTGTCTGGCAAAGACAGTAAAAGGAATAGTTGGTATTTGGGGGTGAGGTGGGATGGAAAAATTGCTTTACTGTCAAACCAGTAACTGAACTTGTATTTAGAGAGTTTAAATCTCTATTCTTTTGTGCTTTAATTTTCAGAACAGTCCATGTCAGACATCAAAGCTGCTTCTCATGATGATAGTGTGGCTACATAACCAGTCATTTGCATTCTGCAGGGCAGGTGGCACTGAAGATATTTATGCTAAAAGTAAGTGTATTTTTTATTACACTTGACAGTTTTTGAGAATAAAGTGTTCATGTTCTGAGAATGCCAATATGAAATTGAGAGAATAATGTTCAGGAATATCCTGGTGGACTTTAAAGGATGTTAAAAAATAACAAAACAACTGATTATTCAATTTCATGAATACTCTTTATATGCTACAGAAGCCATTTCATTTAGTGCCAGGCTGTGCTTCCAAACAAGACTTTTAAAGAAAATCTAAAAATGCCCTTGTCAGACATATAGGAACATGACTTACCTCTATTCTGTGTTAAATTTTGCTTAAAAGTCAAATGGGTGCAAACTAATGCAGAATAAAGTAAGTAGTCCCAGAACAACCTTCACAATGACTGCAATAATATAAAAGCAGAAAACAAATTGAAAGACAGCAGAATGACTTCAGTGACTAGTCAGCTTAAGAGGACTGATGGCAAGGCATTCATCTTTCATCTTAATAGAGAGGTGATAGACTATAAGTTGGGGATGAGGTGGGCATTCTTAGAAGCCATTGACATGTTGGTGATCCATCTGCATAATGATGAATAAGTATTTTTTAATTAAACAAATGCTTTATTAACTACTGGTTTACATCATTCATTTCCACCAGATTTTGAGTTACAATTTTCGCCCCGTTTTTCCCCTACCCACCGTCCCAGAATATCAGTCCCACAAGATATCCCTTCCTCCAATCTGCTCTCTCCCATATCTTCTCCCATACACCCTTTGACTTTTCCATTAGAGCAAGGTGAATCTTTGTGTCCCAATGCCTGCACATCTTATCTCCCAATTACATGCAAAAGAGTATCGATAATAGTATTTATATATATTTGAAACATTTAATTTTAAAATCTCAAATTTCAGATCCATTCCCTTCCTCCCTTGCCACCCATTACCTCTGGGAAGATAAGTAATTCAATATGTGTTGTACATGTCTAGCTATGCAAAATATTACCATAGTAGATATATTGGACAAGGCTGCTTATAATTCCCTCCCACCCATCCCACCCCCCACATGGTCCATTCCCTACTTGATCCTATCCCTCTTCTATAGTGGATATTTCCAAGCTCCCCTCCCTCCAAGAATGCACTCCCATCTATCATCCTTCCTCTCATCACCCTTCCCCCTATTCTGCTGCAGGTTGAGATATCCCATTTAGTATGTATGTCATTCTCTCCCTGAATCATATTCAATGAGAATGTGGTTTTGCCTTTTTGCCTTCCTATTCTTCCCCTCCCTTGCAGCCACTTCCCCTTGCTTCTTCCACATGAGATAGTTTGCCCTACCCTGTCTCTCCCCATCTCCTCTTGCCACTTCCCTCTCTCACCTCATAATTTCACCCCTTAAGTATCATTCCTTCCCAACAAATTCACCCTATGCCCTCTCTCCATGTATAACTGTAAACATATATACACACATTCACATATGTATTCATATGACCATATACCCTTCTTCCATTATTTTCATACTGAGAAAGGTGTCATCAGTCACAGTTATTGTTTTTCCATGTAGGAATGTAAATAGGTCAACTTTGATAAGTTCCTTTTGATTTCTTTTCCCTGATTACCTTCTCAGGCATCTCTTGCTTCTTGCATCTGAATGTCAAATTTTCTATTCACCTCTGGTTTTTTCCTCAACAATGCTTGAAAGTCCTCTGTTCCACTGAACGACCATATTTTCCCCTGAAGCAAAATACTCAGTTTTGCTGGGTAGGTGACCTTTGGGTTCAGTGCCAGCTCTTTTGCCCTCTGCAATATCATATTCCATGTCCTTCAATCCCTCAGTGTAGAAGCTGCCAGATCCTGGGCTATTCTGATTGTGTTTCCACAATATTGAAATTGTTTCTTCCTGGCTGCTTGTAGTATTTTCTCCTTGATCTGGGGATTCTGGAACCTGGCTATAATATTCCTGGGAGTTTTCTTTTGGGGATCTTTTTCAGGAGGTGATCTGTGGACTCTTTCAACCTCTGTTTTGCCCTCTGGATCTAAAACATCAGGGCAATTTTCCTTAAGAATTTCTTGAAGGGTGATTTCTAGGTTCTTTCTTTGGTCATGGCTTCCAGGTAATCCAATAATTTTTTAAATTGTCTCTCCTGGATCTATTTTCCAGGTCAGTGGTTTTTCCCATGAGATATTTCACATTGCCTTCTATTCTTTCATTTGTTTGGATCTGCTTGACAGCATCTTGATTTCTCATAAATTCATTAGCGTCCATTTGCTCCAGTCTAACTCTGAAGGAATGATTCTCCTCAGTGAGCTTTTGAGATTCTTTTTCCATCTGGCAAATTCAGCTTTTTAAGGGATTCTTCTCCTCATTGCCCTTTTGGGCCTCCTTTGCCATTTGAGTTAGTCTATTTTTAAGGTGTTGTTTTCCTCAGTCAGGCTCTTGACCCTCATTTCATACTTTTCCTGCATCCTTCTCATTTCTCTTCCCAATTTTTCCTCCACTTCTCTTATTTGATTTTTAAAGTCCTTCTTAAGGTCCTCTATGGCCTGTAACCCATTCATATTTTCCTTTGGGGCTTTTGGAGGAGGATTTCTGACCTCACAAACCTCTTCCTATTCTATGCTTCGATCCTCTTTGCCCCCAAAATAGGAGTCTAAGGTTGCATTTTTCTGTTTATTTTGTTTCCTTTGCCTTGACATGTTGCCACTTAATTACTTGACTTTTGGGCTTGTTGCCACAGTAGGACTCTGCCAGCAGACAGGAGAGCTTCCTTCCTGAATGTTGGGGTCTTCACAGCTTTCTGGCAAGCTGGATACCCACCCCAGACCTCCTCCCCAGATCACAATCCAGATTCAGGGAGGTTAACGCAAGAGAGATTACCCCCCAAGACTGATCACTGGATCTCCCTACAGGTCGCAGGCCAGGAGCTGGAGCTGCCACTGAAAATTACAAAATGGCGTGTCTTCTCATTGGCTTCTAGCCCCCAGGGGAGGTAGCTGATGCATTCCCCAAATACTGGTCCCAAAGTCCATAGGGCACTAACCTCTCACTTTGTCCTAGGCATATCTGAGTTGACAATTCTGGAATCACCACAGCTGCTGGTGTTCTGGGGTCCTTCCAGCTAGCTGCTGGCCTGGCCTCCCTGGGACTAAAACCGCAGGTCATGGGGACCTGGGCTCTGCTCTCTGCTAGCTGCTCACTGTTCTGCTGGCTCCCAGACTCCTGTGCTCGTCCTTCTTTCAGGGCTGCTGGGCTGTCCTCAGTAGGAGGTTAGCTTCTCTTTGTCATTCTGTGGGTGCTGGGGCTCCAGAAGTTGTTCAGAGTCCACTTTTACGTGGTTTGGAGGTGATCTGGGGGGAGAGTACCTTGGATGCACTGTTTCTACTCTGCCATCTTGGCTCCCATGATGAATAAGTATTAAACTCATAGGAATTGATGAATTTACCAAGAGCAAGAATATAGATGGAGAAGAAAAGAGTGCCCAGGACAGAACGTTTAGGAAATACATAGTAAAACAATGTGTGTCAAGATAGAAAAGGAGTCTGATGAGCAATTAAACAGGTTAAAAGAGGACCAGGGGAGAATAATATTAAAGAAACTGAAAGAAAAGAAAACATCCAGGAGCAGTGAACAGACAACAATGGCAACTGCACCAGATATATTAAGAAAAAAAATCATCAGATTGGACAGTTAAGAAGTCATTGGTAACTTGGAAGAGAAATGTTTCAGTCAAGTGATAAGAATGGAATCCAGATTACAAAGGCATAAACGACAGGAAAGAAAATGGAACACCAGAAATGTAAGAAGGGAAAAGATTTTGAGCAATGTTAAAATTCAGACTTTTTAGGTAAGGAAACTGAGCATGTGTTAGGTTAACTGAGGATGTAAATAGTAAGTTTCATGTGTGAAATTTGAGCCCACATGTTTCTGACTTCAAATCCAGCACTATACCTAGCATACCATACTCCCTCTTTTGTAGTGAAAAGTAGGCATTTTTTTTCAGTAGTGTTATAGTTAAAAAAAAATGTTACTTTTCTGATCATTATGGCTTGATTTTCTATATAAAAAGTCTTTTAAAAACTTTATTGTCATGTGAATGAGTAAACAGTGCATGCAAATGATTTTTCTTCAATCTGATCAACCCTATTGTGGTATCTAAAATATATACTTAACGTCTATAAATGCTGTTTAAATATTCTTTTCTTGCACTAGAATGTACACATGCTCCAGGGAAAACTTCTGCATCCTGGATGTTCTCCTTTTTCTTACCAAGGAGCATTCAGTCAACATCAATCAGTTGTATGTGTTTTTATACCTCCTTTTGGTCAGGGATCAGTGAGTTTAAGCAAATATAAATCAACTTTGTGGGTTTTTATTGGACATACTTTTAGAGTTAAGAACTCAATACAAGTCCTATGGATGACCTTCACATGAAAACATTCCTTAAGTAGTTCAAGCAAGAAATAAAAAGGGGAAAAATCCATACTTCTCTCCAGATTTCATGGTGGTATGCTATAAAGTGTTAATATCATACATTTTGTTTCACAACTATTCTGTGTTTGTTCAATTTTAGTATTATAGAATTTCAGAGTAAGGACAGACCTCAGATTTCATCTAGGTCCCCTACTTGAACAAGAATTCTAATTATAATATGCCAGGCAAGTAGTCATCTAAGTAGAGTTCCAGTGAAGGAAAATCCATTATGGGCAGCTAGGCAAAAGACTGGGCATAAAGCCAAGAAAATCTGAGATCAAATCAAGCCTCAAAAATTTACTAGCTATATGACTCTGTGCAAGTCAGTTAACCCCTATTTCCCTCAGCTTTCTCATCTGTAAAATGGAATAATAATAGTACCTAACTACCAGACTTATTAAAAGGATCAAATAAGATAAAAATTATAATGTGCTTAGCACAGTTCCTGGCACATGGTAAGGCTTATACAAATGACAATTATTCTTATTATGAGCGTAGGCAACCCAGTCTACTTTTGAAGGACGTCTATTACTAGAATATATTTCATTATATTGAGCCTAATTTGCTTCTTTACAATTTTCACCCATTGTTCCTTGTTTGGCTGACTCTCTGTAGCAAGGCAGAAAGAGTCTCATCTCTATTTCCCATGGCACAGTAATGAGTATTTGAAGATGGCTATCATATTCCAGGTTGTATTTTCCTAATGCCTTCAACTGAACTTCATATGTTGTTATCTCAAACTTGTTCACCACCCTGGATGCTTTCCATTTAATCAATGCTCTGAGAAAGTAGTGCTGAGAGCTAAACATTTTGCTCCAGTGCTGTTTGATCCGGGCATAATACATTGCCCTAGTCTTGAAAAATATGGGTTTCGTAGTGCTATCTATAATTTTATTAGCTTTGAGAGTTTGCCATTTCCTGGTACTGACTTGTATTAAGGTTAAAGTCTATGAAGACCTTAGAAATCTTTTGTCATAACCATTGTCTAACCATTTTTCTACTATCCTATCTGTTTGAAAGTTAATTCTCAAAATCAAGTATAAGAATTAACATTTATCTTATCAAATTTATCTTTTTTACATTTTAACCAATGTTGTAGCCTGTAGAAGGCCTTTTTTTTCCTTTTTGGAAGGTTTAAGGCAAGGGAATTGGGGTTGACTTGTCCAAGGTCACAGGGTAGTAAGTGTTAAGTGTCTGAGGCTGGATTTGAACTTAGGTCCTCATGATTCCAGGACTAGTTCTCTAGTCACTGTGCCACCTACCCACCCCCTATAGAAGGCTTTTAATTTTTTTTATATATCCACCACATTGAACAGTGTTTGGCACATAATAGATGCATAATAAATGCTTGTTGACTGACAAACTCATTCAATTTATTAGCTTACCCCTTCACAACTTTGTATAAGAATGGCAACAATACATTTATCAGTGATACTCTACTCTCCAGAGTTCCATATGTTTACCTTAAGCCATTAATTGCTATTTAGAACTGACCATTCAAACAACATCAAAAACAATTACCTGACCTATTGTGTAGTCCATATCTCTCCATTAATTTTCCACAAGAAGGGAAAAACCTAGTAGCGGTTTTTGAAATATAAATATAAGCATGAAATATTTTAAAACAATTCTGAAAGCAAATTCAGAAGTTGAAATATTTCTGATCAAATTGAAGCTTATCTTTCTCTTTTCTATAAATTATAGGCTTGCTAGGCAAATTCATTTAGTAAACAATATCACTGAAGGAATGTTATAGCTAAGAGAATCACATTTTAAAATTATTGTATATTTATTTTCAAATATTTGTAATTTATTACAATTCAGAGAGTGATTATTTTGTAACAAAGTAGTAAAATTAATGAAAGGAATACATGTTCCTTCAATTTAAAGAATATGCAATATTAAATTTCTGTAGCCTTCTGTCAATATCCTATTTAAAAAAAAATAATAGAAATCCATTTTCTCTCTCTTCTACCCCTATCCCACTAGGAAAAGAGAAAAAACAACAAATTCCTTGTAATAAATTTAAGTAACTAAGCAAAGCATTTTTCTCATTGACTTGAAGTCTTATTTCACAATCTAATTCCATTAACACTACCAGACATGAATAGCATGTTTCACCATTGGTCCTCTGGAATTATGGAAGGTCATTTGTCCTGATCATAGTACTAACAGCTACTAAAGTTATTTACCAATGGGGGTTGTTAATATAGTGCAAACTGTTCTAAAATCTCTGTTTATTTCAGTTTTCATCAGTTTATGCTTTTTAATATCTTATAATATTAATATTATAAGTATTTTGTTCTTCCGTTTCTCCTGATTTCACTCTGTCAGTTTATACTAGTATTTCTGTACCATTTTAAATAATCTATTTCTTCATTTCATTTTTTTTCATTCCACACCATTTGTTTCAATAATAAAAGATGATAATGCAAGCAAAAATACTTTGTAGACCTAAAAGCACTATATGAATGTCAACTATTCTAGTCCATAATTTGAGGTTGTCATTCAAGTTCTATGCAAATTTTATGCTTCTATTTCCCAAAAGTTTCCTTCTCTGAAGTGGTGAGAAATTATCTTTCTTTTGGAATGACTTCCATTTCTGGGGTTGTAAACATTATCTCACAAAAAGAAATGTGAGAAACTAAAAATCTACATTATGAAAAATAACTAACACTAATCTACATTGTTAATTAAACTAAGCAACCATAGTTAGTACCATATTTACTTGTCATGGAACTCCATCATGGGCAGAGATTGGTTGGATTTATCCTGTGCCAAACTCAGCCCAAAAGCTTTAAGTATTTGTTTGAGTAGAACTAGAAGAGACCTCAGAGGTCATCAAGTCTGATCCATTCACTTTTTTTATGCTTGTTAAATTCAGAACTTTTTTTTTTCAAAATTACATGTAAATATAATTTTACATTCTTTTTTATGGAAATTTGAGTTTCCAATTCTCTTCCTCCCTTACTATCTTGTCCTCTTCTTGAGATGGAAAGCAGTTTTATATATGTCACATATGTAGAATCGTTAAAATATAATTCCATATTAGTTATGTTGCAAAAGGAAATGCAACTCCCCCCAAAATAAAAGCAAAAAGGTATGCATTGATTTGAATTCAGACTATATCAGTTCCATCTCTGATGGTGGGTAGTATTTTTTCATATAAGTCAATCAGGAAATGTCTTGGATCATTATATAAGAGAATAACTAAGTGATTAACAGTTGATAATTGTAAAATATTGCTATTACTGTACAATGTTCTACTTCTCACTTCACTTTGCATCAGTATTGTAAGTCTGGTCCAAGTTTTGCTGAGACCATCATGGTTATCATTTCTTATAGCACAATGATATTCCAAGAAAATTATATGTCATAACATATTCAGCATTCCCCACATGATGGATATATTTTCAATTTCTATTTCTTTGCCATCACAAAAAGAGATATTATACTTTTTTGGATACATATTGGTCCTTTTCCTTTTTTTATCTTTTTGGAATTTAGACATAGTGGTATATTGCTGGGTCAAAATGTATGCAATATTGTATAGCTTTTGGTTATAGTTCCAAATTGCTTTCCAGAAAAGTTTTATCAGTTCAGAACTCCACTTGCAATGCATTAGTGTCTCAATTTTCCCACACCCTCTCCAACATTTATTACTTATCCTTTCTGCAATATTAGCCAATATGATAGGTATGGGGTGATACCTCAGAGTTCTTTTCATTTGTAATTTCTCTAATCAATAGTAATTTAGAGCATTTTATTTCATATGACTATAGACAGCTTTGATTTATTTGTCTAAAAATGTTCTATTCCTATCCATTTATCAACTGGAGAATCACTTACATTCTTACAAATTTTACTCAGTTCTCTATATATTTTAGAAATAAGGCCTTTGGTAGAGAAATGTGCTCCAAAATGTTTTCACAGTTATGATAAATAATTGTGTTTTTCCTCCCATTCTATTTTCAACCTGTTTATCTTACTCTTTCTCCTGTTTTGCTTCTGACTACCACATCTATCAGCTCCTCTTCTCTTAACCCTTTCCCTTCCTACTTTCTTTTAAGGTAATATAGATTTTTTTTATACCAAATTGAATGCGTATGTCATTCTATCTTTGATCCAATTTCAATAAGAGTAAGTTTCAAGAGGTTCCCCTTAATCCCCCCACCTCTAATTATCCCCTCAACTATAAAAAATATTATTTAATGCTTATATGTGATAATTTACCCCATTCCACTTTTCCCTTCCCCCTCCTCTCAGTGAATCCCTCTTTCTCCCCTCTCAATTTTATCTTTTTAGATATCATCCCATCATAGTCAACTTACATCCATGATCTCTGTCTATGTATACACCTTCTAAGGAAAACATTCTTAGGAGTTACAAGTATCTTATTCCAATGTAGGAATGCAGATAATTTAACCTTATGATTTCTCTTTCCTGTTTACTATTTTATGCTTCCCTTGAATTTTGTATTTGAAAGTGAAATGTTCTATTCAGCTCTGATTGTTCAATCAGAAATGCTTGGAAGTCTCCTTTTTCAGTGAATATTAATTTTCTCCCTGAGGTATTATATTGTTTTCTGGGTAGGTGATTTTTGGTCAGAATCCTAGCTCCTTTGCCTCTAGAATATCATATTTCAAGACTTCTGATACTTTAATGTGAAACGACTATATCTTGTATTATCTTGACTGTGGCTCAATGATATCTGGATTACTTTTTTTTTCCTTTCAGGCTCCATTAAATATTTTTTCCTTGACCTGGCAGCCTTGGAATTTCCCTATAATATTCAGTTTTCACTTTGGTATGCCATTCAGAAGGTGAATGATGCATTTCTTAAAATGTCTATTTTAGCCTCTGGTTCTAGAATATCAGGGCAATTTTCCTTGATAATTTCTTGGAAGATGATATTTGCCTTTTTTTTTACATAGTTTTTAGGAACTCTAGTCTTTCTTCAAATATCTCTCCCCAACCTATTTTCCAGGTCAGTGGTTATTGTAATGAGATATTTCACATTTTCTTCTATTTCTTTCATTCATTTGCTTTTGTTTGATTGTTTATTGATGTCTTATGGAGTCAATAGCTTCCATTTGCCAAATTCTCAAATTTTAAAGTGTTATTTTCTTTAATGGGCTTGTGTACTTCCTTCTGAAATTTTCAAATTCTACTTTTTAACAGATGAATTTTTATACATTTTTCCATGTAGCAAATTCTGCTTTATAAGGAATTTTTCTCTCCAGTGTATTTTTGTGCCTCTTTTTGTCATTCTGGCTATTGTTTTTAAGATGTTATTTTCTTCAGTAATTCTGGGTTCTTTTTAACAGTCTGTTGACTTTTTTTTTCATGATTTTCTTGCATCACTCACATTCTTTTTTTTTTTTTAAGTTCTTCCATAAATTATTTTGGGGCTTGAGATCTGGACAGGACAATGGGAGTTCAAAGTGCTTTCTGTCCCACGGGTATTCAGGAACTGCCTTGGGGCCTCTTGGTTCCAAGGCAACTCTGTACTCTTGGAGATTAAGAAGTGCTGAAGGCCACAGTCCAGTGGCTAGTTCACAAGGATGGCTCCCACGAGACCATTCACTTGTTGAGCAGAAGCTGATGTGACTAGTTCAGCCCCCCTCCATTGGTTCACTCTCCCCATGCATGAGGAAACCACACTTGAATCATGCTCACTTTTAAGTATTTAGGAGCTAATTTTCTTCCCTATGCATGCATGCCATATAGGAATAAACTACAAGTTAATTCTCTCATCTCTGGTCTCTTCATATCCTCCTGAGATCGCAGCCTGAGATCGCAGCCTAAAGCTGGCCGTTAGGTTAGTAAGGTTAGTGGCTGCTTACAGCTGGCACCTCTAACTGGGACAGGTGGAGCTTGCAAAGGACCCCAGGATCACACCAGTGCCCCTCGTGACACACAGCATACGAACACCCCTGCTTCCAGGGGTTCCTGGAGTGGATTCCCGGGTATGCTCCGTGGTTTCCAGAACTGGTGGACCTCAGAGAGCAGTGTGGAGCTCAAAAAACAGTGAGTAAAATAGGACAAAACATAAGCATAGTGAGACCAGGGGATAGAGACAGAAACAAGGCGCAATGGTTCAGCTTAAAAACATCAAAACAGGGGCGGAGCCAAGATGGCTGAGTAGAAACAGCTCTTCCAAGCCTCTCTGCCCCCAGATTCCCCACAAACTATGTAAAAAAGGACTGTGAACAACTTCTGGAGCCCCAGCACCCACAGAACGACACAGAGAAGCTAACCTCCCGCTGAGGACAGCCCAGCAGCCCTGCAGGAAGGACCAGCACAGCAGTCTGGGAGCCTGCAGAGCGCAGAGCGCAGGAGCCGAGGAGCCGAGCCTAGCCCAGGTCCGCGTGAGCTGAGGTTTTAGCTCCAGGGCGGCAGGGCCAGCAGCCCGCTGGAGGAACCCCAGAACACCAGGAGCTGTGGCGATTCCAGAATTATCAACATAGACATGCCTAGGACAAAGTAAGAGGTTAGTGTCCTATGGACTTTGGGGCCTGTATTTGGGGAATGAGTCAGCTCCCTCCCCTGGGGGCTAGAAGCCGCTGAGGAGACTCTCCATTTTGTGGTTTTCAGAGGCAGGTCTGGCTCCCAGCCTACAAATCGTGGGGAGATCCAGCGATCAGTCTTGGGGGATAATCGCTCTTGCTTTAACCTCCCTGGATCTGGATTGTGATGTAGGGTGGAAGTTGTGGGTGGGTTTACAGCTTGCCAGAAACGGAAGTTGCCCCCCACACGTTCGGGACGAAAATTCCTCTAGCTGGCCTTAAAGCCATAGTGTGGCAACAAGCCCAAAAGTCAAGCAATTAAGTGGCAACATGCCAAGGCAAAGGAAACAGAAAAATGCAACCCTAGACTCCTATTTTGGGGGCATAGAGCAGGAAAAGGACTGTGAGGTCAGAAGTCCTGCTCCAAAAGCCCCAGGGGTAAACATGAGCTGGTTGCAGGCCATAGAGGACCTTAAGAAGGACTTTAAAAATCAAATAAGAGAAGTGGAGGAAAAATTAGAAAGAGAAATGAGAAGGATGCAGGAAAAGTATGAAATGAGGGTCAACAGCCTGACTGAGGAAAACAACACCTTAAAAAATAGACTAACTCAAATGGCAAAGGAGGCCCAAAAGGGCAATGAGGAGAAGAATGCCTTAAAAAGTCGAATTTGCCAGATGGAAAAAGAATCTCAAAAGTTCACTGAGGAGATTCATTCCTTCAGAGTTAGACTGGAGCAAATGGAAGCTAGTGACTTTATGAGAAATCAAGATGCTGTTAAGCAGATCCAAACAAACGAAAGATTAGAAGGCAATGTGAAATATCTCATGGGAAAAACCACTGACCTGGAGAATAGATCCAGGAGAGACAATTTAAAAATTATTGGACTACCTGAAAGCCATGATCAAGGAAAGAACCTAGAAATCACCCTTCAAGAAATTCTCAAGGAAAACTGACCTGATGTTTTAGATCCAGAGAGCAAAATAGAGGTTGAAAGAATCCACCGATCACCTCCTGAAAAAGATCCCAAAAAGAAAACTCCCAGAAATATTATAGCCAGGTTCCAGAATCCCCAGATCAAGGAGAAAATGCTACAAGCAGCCAGGAAGAAACAATTTCAATATTGTGGAAACACAATCAGAATAGCCCAGGACCTGGCAGCTTCTACACTGAGGGATCGAAGGGCATGGAATATGATATTCCAGAGGGCAAAAGAGCTGGGACTGAACCCAAAGGTCACCTACCCAGCAAAACTGAGTATTTTGTTTCAGGGGAAAATATGGTCATTCAGTGGAATAGAGGACTTTCAAGCATTCTTGAGGAAAAAACCAGAGTTGAATAGAAAATTTGACATCCAGACACAAGGAGGAAGAGATGCCTGAGAAGGTAATCAGGGAAAAGAAATCAAAAGGAACTTATCAAAGTTGAACTATTTACATTCCTATATGGAAAAGCAATAACTGTGACTGATGATATCTTTCTCACTATGAAAATAATGGAAGAAGGGTGTGTGGTCATATGAATACATATGTGAATGTGTGTGTATATGGTTACAGTTATATATGGATAGAGGGCATAGGTTGAATTTGTTGGGAAGGGAGAATACTCAAGGCATGAAATTATGAGGTGAGAGAGGAAAGTGGCAAGAGGAGATGGGGAGAGACAGGGTAGGGTAAACTATCCCATGTAGAAGAAGCAAGGGGAAGTGGTTGCAAAGGAGGGGGAGAATAAGGAAGGCTAAAAAGGCAAAACCACATTCCCATTGAATTTGGTTCAGGGAGAAAATGACATACATACTAAATGGGATATCTCAACCTGCAGCAGGATAGGGGGAAGGGGGATGAGAGGAGGGATGATGGATGGGAGGGCATCCTTGGGGTGAGGGGAGGTTGGAAGTACCCACTAGAGAAGAGGGACAGGATCATGTAGGGAATGGACCAGGTGGGGGGTGGGATGAGTGGGAGGGAATTATAAGCAGCCTTGTACAATATATCTACTATGATAATGTTTTGCATAGCTAGACATGTACAACATATACTGAATTGCTTATCTCCCAAGAAGGAATGGGTGACAAGGGAGGAAGGAAATGGAGCTGAAATTTGAGGTCGTAACATTAAATGTTTCAAATATATATAAATACTATTAGTAATACTCTTTAGCTTGTAATAGGGAGATAAGATGTGCAGGCATTGGGACACAAAGATTCACCTTCCTCTAATGGAAAAGTCGATGGGAGTATGGGAGAAGGTATGGGAGAGAGCAGATTGGAGGAAGTGATATCTTGTGGGACTACTATTCTGGGAGGTTGGGTAGGGGAATAAAGGGGGGAAAATGATTGTAACTCAAAATCTGGCGGAAATGAATGATGTAAAACAGAAGTTAATAAAGCATTTGTTTAAAAAAAAACAAAAACATCAAAACATTCATTGATTTGGCACATAAAGTTTCACCCTTTAGGCTAAATATGGATGGGCCCTCTAGGAAAAGCTTTCAGTAGTTCTAGGGCTAAAAGAGTCACCAAGTTAAGTGGCAGCATGTACTGGCCAGGCCAGATCAGGTAATCACCACCACCTTAACCATAGTCTTCTATAAGAATTCTAGGGGATATTCCAGGACCCTGGATACAGAAACTTTGGAAATTAGAAGTTCCTTGTGCCCTCAGCCAACTTTGTGAAAGAGAGCTCCCACATAGATAAAGTATAGCAATTTCCCCTGCAGGTGTTACAGACACAGCTATTACAAGGTCAGAAAAGAAAATTCTTGTCACCAGAATTTTTGGTCCTGCTTTCTCAAATGATTCAAAGAGATAAAGTCAAATGCTTTTATAGTGGAAATGGCATTAAAGAATATTCGTCACCATTTACTTTGCCAATGAACCATAAGGAACGTTTAATTTTTCTCTTACTTGCACCTGAAAACTTCCATATATGTTGTGTACCCACATTATAATACGAGGTCCTTGATGATAGGCATGGTTTCACTTTTTTTCTTTTCTTATCTGATGTGCTTAGCTTAGTGCTTTGTATTTAATGACCACTTGAGAAATGTTTCATTCATTCATTCATTTATTCAAAATAACACTGCTAAGCAGCTCTACCAGATAAAGTGTTAGAGTAATTCAAGTTCGTGTTTCTTCGATGTAACAAAATATGTTTTTAAAATTTGAATCTGTAATTTGTCTTTTCAAAACTTTTTCTATATTTTACAAAACAGAAAAAAATCTTTTTATTTCTGGAAACATGGGGCCAATGTATGGAAAACCTTATACTTTGAAACAAAAATGAAACATTGATGGGTTGCCATTTTAACCTAAAATGTATTCCATTTTCATGGATCCTGCAAGGCATTTTACTGCCTCTTAAAAATGAAAGCTCAATTTCCATTTTCTGTTTTACAGTGTGAAAGGATGGAAATGGTGTTATTAAGTGACAGTGAGGTGTAATTTACAAAGTGTCATCCAAAAATTACACCATTCACAGGAATTTTACAGCTTTAATATGAAGTCAATAAAAATGCTGGTAATTATCATATTTTGTAGAAAGCTCAGGATCAAATATGAACTTTTCCACTTCTCACATATTCATGACCACTTACCATAAAAATAGTCACTGTGCTTACATAAGGTATATTTTAGAAATTAAAAGTAGTAGATGCTTTTCCTGACACTTTCACTTTTAAAGCCCAACTAAGTTCATTCCTTCAGACTAATTAGTTGATTGGAGCAAAGCTGAGTATATGTTGGAAGGTATTTTTTTCAGTCGGCTTCCAAAGATTCTTATTCAACTTAGTGGGTACTAACATTTGCTTAGTAAGTTTGAATGCCCAAATGTATCCATATATGAATTTCAAAACTCCCCTGTTATTAATTTCAAACGTCAACCTCTAAATTAATAGATTTAAGAGTTGAGTACAGTAAAGTTAAATTATAGAAGTTTAACTTTCAAAAGTAATTTTCATTCTTATTTGTTGCTGCAACAACGAATACCTTGGCACTCACTGTCATGTATGTTAATTTTCACCCTTCCCCCAGGGTTTGGCAATATTTTTGAATATCCAGGCTTTTTGCCATTGATTCTAGCTCCACCAAAAGTGTTTTTTTTTCCCCCAATGGAAGTGACCTCTGGACTCCAGTTAAAATTAACCAGCTAACAGAAAGTTTTAACAAAAATATTGCAAAAATAAACACTGAAACTTTTTTTTCCCCAAAAAACATTGTGCATAATCTTCCCTTGTACTACTTCTGTCTCTGAGGAGTAGAGGGTCTGAGATTAACTTCACAGTTTAGCTCCATTCACATAGTCCCAAATTCCAATTCCAATATTCCTTTTGACTTAAATCTGTCACCTTAATTCCTCAGACTTTCCTTGCTGAGTTCCCTGGCTACATATCTGGCCTAAAATCCTGGCTCCAAGCTTGCAATTACAAGGTTTCAGCTCTACTGGGTATTCTACTTTCTGTGTATAGAAATGCAATGATTCAACCAAACAGAACAAGTCATACCAAAACCCCAAACCCAAGTTCTTTTGGGGGGGCTAAGTAATAAAAAGGGTAGAAAGGGGAAGATAGACCTTTGTCCAACTTATTCAGTTTGTAGCAACTACACTGTGGGCAAACATAGATCTTTACCCCTAATGGAACCAAGAGAATGTAGTAAACTGGTACATACATATGTGTATGATCTGCACATCTGAAAAGCAAAATCCCAGTTGCACTAGTCATAAAAAAGAAGTGAGTGCAACAAAGAAAATGCATTTAAAATAATAGCCAAACAACAGATATTTGGGTTGAACCAGCCTACGAATTTATAGAACTTGTATGAGAACTGTAGAGCTATGATGAACAATATACAAAAGGAATAATAATTGGAATAGCATTCTATGTTCATAAATATAAGATTTATATAATAAAATATCCAAAATACTCCAAAATCAATTAACAAATTTTAAGAAGAATTGGATATGTATTTATTAGGTGACTACTATGTACCAGACACTAAGCTAAGGACTTTTCACAAAAATTACCTCAATTGATATATTTAAAGCAACCAGTCAAAGTATCTATATAGAATCAATTTTTTTCTTAGAATTAGACAAAACCAAAATGAAAATATGAAGAGAAAAGCAAATCAGTAACAATAATAAATGTCACACGAAAAAGGCAAAAAACCTGGCAAAGTGGGTCTTGTACTTAAAGATTCTAAAATAAATTAGGAAGTTATTGTCATTATAGGTAGATGTGTTGAAAAACAAAACAAAACAAAAATATAAAAAAAATAGATCAATGGGATAGAATTTTAAGGATTACTTAGAAAATATACTATATAAAATACCTGTATTTTATATTAAAATAATTTGAATCTGTATCCTACACTTTTTACTGAAGAGAATTCAAAGAAAATAAGATGAAATCAGCAAAAATAATTGAAAAACACGTAATGAGGCATTTATCTAAATTGTTGAGGTGAAAAATGGGGAATGGGGATCAACGATAGAAAGAACAATTTGGGACAAGATGGATGTGCTGCTTACACTTAAAGAGGTACAACAATAAATTATAATTGAAAGAAAAAAGAAAAATAATATTGAATAAATATGAAAAATATGACAAAATCTTTAAATTTATTATAAATAAGGAAATTCTAAATATTATAATGTTAACTTCCACTTCAAATGAGATAAATATTCAATAAGCATTGAAAATATCAAAGCTGAATCACAAACTGTTAATAATTACTTGAAATATATGTTCAAATTCAATAACAAAAAGACACCATCTAAAATTCTATTGAGGCATCCTCTCATCCATCAAACTGCCAAAAAAATGAAAAATATCAATATTCAGTGCTGGAAATGTTGTAAATAAACAAATGATTTCATTACTTACTGACAGAATTGAAAATATATCAAATTATTTTTATAAAAAATACATTTTCAACATTTACATTTTTCTGTTTTGTCCTGTCAGCCAATCTGACAGGTATGATGTGATACCTCAGAACTGTTTAAATTTGCATTTCTCTAATCAACAGAGATTTAGAGCATTTTATGAAAAGGTTTTTTATACAAGAAAACTGCAGATAAAAATCAACAAGACATGATAGCTTATTGGATAATATTAGTACACGTGAATGTAAGGAGTTATGAATAACACTTAGGCTGAGCGGCTATAGAACTGACTGGAGGGTGATATCCTCAACAACAACAAGTAAGTAGGAATAGGGAAGTGTTTTAGTTGAAAAATAATAAATAAAGTTTCAAACTTTTTGACAATAAGGTAGACATCAAGTTGGAGATTTTGAAGACTTAGTTGAAAATACAAAACTTTAAGTCAAGCAGAGAGTTAAGGATTATAAAATTCAGAGAAATTTATGCATAGAGATGATAATTGAATCCATGGGAGCTGATGAAAGTACCAGCAGAAATATTTTAGAGAGAGAAGAGAAAAAGGCTTAAGCAGAGTCTTGAAATGCATGCCCAGTAAGTAGGCATGACCACGATAAAGAACCAAAAGGGCAGCCAAAAGCGCAGGGAAGGGGAGTCGCTGCGGTTTCCTGCTTCAACGGGGCTTGGACGGAACCCGATGCTCGATTCCCGGCCGGAGCCGCCCTTAGCCTCTCCACCTTCACCTCCACTAACCAACACTTCTTCCGTCCTACCATCCAGCAGCAGCCGCCCGCTCAGCCGCCCCCGGCCGTCGCCGCCCCAGCCTCTGCCACAGCCACCGCCGCCTCTTCCGCCGACGCCATGACCACCTCGTCCCCCTCTCAGGTGCGGCAGAACTACCACCAGGACTCGGAGGCCGCCATCAACCAGCAGATCAACCTGGAGCTCTACACCTCCTACTTCTACCTGTCCATGCCCTACTACTTCGACCGCGACGGCTTGGCGCGCTCAAGAACTTCGCCAAGTACTTCCTGCACCAGTCACAGGCGGAGCGCGAGCACGCGGAGAAGCTGATGAAGCTGCAGGACCAGCGCGGCGGCCGCATGTTCCTGCAGGACATCAAGAAACCCGACTGCGACGACTGGGAGAGCGGGCTGAGCGCAATGGAGTGTGCTCTGCACTTGGAAAAAAATGTCAGTCAGTCTTTACTGGAATTGCACAAGCTGGCAACTGACAAGAATGACCCCCACTTATGTGATTTCATCGAAACCCACTACCTGGATGAACAGGTCAAGTCCATCAAACAGCTGGGTGATCACATAACCAACCTGTGTAAGATGGGGGCCCCCGATTCTGGCATGGCAGAATATCTTTTTGACAAGTGCACCCTTGGAGACAGTGACAAGGAGAGCTAAGCCACACCCGGCTTCCCCCACACCTGGGAACTGTGGGTGCCACTCCTACTGTCTTTCAGTGCATGCATATTTTGGTTATCTGACCTTTTCATAATCTGTACCAAAAAACTACCACCATTTACATCCCAATAAAGTGACTTGGTACTGATGAAAAAAAAAAGAACCAAAAGGACTGAGAAGAATTAGTCAGAAAGGTGGATGAGAAGGGTAGAGAAATATCACCATAGAAAAATAGTATCCAGGAAAAATGAATGACTGAAAGTGTCAAAAGCTGTGGAAAGGTCAAGAAGGATAAAAATTGAGAAGAAATCAGTAGGATTGGCAATTGGGAGATTATTAGCACCTTTTGAGAAAGTTATTTCAGTTTAATGAAGAAATAAAAAAAGACAAACTACAAAGAGTTCATAAGAGCATGAGAGGAAAGGCAGTAGAAGAACTGATTATAGACACTTTTTCTCAAGGAACTTATCCACTAAAGGGAATAAAGACTTAAACTGTTAGCTACTGGAAAGACATGCATGGCTTTGGGAAGATGGGGGGGGTCTCTTGGATTTATCAGCAGTATAGAATAGGCCAGTAGATGGGAAAAGTGTGAATATCAGTGAGAGAATGGAGATAATGGGTGGGTGGAGAATACAATCTATAGATTATAGAATGTGGTCATTGTTAACTTTGGTAATAAAGAATGTCACCTTTTCATGTGAGGCAAAGTGAAAGTGGAGATAATAGGAGAAAACATCTAAATAATGTGAATTAATGAGGGAATAATAGGAGGCAGTGTTCAGCAATTAGTTTAACTTTTTTATCAGTAAAATATTAGACAATCTTCTCAGCTGAGAGGTTGGAGAGGAGGGAAGTTATTCAAGGTTTAATAAGGGATGAAAATATCTGGAAAATACCCTATGTTGTATAGAATTGTGAATTGAGGAGGCGGAGCCAAGATGGCGGAGTAGAAACAGCTCATCCAAGCCACTCTGACCCCAGATTGCCCCCAAATTCTGAACAACTTCTGGAGCCCCAGCACCCACAGAACTTTGCAGAAAAGTTAACCTCCCGCTGAGGACAGCCCAGCAGCCCTGCAGGAAGGAGCAGTACAGCACTCTGGGAGCTGGCAGCGCCCAGAGCGCCTGGAGGCGAGTCAGGACCAGGTCCGCGTGAGCCAAGGTTTTAGCCCCAGGGCAGCAGGGCAGCAGCCAGCTGGAGGAACCCCAGAACACCAGCAGCAGTGGCGACTCCAGAATTATCAACATAGACATGCCTAGGCCAAAGTAAGAGGTTAGTGTCCTATGGACTTTGGGACCGATATTTGGGGAATGCGTAGGCTTCCTCCCCTGGGGGCTAGAAGCCACTGAGGAGACACGCCATTTTGTAGTTTTCAGAGGCAGCTCCAGCTCCTGGCCTGCGAATTAATTGTAGGGAGATTCAGCGATCAGTCTTGGGGGGTAATCGCTCTTGCTTTAACCTCCCTGGATCTGGATTGTGATCTAGGGTGGAAGTCGTGGGTGGGTTTACAGCTTGCCAAAAATGGAAGTTGCCCCCCACACGTTCGGGACGAAAATTCCTCTATCTGGCCTTAAAGCCATAGTGTGGCAACAAGCCCAAAAGTCAAGCAATTAAGTGGCAACATGCCAAGGCAAAGGAAACAGAAAAATGCAACCCTAGACTCCTATTTTGGGGGCATAGAGCAGGAAAAGGACTGTGAGGTCAGAAGTCCTGCTCCAAAAGCCCCAGGGGAAAACATGAGCAGGTTGCAGGCCATAGAGGACCTTAAGAAGGACTTTAAAAATCAAATAAGAGAAGTGGAGGAAAAATTGGAAAGAGAAATGAGAAGAATGCAGGAAAAATATGAAATGAGGGTCAACAGCCTGACTGAGGAAAACAACACCTTAAAAAAATAGACTAACTCAAATGGCAAAGGAGGCCCAAAAGGGCAATGAGGAGAAGAATGCCTTAAGAAGTCGAATTTGCCAGATGGAAAAAAGCATCTCAAAAGCTCACTGAGGAGATTCATTCCTTCAGAGTTAGACTGGAGTAAATGGAAGCTAGTGACTTTAATAGAAATCAAGATGCTGTTAAGCAGATCCAAACAAATCAAAGATTAGAAGGCAATGTGAAATATCTCATGGGAAAAACCACTGACCTGGAAAATAGATCCAGGAGAGACAATTTAAAATTATTGGACTACCTGAAAGCCATGATCAAAGAAAGAACCTAGAAATCACCCTTCAAGAAATTCTCAAGGAAAACTGCCCTGATGTTTTAGATCCAGAGGGCAAAATAGAGGTTGAAAGAATCCACTGATCACCTCCTGAAAAAGGTCCCAAAAAGAAAACTCCCAGGAATATTATAGCCAGGTTCCAGAATCCCCAGATCAAGGAGAAAATACTACAAGCAGGCAGGAAGAAACAATTTCTATATTGTGGAAACACAATCAGAATAGCCCAGGACCTGGCAGCTTCTACACTGAGGGATTGAAGGACATGAAATATGATATTCCAGAGGGTAAAAGAGCTGGGACTGAACCCAAAGGTCACCTACCCAGCAAAATTGAGTATTTTGTTTCAGGGGAAAATATGGTCGTTCAGTGGAATAGAGGACTTTCAAGCATTGTTGAGGAAAAAAACAGAGGTGAATAGAAAATTTGACATTCAGATGCAAGAAGGAAGAGCTGCCTGAGAAGGTAATCAGGGAAAAGAAATCAAAAGGAACTTATCAAAGTCGAACTATTTACATTCCTATATGGAGAAGCAATAACTGTGACTGATGATATCTTTCTCACTATGAAAATAATGGAAGAAGGGTGTGTGGTCATATGAATACATATGTGAATGTGTGTATATGGTTACAGATATATATGGATAGAGGGCATAGGTTGAATTTGTTGGGAAGGGAGAATACTCAAAGGATGAATTATGAGGTGAGAGGGGAAAGTGGCAAGAGGAGATGGAGAGAGACAGGGTAGGGTAAACTATCCCAAGTAGAAGAAGCAAGGAGAAGTGGTTGCAAGGGAGGGGGAGAATAGGAAGGCTAAAAAGGCAAAACCACATTCACATTGAATTTGATTCAGGGAGAGAATGACATACATACTAAATGGGATATCTCAACCTGCAGCAGGATAGGGGGAAGGGGGATGAGAGGAGGGATGATGGATGGGAGGGCATCCTTGGGGGAGGGGAGGTTGGAAGTACCCACTATAGAAGAGGGACAGGATCATGTAGGGAATGGACCAGGTGGGGGGTGGGATGAGTGGGAGGGAATTATAAGCAGCCTTGTACAATATATCTACTATGATAATGTTTTGCATAGCTAGACATGTACAACATATACTGAATTACTTATCTCCCAAGAGGGAATGGGCGACAAGGGAGGAAGGAAATGGATATGAAATTCGAGGGCTTAAGATTAAATGTTCGAAATTTATATAAATACTATTATTAATACTCTTTTGCTTGTAATAGGGAGATGAGATGTGCAGACATTGGGGCACAGAGATTCACCTTCCTCTAATGGAAAAGTTGAAGGGGGTATGGGAGAAGGTATGGGAGAGAGCAGATTGGAGGAAGCGATGTCTTGTGGGACTGCTATTCTGGGAGGGTGGGTAAGGGAATAACGGGGGAAAAATGATTGTAACTCAAAATCTGGCAGAAATGAATGATGTAAAACAGAAGTTAATAAAGCATTTGTTTAAAAAAAAGAATTGTGAATTGAATAAGGATATATAAAAGCCTTGTTATGGTGGTCAGGGCCCAATTGAGATTATGTACCATTTATAGTGGATTCAATGATCAGTTTCAATGATCATAATTTTTTCCATCTTTCTTTAAAATACATGGATAGTGGTGAAGGAAGAAGATGGTAAAAGCACTCCAACACTAGAGTTTGGCAGGACAACATTTGAGGGGTTAAGGGGCAAAAGACTAAAAAGAGAGAGAGAATAGTGTAGGATGTAGCTGGTTCAAACGGATGGGGTAGGGGGAAGAAGAGTATAGTCAGTGCAGGGGCAATGCCCTGGCAAAGAGCTGAGGAGCAGAACGACTTTGAGAATGAAAAACAGGGTTAGAGGTTGTAAGAAAAAGGTGAAATTGCTAAAGATTATCATCACATAATGCAATTTCAGAGTTCATTAACATGGAATTGGAATATTTAATGATGAAGGTGTTTAATATTGAAATTGCAGGAATAGCCATCTCTGTATGTTATCGAAATCGAGTGGAAGAGTAGGTCATGAATAACTTGAGGAACTCTAAATTTAGAGTATATTAGAAATATATTAATATGTTTATGGAAATTCTTTTTTTTTTGCCTTTTGGTGGGCAATTGGGGTTAAGTAACTTGCCCAAGGTCACATGGCTAGGTTTTTGTTTGTGTGTGCGTTAAGTGTCTGAGGCCAGATCGAACTCAGGTCCTTCTGACTCCATAGCCGATGCTCTACTCACTTCGAGACCTAGCCGCCCCATGTTTATGGAATTCTCAACCATGATATCAGGATGTTCAGTATTTTTTCTTGACTGTTTTATGTCACTGATTAGATCCTTAGGTCATTTCTATAGTTTACTTCAATTAGTTTTGACAATGGGGTTTCTACTTGAAGACCCAGTGAGAATACTAGAATAAACACTGTGTTGCTTAAATTATCTCCAATATATGCCAGTTTCTTGGGAGAATTTGTTCATACTTCATACAGTTTCTCTTGGTGTTAAGGCAGGGCAGAGGCAATCAGGGTTAAATGACTTGTCCATGGTCAAAAAGCCAGTAAATGTCTGAGGCCATATTTGAACTCAGGTAATCCTAACTCTACGGTTGGTGTTTTTTCCATTACGCCACCTAGTACCCCTTCCTGAAATTTCTACATAGCTCTGATCCCCCAAAATTTAGGTCCATATGCAATATTATTCCTGCATGAGACTCTAGGCATCAAATCACATTCTTAGATTTGGGGGCATTGGTGCTAGACTGGCTTTGAAATCTGACATTAATATTCCCAAGACCTACTAATGAACCACTCTCCTGATCTTTAAAAATTACAGGGTCACAGCCTCCAAACTCCTTAAACTAAAGCAAAATGTTAAGTGCTGAGGCAAATGATTATGATCCTTAATCACAGGCCACATGTCATTCTCTGATCGTTCCATCCTAAGTCATTCCTCCTTATACCAGTCTTTTCTTTACAGCAGACTGCAAGGAATGAAGAAGTAAGACAAAAAAAATGAAGGAAGACATTCTGTTGCAATAGTACCTTTTGAATGAATCTACAATTCCAGCTACCTAGACAGTCTGAAAAGTTCATATTCATAGCATAGCTATCAGTCTGAATCCAGTTAAAGAATGCTTATGTATATTACAAATTCCATATTGAGAATTTATCAGGGAAAATACTCTGAACTTGCTCCCAAAAACTGAAATCACTGTCTATGGTAAATATTTAAGATGGCCAAATATGAAAAAATGTAACTAAATTTGGAAAATTATTATGAAATATTTCAGAACCAAAAAATAGGAAATTACTTATGATCATATTTATAAATATAAATGAGATTTAATACATAAATCATCTAGATGTGGAATTAAAGAAAGCAACTAA
Organism: Gymnobelideus leadbeateri; assembly: GCA_011680675.1. Classification (NCBI taxonomy): domain Eukaryota; kingdom Metazoa; phylum Chordata; class Mammalia; order Diprotodontia; family Petauridae; genus Gymnobelideus; species Gymnobelideus leadbeateri. The sequence goes on along the minus strand of WOXC01000173.1, from coordinate 82,081 downwards.
ATAGTGCTATGGTAAATTAACACATTGAATTTAATTAGCTAATAAAAGTAGTAACTAAGCAAGTTGTATTATTTGATTAATAATGGGCATCTAATGTATGTAATTAAAATAAAAATGATTTTAATTCTATTTTTTAAATTTCTGAAACAGACTGAATGAGGTAATGCTCAAGGCACTTCCCTGAAGCAAACACATGAGAAAAAAAAAAAACATACTACAACTCTAAAATTTGTTTCTGCTAGCATTTAAATCCTGAGTTCTTATAAAATTTTCAAAATTAGCTCCTCTCATCTTCACCACTTTCACACGAACATTACCACACTATTCAGTCAGAAAAGTAATGGCTTTTCATTAAACATCTTTAGCTAATAGATAAATGATTAAATGTTGGAGAAGAAATCTGTTACTTTAGAGGTCCTTTGCTATCTCTCCATTGATTACCATTTTAAACAATTGGAAAATTAGTTGAATTATTGGACAAACTGGTTTTAAGTTTTATGAAGTCAATATCTTATGGTGTATGGTTTCACATCACAAAGCTTTTAAGCAAATTTATTTTTGCTAAACTCAGCATGCATTAAAATTCACAGACTGTATGATAAAAATGTTGGAGGCCATACAGCATTAAATATCTTCTTTTCTTTCTCTGAAATAGCATCTGTACTTCACCTACAGTCATATTATCACATATTTAGCTTGTACCTCTTTGCAGCCTTGGTGTCTGACAGGGTAGGAAGCACCTTTGTTTAAGTCCACTATTATGCCATGGATATATTTTTTAGTATATTGGCTCAGCCTACTCATGACCAATGAATAATTCTCCGTTTGTTTCTCTTTCCTGGGTTTGCCTTGGCAATTAAACTTTGAAGTATTTTATATTGTCTGCAATATTTTAAATGGAATTTGTTTATCTCTTACTGTTGGGTTTTGTTGATAATATGCAGGTATGGTGATGCTTGAGTTTAGTTTATAGCCATGGCTTTGCTGAAATTAATAGCTTCAACTAGTTATTTTAGTTGATTCTCTAGTGTTCTCTATATACACCATCATATCATTTGGAAACAGTGACAGTTTTATTTCCATATTGCCTATTTTATTCATACAATTTCCACTTTTATTGCTATAACTAGCATTTCTAGTAAAATATTGAATACTAGTGTTGATAATGGGCATCCTTGCTTCACTCCTGATCTTATTCCCATTAAGATAATGCTTTGCAATTGGTTTAAGATGGATACTACTTATCATTTTAAGAAAGGCTCCATTGGCTCCTATGTTCTCTAATGCTTTTCCTAGGAATGGGTGTTGTATTATCTTACATCTATTGATGTAACCAGATGATTTTTATTGTTATTTTTACCAATATGGTCATATATGCTAAGAGTTTTCCTGTTATTGAACCAGCCCTGTATTAATCCTACCTGGTCATAGTATATGAACTTTCTGATATATTGCTGTCTTCTCTTTGCTAGTATTTTATTTAAAATTTTTTGGCATTGATATTCATTAAAGAAATTGGTCTATCATTTTCTTTCTCTATTTTTGCTCTCTTTCATGAAGGTGCAAAAACTACATTTTTGTCATAAAAGGTAAGACTCCCTACTTTACCTATTTTTTTCAAATACTCTACCTAGTATTATGACTACTTTTTCCTTAAATGTTTGGTAGAATTCACTTATGAATGCATCTGGTTCTGGGTATCTTTTCTTTTGGAGATCATTATCATCTTGTTTAATTTCTTTTTCTAAGACAGGTTATTTAAGCATCCTATTTTCATTTCATTTCACATGGGCAGTTAATATTTTTGTAAATATTCACCCATTTCTCTTAGATTGTCAGTTTTATTGGCATATAACTGGGCTAAATATTAATAATTGCTATAATTTTGTCCTCGTTATTGGTACATACATCTTTTTCCTTATTTATATTTGTATTTTTTATTTTAAAATAAAATCAACCAATATTTTTTCTATTTTATTTTTCCCCCATGAAACCAGCTCCCAGTTTCATTATCTGAATTTCTTTTTTTTTTTTAATTAATTTATTAGTTTAGTTTCAGTTGACAAGATTCAATTCCATAGTTCCTTGATTTTCAAATTTCCTTTACTTCCCTCCCCCTCCCCTCATGACATCATATAGTACAGTATAGGGTCTGCAAATGCATTCATATTAAACATTATTCAATTAAAAGGCATATGTACTAGGTGGGATGAAAGATGGTAGGAAGAAGTAAACCAAACAATGAGAAGAACAAGATCATTTAGTTTGCTTCCATCAGGATTCAGGCTCAGTTCTTTCTAGTTATATCTCTGGATGGCATTTTCACTTTCTTGAGTCATTGGGTTAACTTATATCACTCATTGCTGAAAGAGTCCAGTCTGTCATAGTTGGTGTCACAGATATGGTATGTCTGTGATTGTATACAAATTTCTTCTGATTCTACTTTCTTCAGCATCAGTTTGTATAAGTCTCTCCAGGTAATTATGAAATCGTCACCTCCTCTTTCTTATAGCACAATAAATTCCATTACATTCATATACCACACTTGTTTAGCCATTCCCATTGATGGGCACCCTTAGTTTCCAATTCTTTGCAACCACAAAAAGGGCTGCTAAAAATATTTTTGTACATATGGTCTTCCTCCCACTCTATGATCTCTTTGGGATATAACCTAGGAGTGGTATGGCTGGGTCAAAGGGTATGAAATTATTTATAATCCTTTGGGCATAATTCCAGATTGCTCTCCAGAATGGTTGGATAATTCACAACTCCACCAGCAATGTATTAGCGTTCCAATTTGCCCACAACCTCTCCAGCATTTGTCACTTTCTTGTTTTGTCTCTTAGCCAATCTGACTGGAGAGATGTGGTATCTCAGAGTTGTTTTATTTGCATTTCTCTAATTAATAGTGATTTAGAGCATTTCTTCATATGCTTATAGATTCTTTAATTTCTTTCTCTGAAAACTTCCTATTCATATCCTTTGACCATTTCTCAATTGGGAATGACTTGTATTCATAAGATTTGGCTCAATTCTCTATAAATTTTAGAAATGAGTCCTTTATCAGAGACACAGGTTGTAATTTTTTTTTTTTGTTGTTTTGGTTTGTTTGTGGGTTTTTTTTGTTTTTTTTTGTTTTTTGTTTTTTTGTTTGGTTTTTTTGTGTGGTTTTTTGTTTTTGTTGTTTTTTTGTTGTTTGTTTTTTGGTTTGGTGTTGTGTGTTTGGTTTTGTTGTTTGTTTTGGTTTTTGTTGTGTTTTTTGGGTGCTTAAGCTTTCAATTTTATTAATATCTCCTTTGATTTTCAGGATTTTTGTTTGGATATTTAATTGGGGATTTTCAATGTGTTCTTTTTTTTTCTTTTCTTTAAAAATATTTTTTTGTGGAAACTAAGAGCAGAAATAGAGACTTCAGATTCCATAAACTCCTGAAAAAGTTGTTTTCCCTTAAAAATACTGCATATATATATATATATTACCACACTTTCTTTTCATTCCTCTTTTGGCTTCCTCCCTCCTCTTCCCAAATGGCCTTCTCTATATAGTTTCTTCTTTTCTCCATGTCCTCGCCCCAACCCTTATTAACTTCTGATTTGACTCCTCTTTGTTACTTTTATTTATTTTCTTTTCTACTTCTTTCTATTTCTTCTTTCTTTTTTTTGTGGGTTACTCTTTGTCACTTTTCATCTGTTGAGACAACTGACCTTCTTTTCTCCCTAGAATGCAAACATTAACAACAAAAATATTTTCTGCCCTTCTTCCTGGTGGTTGCTTTCCCAAGAGTTTGAGAGGTTTCCCCTTTTTTATTCCCACCCTAGGGAAGGTATAGCTTTGGTAGGATTCCATCCCAATTCCCACCCACTCTATATAAGCTGTTTTTTTTTAAACATATAAAACCTAATTTTATTTATTTAGCTGTAACAAAGACAAAATGATTCTCATCTTCAGTATATTAAGGGATTCATCCCAGCCTCTCTAAATCTTCAGAGGTATCTAAGAGGGGATAGCATTTGAGGCCAATTTGTCACAGCAGCCTGGAATTATAAAATTCATTTTTCAGAATAAAATTAACTATGAAAATAGCAAAGGCTTGTCGGAATCTCCCAAATTATGTTAATGGAAATTGGTGGGACATGGTAGAATAATTAATTAGGCTACTCATAGAAGTAGGAATAAGTTAATCAGGCTTTGATATTACCTATAAGTAGTTATATGATTGATCCAGAGTACAAAAGAACAGAAGCAAGCCACTGAAATCTCTTAATTTCCTCTTCTCAAGGAGCAAGTGCTGCTATACACCTATGCACACACATGCGTACATATATGTGTACATGCATATAGATGTGTGTATGTACATATGTGTATGAACATATGGTATATTCTGGTTGTACATCCTCCCGCCTCTTATTCTTTTCCATACCCCTGCAACATGGGGATCTCCTGCCTCATTGTGAGATGAATGCTGTGAGAGGAGGATTTATAATCCTAGATGACTGCAACTGGGCATGGAATTCTTGAGTCAATAAGCTACAAATATCTTCTTGGATGAATTCAGCCACTTCTGTTAATAAAGACTCTAAGCTTCTGCTGGTGGTGATTCATATGGCCTCAGTATAAGTCTATTTGAAGAAAGAACTGGTTTAGATTATTTTTGCAGAGGGAAAAAAGATGTATCTTCTTCTACCTATCCACTGTGGAAAGATAGAAAGTTCCCTCCTTCAGTAATATGTGCAATCTGGCATAAGTAATCTTCAGTGATCAACATCTGCATCCTCAAACTGCCCAGCAACATTTGGTGTGGTATCCATCTCCATCCCATCTTCATAATTCCTAACTGAGTCTTCTGTTCTTACTCCAGCCATGTTATATTGGCTGATCACAGACTGAGCAAGCATTCCTTCCAATCGCTCCAGAGTGACTTCTCCTTCTGCAGTTAAATGAGACAATCCTTCTTCATAGGTGTAAATATCCCCCTGTCCTTTTTCATGTACTTCCAAGTCCTGTTCTTCTCTATCATTTTGCAGAGGGGAAAAAGATGTATCTTCTTCTACCTATCCACTGTGGAAAGATAGAAAATTCCCTCCTTTATAATATGTGCAATCTAATTCTGGCATAAGTAATCTTCAGTGATCAATATTTCCCATTCACTTCACTGTTTTGGGACATTAGTGGATTCTTCTATGACTTCATCTCCCAGTCCAAGGGTGATGCTCTCATCTATTTAACCTCCAGGAAATGGTAGCAAGCCTTTTATCCTTCTGTGTTTTTTGTCAGTCTATAGGAAGCCTTTACCATTTCACAGGGTGTTATGCTATCATCTGGGGCATCAATAGTTTCTCTGACCTCACTGATGAAAAGTCTACTACTTCCTGCAAGGTCAAGGTCCCCTCAAAAACTTCCAGGTTACTAATTCCTTTGTGTCACCTGCAGTGCTGTTTCTACCTTAACACATCCTCATTTTCATCCTCTTCCTCCTCTTCCACCTTTAGCTCAAGATTGCCATCTAGAAAAACGTTTTACCTTCACTAGTCAAACAAGAAGAGGCACTTGAGGCAGTAGTGGGGTTTGGGAGGTGATTTGGGGTCTTAAGTAGGTGGGTGAAGCTGAATCTAGTCTACCTAATTCCTCAAGTAATTTCACATTCTTTTATGTCAATCCTAGGCTTAATGCAAGTAAAGCCATGGTTCGGTTATTTATAGAACATTACAGGAATGTAAGGGGAAGTGACCATTAAAGAAGGTTACTATGTTAATGATAGAGGGTGACTTTTAGTGGAATGGGTGGACAGACAAAATGGAATAGAGAAGGCTGAAATAGGCTTTGAAGCATTCCACAAATTAGCAGAGAGTGACTTTTGCCTATGTAAAATGTCAGGCATTAGGGACACAGGATAATAGACAAGCAAAAAAGATTTGGTAACCACAAAGCAGGAGAAGTAATACAGAGCTAGATGGTAGAAATATTCAATCTCAAAGTTCTAATAAGAATGTTGGCAACATTTGGCCTTCTCCAATCTCTCTGCTACCATATTCTTGAATATTTGATTATATATGAGAAGCCTACACTGCTTCCTGGAAAAAGAATGACTATCAATCACCAGATAAGACTTTTTTTTTCCACTCTCTCAGGCTTATCATTTTGTTATTGTTGTTTTCCCATCGGAAAAAAAATTTTATGCATAATTCAAAAAGAATCAACAGAACCAATTTACACAAATAAAAAACTTTGCAAAATAACAGTGATTTAAAAAGATAAAAAATGGACAGATTTTTCAATTTATACTTTTTTCTGCAATATAAATAAATTCCAATAATAAAATAAACTCAGGTATTATTTCAACTTTATTTTTGGTAGAAATAGAGAAAAAGAGATAAGTAGCAAAGGGCAGAATTTTTTCTAAATACTTTCTAGTCAGTCACTGAAGATACACATTGAATGGTCTAATATTAAAAAAATATTATGTGGTAGATGGCAGAGTAGAAACAGCTCATCCAAGCCACTCTGCCCCCAGATTCCCCCCAAACTATGTAAAAGGGGACTCTGAACAACTTCTGGAGCCCCAGCACAGACAGAACGACACAGAGAGGCTAACCTCCCGCTGAGGACAGCCCAGCAGCCCTGCAGGAAGGACCAGCACAGGGCTCTGGGAGCCTGCAACACGCAGAGCTTGGGGAGCCAAGTCGAGCTGACCCCAGGTCCCCGTGAGCCCAGGTTTTAGCCCCAGGGCGGCAGGGCCAGCAGCCGGCTGGAGAGACCCCAGAACACCAGCAGCTGTGGCAACTCCAGAATTATCAACATAGACATGCCCAGGACAAAGTGAGAGGTTAGTGCCCTATGGACTTTGGGACCAGTATTTGGGAAATGTGTTGGCTTCCTCCCCTGGGGGCTAGAAGCGGCTGAGGAGACATGCCATTTTGTAGTTTTCAGAGACAGCTCCAGCTCCTGGCCTGTGAACTGTAGGGAGATGCAGCAATCAGTCTTGGGGGGTAATCTCTCTTGCTGTAACCTCCCTGGATCTGGATTGTGATCTGGGGTGGAAGTCTTTGGTGGGTTTACAGCTTGCCAGAAATGAAAGTTGCCCTCCCACATGTTCGGGACGAAAATTCCCCTATCTGTCGGCAAAGACATACTGTGGCAACAAGCCTAAAAGTCAAGTGATTAAGTGGCAACATGCCAAGGCAAAGGAAAAAGAAAAATGCAAACCTAGATGCCTATTTTGGGGGCATAGAGCAGGAAAAGGACTGTGAGGTCAGAAGTCCTGCTCCAAAAGCCCCAGGGGAAAACATGAGTAGGTTGCAGGCCATAGAGGACCTTAAGAAGGACTTTAAAAATCAAATAAGAGAAGTGGAGGAAAAATTGGAAAGAGAAATGAGAAGAATGCAGGAAAAGTATGAAATGAGGGTCAACAGCCTGACTGAGGAAAACAACACCTTAAAAAATAGACTAACTCAAATGGCAAAGGAGAACCAAAAGGGCAATGAGGAGAAGAATGCCTTAAAAAGTCGAATTTGCCAGATGGAAAAAGAATCTCAGAAGTTCACTGAGGAGATTCATTCCTTCAGAGTTAGACTGGAGCAAATGGAAGCTAATGACTTTATGAGAAATCAAGATGCTGTTAAGCAGATCCAAACAAATGAAAGATTAGAAGGCAATGTGAAATATCTCATGGGAAAAACCACTGACCTGGAAAATAGATCCAGGAGAGACAATTTAAAAATTATTGGACTACCTGAAAGCCATGATCAAAGAAAGAACCCAGAAATCACCCTTCAAGAAATTCTCAAGGAAAATTGCCCTGATGTTTTAGATCCAGAGGGCAAAATAGAGGTTGAAAGAATCCACTGATCACCTCCTGAAAAAGGTCCCAAAAAGAAAACTCCCAGGAATATTATAGCCAGGTTCCAGCATCCCCAGATCAAAGAGAAAATACTACAAGCAGCCAGGAAGAAACAATTTCAATATTGTGGAAACACAATCAAAATAGCACAGGACCTGGCAGCTTCCACACTGAGGGATTGAATGACATGGGATATGATATTCCAGAGGGCAAAAGAGCTGGGAATGAACCCAAAGGTCACCAACCCAGCAAAACTGAGTATTTTGTTTCAGGGAAAAATATGGTCATTCAGTGGAATAGAGGACTTTCAAGCATTCTTGGGGAGAAAACCAGAGTTGAATAGAAAATTTGACATCCAGACACAAGAAGCAAGAGATGCCTGAGAAGGTAATCAGGGAAAAGAAATCAAAAGGAACTTATCAAATTTGAACTATTTACATTCCTATATGGAAAAGCAATAACTGTGACTGATGATATCTTTCTCACTATGAAAATAATGGAAGAAGGGTGTGTGGTCATATGAATACATATGTGAATGTGTGTGTATATGGTTACAGTTATATATGGATAGAGGGCATAGGTTGAATTTGTTGGGAAGGGAGAATACTCAAGGGATGAAATTATGAGGTGAGAGAGGAAAGTGGCAAGAGGAGATGGGGAGAGACAGGGTAGGGTAAACTATCTCATGTAGAAGAAGCAAGGGGAAGTGTTTTCAAGGGAGGGGGAGAATTGGAAGGCAAAAAGGCAAAACCACATTCTCATTGAATTTGGTTCAGGGAGAGAATGACATACATACTAAATGGGATATCTCAACCTGCAGCAGAATAGGGGGAAGGGAGATGAGAGGAGGGATGATGGATGGGAGGGCATCCTTGGGGGGAGGGGAGGTTGGAAGTACCCACTATAGAAGAGGGACAGGATCATGTAGGGAATGGACCAGGTGGGGGGTGGGATGAGTGGCAGGGAATTATGAGCAGCCTTTTACAATATATCTACTATTATAATGTTTTGCATAGCTAGACATGTACAACATATACTGAATTACTTATCTTCCCAGAGGGAATGGGTGACAAGGGAGGAAGGAAATGGATCTGAAATTCGAGGTCTTAACATTAAATGTTTCAAATATATATAAATACTATTATTAATACTCTTTTGCTTGTAATTGGAAGATAAGATGTGCAGGCATTGGGACACAAAGATTCACCTTCCTCTAATGGAAAAGTTGAAGGGGGTATGGGAGAAGGTGTGGGAGAGAGCAGATTGGAGGAAGCAATATCTTGTGGGACTGCTATTCTGGGAGGGTGGGTAGGGGAAAAACAGGGGGGTGGGAATGATTGTAACTCAAAATCTGGCAGAAGTGAATGATGTAAAACAGAAGTTAATAAAGCATTTGTTTAAAAAATATTATGTGATGATTAAAAATATAGTGCCCAGGGGAAGTAATGGTCTTTGTGACTAGCTTTGTCTCCCTCAAATAACTCTTCTGTTGTCTGATTATAAAGAACTAGCTATCATTTTATGGAATGATAAGGAATTCACTGCTCCAAGTCTCTCAACTTCAGCTTTCCAATTTATTCAGCTTTGAGAGAACAAATATGCTGATTTTATACTCCTCCTTTATTCCACCTCATGAATCTCCCCTGATACCTATATGTGGAAGAAATGCAGGATTTTTTCTGCATATAATTTTTCCCCTGAGTGCTGCTACTAAGGAGTAGTTTTGACACTCCTTGGATGTCTTGAGAACTGGCCAAGAGGTCTGGTTATGCATAATTAATACATTTACTAAAAAGAAGAATTAAAATTGACTTTTTGTAGTGTTTTAAGGGCTCTCTACCATGTTTTCATAGATTGGATTTTAAAGTGAATCAGAACCCTTTCTCCCACTATTGTGGTAAATGCTCAAACATTTAGACTCACATTGATGGCTACTATATTGGCAAATGGTTTATATGGATTAATAGGTGTGAATGTGTAATGATTCAATATATCAACAGAAATATAACATACTTCAATGGATCTATAATGGAAGGGAGGGATCTACAGTAGTGAAAAAACTGTATGAAGTATCTATCAAAATAGCATAATTCTATTGTACAAACAAGTTGGTGTTACTTCTCCATCATTTGCTGCAGGGCATACAAAATCATTTATTGATTTTCATTCTTCCTTAGGTTGCTGTTGGTGTAAAAAATACGAAAAGTCTTAACATTTTAATGAGAATAGAAATGAAATTTCATCTTATGATCTTTTGGCATTGGTTATTTCCCGTGTTCCCCAATTCTCTTTCCTTACCTATTCAGATGGCAAGATGTGAAGTTTGTTGTTGTTGTTGTTTTTTCATCTTTATCAATGAATTGAAGGACTTGTCCAGCAAATAGCACTGGGGAGTGACAAGTCACAGAATGATAGCCCTGTTTTTACCTGATGAAACTTTATTTACATGTAAATTTGCATATATCTGCATATATTTTCATAAATTTGTTTCTTTGTGAATCTATAATTGTTGCATTATTTTTTTTCTTTAATTGGGAAGTAACCTTACATCATCTTCCTGCAAGTGTTACCAAATAAATTTCTGTTCTGTGTTAAATCACTTTTCAGGGTTAAGAAAACATTGATATTCATAAGGGAAAAATGAAACAAAATCTATGTGGAAGGGTAAGTGATGTGTTGAATATTGAATGCTAAGAAAGTGCTCCATACCATATCAAAGATGGCAAAGTCAAAAAGAATTAGATACCTATGGGACGTGTATTGACTTAGAAAATTGCAAATTAATATTAAAAATATTGTATTTTTTATTTATTTTGTTAAACCTTTACTAATTACATTTTAATCTCTTTCCTACCCAACTTGGGAGCCAGGTAACTCTTGCTGCCATTGGCTCTTTAATTTGATACTTCTCTCTTAGAATATCAGGACCCAATACAATAGACAACATCAGAGCATCAGTGAATATATTTCACTGACTTACAAGTAGATTTGAGATAAATGTTTTGTTCAAGGTCATGGAAGGTAGTAAGAGCGAAGGCAAACAGTTAGCACCAATAGCTTTAAATTGAGACAATCATGTTAGATAAGTGAGATTACTCTTGAGAATAAGGATAATGTGCCTCTCATGAGTCAAACACCACTGGGTTACTACTACAGGAATCAAGATGTGCAATCCATAAGGAATGATCAGGCAGAGAACATCCATCTTTTCTGCCTTCATTGGCAGAGTTCCACTCAATAACTATTTTGCTGTTTGGATACATTCTTCAATGAACTCAATAGTCCATTTGAGTAAATTATCAGTATTTCTCACCCTCCCCATTACTGTGATACTGAATCTTGGGCAATTGCATAGAAAACCTACCTCTTTGACCCTTAGTCCCCATTTTCTCGGTCCAATCAATCAAAGAACTGTGCATAATTCCAGATTCACCACTCATTCTACTATAATCCCTAGAATATCTGCTCTATAATTATGAACTGTCCCTTTCTAGAAAACTCTTCTTCTCCTTCTCTTTGCATGTTTTTTACCTCATCTGATTTCTCCTAGATAACACTTTCTCAAGATTCCATTTTCTTGGAATGGTTGCCCTTCCTGTCCTACCAATAGTTTATTGGTTACATCATTGATCTTCCTAATGTCTTTGACAATAGCTCAACAATAACATAAAAGTTCTTCCAGTAGGCTAGCATTTATTTCATCTGGGCTTAGTTACTGATTTTTGGCAAGTGGACCTAATTAATATCTCATTATTCAGCATCTCTTTATTCTCCCTGCCGTCAAACAATAGTGTTCATATCCCTTCTTAATCCTACTCTTTTTTCAACAAATTTAAAAATAAACAGATGAATGAATAAAACACTTATTGTTGTTGTTGTTGTAATACTTCAATTTCTTTGCCAACCGTGATTCTTTTTTTTTTATTTAGTGGAATACATATTATCCTTATAGCAGCATGTTCCCTCTTTGTCTTTGTCTAATGCTCTTGTCTCTATTTTTTTATGTGTGTGCATGTATTATTTTTGGCCTAAATTAGTTGCTGATTTCCCTGAGCACCTACTTCATTGTTTTAAAGTACTTTTCACTTTTTCTCCACATTAAAATTTTTCTTTGTTTATTTAAAATGTAATTCTTGAAAATTTCACATCCCTTCTGGCTTGATTTCTCATTACAATTTTAACCTCTTAAGATGCCATCTATCATTTCTCTGAATGTTTGAAACCTATTCTCCAATCTAGACTGCACCTCTGACTCCTTTTGTCTTTTCACTCTTGTACCACTATAATGAGGAACATTTGTTCTAATCCATGGTTCTCATCATTTCCAATAAGTTATTTTCATGGGTAAAACAAACAATCTGGAAGAGTACTTCTGGATGAAATTTGAAAGATGAAATCATCATTAAGGAATGACAAGAAATTATTAGTTGCTCTGTTTTTGGTGGAGAAAACCCTTAGATATTGAAATAAGTAAAACACCCCATTACTGTTGTGTTGATTCTATGCCAGACTTGAGAAATTACTGAATTATCTCTTCTATTTTTCCATCCAGGCCTCCATATAAGTTTCCAATCACAATGCCTGTTTCCATTACACTTTTTCCTCATCCTACTCACCTGCCAGATTTTTGTATTTCCTAATACGAGTATCCAGTCTTAATATACAAAACTATCCCAATCTTTTCTTCCTATCTGGATTTATTTTAATAAGTATTCCAGAGTCATCTAGCAGTCATAGATTTCAACCTCATAGTTTCAGTGGTGTTTTTGGAGTCCAAAATGTCACAGTGCTTTGGGATAAGTTTTCATTTTCCTTTTTCCAAATATTTGGTAATTTTGTATACAGATCTTTGAGCCTAGGAGTTTTAGTTCTGATTATTTATGTAGATCTTATTTTCTCTAAAAATTTTCCACAAAGTTGTATTTCAGTGTCTTACTCTATACCAGAATTAGTCCTAAATACTTGAAGTTAGTTCGAGGAGAACAAAAGATCTGATGATTCCTAACATTTGTAGAAATATTTTAAATACGGTCTCATGAATGTAATGAATCCGCTGTCCAAGTAACATCTTCACTAAAGCCTATCATTAGTGAGTTGCAGACTTGGCAATTAATTATATGATCATTAGAAACCAAGTAACAAGGATGAAAGATGACACTCAGAAAGGAAGGGTGTGCTTATAATAATATAGTTTCTATATTAATTGCAATGGGTGTCTGGTACATGTGCAGACTCAATTTGTTTATTTACATACATGCATATATGCATATATCCGGGTGTATTATGTATGCGAGTGTGTGTGTGTATACATACATACATATGTGTTTTTTAATTAATTTATGACTTCTATGTGGAGGATTCTAGGGAGCTACTTCTGGAAAAATCTTTGCCAAATAAAAAAAGTAAATACATAGATATTCTGCAACCAGTTCTGCTTAGCCTTCCACATGGTTAGGAGGAGACTAAATGTGTACTTGACTGTGTAGTTGAAATTGTTAATGTCTTCAAAATAACTTGATTGGAGTGGAGGCAGAATGACAGAGAAAGCATTCATCTAAGGTCTTCCAACATTCCCCTCAAAACAACCTTAAAATAACACCTCAGATCAAATTCTAGATTGGCAGAGCCAAGGAAAGGTCAGAGTGAAATGTTTTTCCTACTCAAGACAACTTAAGAAACAAAGATCTATGACACAGGACTAGGTGTTGTGCTGATGTCTACATGAATGAAACACCAGTGGTGGGACTTCATGGTGGTAACAGAAGCAGCAGTATTCCAGCATTTGTACAGCCACTGCCTTATGGAACTAGAAGACTCCCTTCTGTCCAAACCAAATGTAGCCATTTTGATAAAAAAAGCTTGGGGAGATTTTACATCTGACCAGAACAGCAATTTCCAGGGGCAGTAATGGGGAGCTTCCAAGGAACTACAGGGCCAATTCCAACTGGCTTGAACCAGCTCTGAGAGGTAGCATCTCAGATGGTTACATTCAAAACAGGAAATACACTTGAAACAGAGACATAAGAAGAAATAAAATAAGTGGCTGGAACAGAATCTATTACACTTAAGTAGAATTAAAAAAAAAGAAATGTAGGGGTAGGAACTATGACCTCAGACAAGGGGAAAATAAAGATAAAGCAGAATAAAAGAGATATACAGGGCAACTGTGTTTTGCTAAAAGGCATCACAGACAACATTATGATGATATTAAACATATATGCACCAAATTGCAAAACATCCAGATTCTGAAAGAAAAAAAAATAAACAAGTTTCAGAAGGAAATAGAGAGTAATATTCTACTAACGGGGCCCCTCAAATTTCCTTTCTCTAAACTAGATAAACTTAGTCTTTAAATAAGAAAGAAATTAAGGAAACGAATAGAATCTTAGTAAAGTTAGATACAAAAGACCACTCTTGATAAATGAATGCTAATATAAAGGAGTATACCTTTTCTAAATTTTACATAGCACCTTCTCCAAAACTGACTATGAATTAGGATGTAAAAAATTCATAACCAAATAGAGCAAAGCAGAAGTATTAAACACACCATTTTCTGATGATAATGCAATAAAATTTCATTGAATAAAAGGCCATGGAAGCATAGATTTAAAGTTGATTAGAAACTAATCTAATCCTAAAAAAATCTGTGGGTAAAGTAAAAATCATAGAAATTATCAATAATTTAATTAAAGAGAACAATAAGAATGAGACAACATTCTAAATGTTTTGGGATGCAACCAAAGCAGTATGTAGAGGGAAAATAATCTTTAAATACTTACATTAAAGAGAGAAGGAAATCAATGAATTGGTTCTGGAAATAAAATAATAGAATAGTAAAAAATTCACCTGAAGTATTGATAAGAGAAGCTTTTATAATTAAATAAAGGTTTGACAGTATCATGGGAAATAAAATGAATATTTGTGATTTCATTAAATTAAAAATCTTTCAAACAAAACTAATGCAGCCAAGTTTAGAAGGAAAACATGTAACTTGGAAAAATATGGCAAATTTCTCTGATAAAGACCTCATTGTTTAAATATACAGGGAATTGAGTCAGTCAAATTTATGAAAATAAGTACCATTTCCTTGTTGTCAAATGGTCAAAGGATATGAACAGGCAGTTTTCCAAAGAAGAAATGAAAACTATCTAAGTCATATTAAATACCACCTTACTGCTATTAGATTGGCTAACATGACAGTAAAGGAAAAGGAACATTCTGGGGAGATGTTTAAAAATTTGGTCATTAATGCAATGTTGGTCAAGCTGTGAACTGAACTAATCATTCTGCAGAACAATTTGGAACTACACCCAAAGGCTTAAAAACCTGTGCATACTCTTTGAACCAGCAATATCACTACTAGGTCTGTATCTCAAAGGGATCAAAGAAAAGGGGAAAGAGTCTATCAGTACAAAAATATATTTAGCACCTTTTTTTTTTTGGTGGCAAAGAATTGGTAATCAAAGGGATATTCATCACTTGTGGAATAGTTAAGCAAATTGTGGAGTACTGTTCTGCCATAATAAATGACAAGCTGGATGGTTTCAGGAAAACCTGTAAAGACTGATATGAACTTACACAAAGTGAAATGAGCAGAACTAGGAGAACATTGTACTCATTAACAGCGATATTTTAAGGATAATTAGCTGTGAAAGATTAGGCTACTCTTATCAAGAAAATGATCCAAGACAATTCCAAAGGATCCATGAACAATGCTTTCTACCTTCTGAGAGAGAATTAATGAACTCTGAATGCAGATTAAAGTATAGGAATATTTTTAAATTTATTTTTCCTAATTTTTGTCTGTTTTCTTTTTCAACCTGGCTAATATAGAAATATGTTCTGCATAATTTCACATATATAAATGATACCAAATTGATTGCCTTTTCACATAGGTGAGAGGGGAGGAGAGGATTTAAAACTTAAAAATTAAAAAAAAATCAGTGTTTAAAGTTTTTATGTGATTGGGAAGCACTTAATGAAATAAAACATATAAAACTAAGCAAAAGGGCTTGCTTAAATTTCAATTGTTTTTCTCAGATGCATTTACACTTAACGGAATGAAGTGATTGCACTCTTACTCTATGGTGAAACCCTGAAGTAAGGAGGATGGACTTATGTTTTTCTTCCCAACTCTAAGGTCATATGGATATCTCCCTTCTCTGAGAAACTGGACTCCTTGGCATATTGGCTCATTGTTTCACAACTCTGTGATACTTAAATCCAATTCACCCATGAGTCAAGACTGTGATATCATTGGTCTCTTTCAAAATGAAGGTCAAACAAAAAGAACAATTTTCTCCACCGTAATATCCATTTCCAATTATATCATTAAGAAGGGAAAGCCAAAAGAGAATTGTATAAATATCTTCAAATAATTCTCAATAAACATTGACACTCCATTAATTCAATGTAAAGAATGTAAAGGAAGTTGGCATGTGCAAGGAAATGGGTGGAGCAAACATATTAGAAAATGGTTCTCAGGAGTATAAAATATTGAAAATGTTTAAACCTTATGGAGATCGTATATCTATAAATCCCGAATATAAGTATATACATATATTTATACATGCATACACCTACACATACACACAATATGCCTCTGTGTATTTAAGTATATATACACATGCACAAAAACAGCAGAGAATTCTCATACTTATAAATCATGAAGATATGTTTCTACACATATATAACATAGGTACATGCATATACCAATATACACTATACTCATATTTGTGTATGTGTACATATACTCATGCAAACTACACAAAGGTATCATATATATGTATATATGTATATATATAAAGCCATATATATATATATATAAACCCATGTATATATACACACATACACATATTTCTATATGTGTATATATCCATATGCATGTATTATATTTCTGCATACACATATATGTGTATACACATACAATTATCCATATATTCATACATACATGTGCATATATGTATGTATGCAATATACTTATATTCAATAGAAGCCTTGGAATTGACAAGCATTGAATTACCACACAAAATGTGGAATGGTATTTCAACAGAAAGGAAATAGCTTGTCTTACTTTGCTTCTCTGATAAGTTACTCTCTTCCTTTTCTGACTTTCCCTTTCTACTTTTTTTAAAGCTTAAGGCATACTCTTTCCTGAATCCTTCTGCTGCTACTATTCTTCCTTCTTTTCTATCTGCTTAATGGATGCTTTTGTCAAATATTTTTCCTCCTTTTGATTCTCCTCCTTTATTATTACTTCTAATTTTTATTTTCAAGTACTTGCCTTCTTTTAGGCTTTCTACTTCTCAAGTCCTTCCAAATTTCCTTCCTTAAAATTCAGTCTTTGCTAAAGAATTCAGAGAATTTTCAGTTATTCATTCTTCCCTTTATTTTGCTCATATCTTTTATTATTGTTCCCCCTCAGAACATTCTGCCTCAGAGTCCTCAAGTAACCTTTCTTTACTCTGTTTCATTTCTCTTTGCTATTCTGTACTTTGGGCAGTTCCTCAAAACACCATGCCACTCCCAATAGTTTTATTTAAAATAAATACTATATTTTGAGAATTCTATGGATTCATATTCTTATAAAAGTGTATAAGGTCTTCATTTCTCGGGATGCCTCTCTCATCAATACCCACTTATCTTATCTGAAACTTATTCATACTTTCCCATAAACACTCCATAAGAGTATCTTTAAAATACTGAAGATCATTTCTAGGTCTTTTAATAGTGTATTTAACAGCGCAATATTCATCAACTGCTCCGACGATGTGACTATCCCACTTCTTTTAATAATCATTCACGTCCTTCATAATGTCTTTTATTCTAGTTATATATAGTAGTAGCAACAAGTCACTTTTACCCATTATGAATTTCTTCATTGATTCTTGTATAACTTCATATTAAAAAGTCTCTGTTGTTTCATGATTCAGATTATTGCAGAAGTGACTAATACTCCCAAATTAGATATCATTCTTTTGATATTTGTTAAAATTTTTAAAAAATTAGGCGATTCATTTCAATGCAAAACTAGACTTTAGTCTTACAGAATTGTGTTAATCATACACATACATATACACATATATGTATGAACATATAAATAAACATACACATATACATAAACACATACATATGCATATACACATATATGCATATATAGAAACATGTATACAACACACATATATAGTTCATACATACATGTTCACATATGACACACATAGATATATGTGTATATATCTATTTGTGTGTGTGTCTTTTATTCTCAAAGAGAATCAAAATGACATCACTGTATTAGAGTCAAGTTACAGTTACAGTGTGTCAGGCTATGACTGACCAAATCAATACAGGCTCAGAACGTTCCATTACAGGTCAGACACAAATGGTCCATGTGAATATTTAGGGTGGATTCTCTAAATTTTCCCATCTCACATTACTTTTGAATTGTTTTGATACTGCTTTATTCATAGAGCAAATCATCTTCTTTGATGAGGGCATGTCATCCTGGGTGATCCTGTAGCAGTGTCTTCCTTTTCATGTAACCAATCCCAAAGTTCTTAAGGGAGACCTTGAGGATATCTTTGTATTTCTTCTTCTGACCACCATGTGAGTGCTTTCTCTGTGTAAGTTCTCCTTAAAATAGCATTTTAGGGAACCATATATTTAGGGAACCAACCACAAGTAACATGGTCAGCCCATCAGAGTTGTAGTGTCTGAATGCTTGGCAGTTTAGTTCAAGAAAGGACCTCAGTGTCTGGTATCTTATCTTACCAGGAAATATTCAGAATCTTCCCAAGACAATTCAAATGGAAGTGATGTAGTTTCCTGGCATGATTCTGGTATACTGTCCAGGTTTTACAAACACACAATATGAGGTTAGAACTTTAGTTCTGTGTATCTTTAGTTTGATAGTCAATCTAATAACTCTTCTCTCCCCCACTTTCCTTTGGAGCCTCTCAAACACTGAGCTAGCCCTATCAATGTGTGTTTCAACCTTTTTATCAATGTGTACATCTGTGGAAAGTGTACTGACAACATAAGTGAACTTATTCACAGTATTCAAAACTTCTCTATTTGTTATAACCAAAGGTCCCACATATGGAGGGTGTGGTGCTGAAACTCCCTTCACTTTAGTCTTAGCTTTTAGACTTTTCAAGTTTAAAAATTTATCAACAATATAGTAGCTGACATTGATGCTGAGTTTGTCTTCACTGAAGGAGTTTGACAACATGGCAGAAAACATCACTCCTAAAAGTATGGGAGCAAGGACACAGTATTGTTTCCTTCTAATGATGACTGGGAAACATGAAAGTTTCATCCATTATATAGAACCTGAGCAGGTATCCCACTGTAAAATTGACATAAAATACTGAAGATCTTCTCTGGAAGATCAAATTTTGACATTATTTTCCATAAGCCCTCATGACTGATAATATCAAAGTCCTTGGTCAAATGTAAAAATGTTTTGTATGGACCTCTTTTCTGCTACTGACATTTCTCCTGGACTTGTCTAGTTGCAAAAACCAAATAAAAAACTTCCTTATCACTGGTGTGGAGCCAAGATGGCAGAGTAGAAGCAGGAACTCATCTGAGCTCCTCCTTGAATTCTGTCAGTGACCTCTAAAAAAGTGAATCTGAATGGATTTTAAAGTTACAGAATCCATTGGGCGACAGAGTGTGGCAGATTCCCAGTCCAGAAAAGTGCACATGTAGGACTGGGCAGGAAGACTAGCCCACAGCATAGCAAGAGCCAGCTCTGGCTTTGCAGATCTCTCACTGTGGGGTGGAGGATCAGTTGGAGCTGGTTAAGAGCCCAAGGCAGCAAGAGTAGCTTCTCCTGGGGCTATCAGCCAAAAGCCTGGATATTTAAAAATCACCTACCGGATCTTTCAGGAGCCAAGATGGTGGAATAAGCCCTAGCTGATCTAGTGAGAACATCCCTGACCCTGAAAACTCAGAGATTATTGCCCCAGCATAAAATACTTAAATTGTGGAAGGAGTGGAAGGCTTGGGAGTTCTAGAAGAAGGGTGTGAATAAAGCTGTGCCAAGCCTGAAGTGAAGGGCAGGATGTGTCTCAACAAGCCCCATCTCAGCTGACCAGCAGGAGATCCTGAAGCCCAGAGGGATGGAGTGAGCAAGCACTTAGACCAGAAGCCCAGGTATGCTTTAGCACAATCAAGGAACTCTGCAGACACCAGCACAGCAGGCTGCCAGCTGCTGAGCCTGCCCAAGCTCTAGCCCAGGGGTACAGAGGCAGAAACCTGAAGTGGCTGGACCATTGCTCCCCCAAAGCTTACTCTGTGAGCCTCAATGTAACCCAGAGGAAACACTGAAAGCCCTGGCCTTGGCCTCAGTCTAGACACCCAGAGGCTATAGTAAACAAAATCAACAACCAGGCCTCCAGCTCCCAACTTGAGAAGCAAGGGTCAGAGACCTCTGTCCTCCAGAAGCAGAAATCCACTATAAAGGCCAGGAAATAGTCAATCACAATGGGCCAGAAGCAACCAAAGATGATTTAATCCTATTATTGTGAATGAGAATAATCACACCATCAACTCTATATCCACACCTTAGAGGACAGAACAAAATATGAACTGGTCTCAATTCCAAAAAGCATCCTTGGAAGAGCTCAAGAAAGATTTCAAAAGCCAAATTAGAGAGGTAGGAGATAAATTGACTGATTCTTTTAAAATTACATTGGCCAAAATAGAAAAAAAATTCTTTCTGAAGAAAACAAAGATTTAAAAACTAAAATTTGTGAACTGGATGGGAGGTTCAAAAGGTAATTGGAAAAAATACCTCACTAAAACTGAAATCTGAAAACATGGAAAAGGAGCTTCAAAAATTAACCAAGGAAAATAATTCACTACAACTTAGAATCAGTTAAGTCGAAGCTAATGACTCTATGGCGCATAAATCAAACAAAATATAAAGATTGAAAAATTAGAATATGTAAAATTTCTTATTGGAAAAACAACTGCCCTGGAGAACAGATCCAGGAGGGATAACATAAGAATTGCTGGTCTACCAGAAAGCCATAATGAAAAAAAAAAATACCTGGATAACCTCCTCCAAGAAATTATCACAGAAAACAGTCCTGAGGATGTAGAATTGGAGGGTAAAATAGTGATTGAAAGAATTCACCAGACTCCTCCTAAAAGTAATACCAAATTGAAAACTACAAGAAATATAATAGCCAAATTTCATAATTATAAGAGCAAGAAGAAATTACTGCAAGCATCCAGAAATAAACAATTCAAATATAGTGGAACTACAGTCAGTATCATGCAGAACCTAGTGGCTTCTGCATTAAAAGAAATGAGGGATTGGAATATGATGTTTCATAAGGCAAAAGAGCGTGGACTGAAAACCAAGGATCAGCTACCCAGCAAAACTAAGCATAATCTTTCAGGCAAGAAAGTGGTCATTCAATGAAATAAGGGACTTCTAGGCTTTCCTGATGAAAAACCCAGAGCTCAATGGAAAACTTTATCTCCAAATACAAGACTCAAGAGAAAAAATAAAAAAGGTAAACAAGGAAAATACACACACACACACTCACACACACACACACACACACAATACACATAACTTGTGATTCAATAAGAGCAAACTGTTTACAACCTTATATGGGAAGCTGATCCTGTCAATATTGAGATTTATATAATTACTGCGAAATTTAAAAGGTATAAACATAGATAGAAGGTGTGGGTACAAATGAACTAATCTGATGATAAAAAAAACCTTATTAAGGGGTGCAAAGGGATTGTAATGGGAAAAAAAGGAAAAGAGGAGGCAGAAAAGGGTAAATTATGCCACATCAAGAGGAATAAAAACATACTATTGTAGAGGGAAAGAAGAGAGGGAGATGAGCATTATGTGAACTTTATTCTCATTGGTTTTGATTCAAGGAGAGACTAATATAATCTGTTAAGTTTAGGATTCTAATATGAAAGGACACAAAAACTCATTATACTAGAGGCAAAGGAGGGAGGAAGAGGAGAACTATATGGAATTATACTCATCAATTTAGGATCAAGGAGGGAATAACACACTCCATTAAATATAAGAATCTATTGTGCCCTACAGGCAGTAGGAGGAGTAAGGGGGGAAAGGATGTGGTTAGAAGGGAGGGAAATAATAGTAAGAGGGATGAGTAGGCAAAGGGAAGGGAGGTGCATAGGAAGGGATTACTGAGGGAGGTGATGGTCAAAAGAAAAATTCTTACTAAGGGGATGGGAGAAGGGAGAAATAAAAGCATAAACAGGAGGGAAGAGGATGGTGGGAAAGACACAGATTGTAATCATTAACTGTGAATGTGAATGTGATGAATTCTCCCATATAACAGAGGCAAATAGCAGAATGGATTAAAAAAACATAATGCCAACAGGCTGTCTACAAGAAACACATTTGAAACAGGCGTATAAGCCCAGGGTAATGGTAAAAAGCTGTAGTAGAATATATTATGCTTCAAGTAAAGTAAAAAAAATGGGTAGCAATCCTTATCTCAGATAAAGCAAAAGCAAAAATAGATCTAATTAAAAGAGGAAATGAAGGAAATTATATCCTGCTAAAAAGCACCATTGAGAATAAAGCAATAGCATTACTTGACATATATGCACCAAGCTTTATTGCATCCAAATCCCTAGAGGAGAAGTTAAGGGAGTTAGAGGAAGAAATATATAGCAAAACTATATTAGTGGGGGACCTCAATCTCCCCCTCTTTGAACTTGATAAATCTAACCTCAAAAGAAACAAGAAAGAAGTTAAGGATGTGAAAAGAATTTTAGAGAGGGTAGATGTGATAGACCTCAGGAGAAAATTGAATGGGGATAAAAAGGAATATACATTCTTCCCAGTGGTATATGGCAAATACACAAAAATCAACCATGTACTAAAGCTTCAAAGCCTCACAGTTCAGTGCAGAAGACAGAAATATTAAATACAACCTTCTCAGATCATGATGCAATAAAAATTATATGTAATAAAGGGGCATGGAAAGATAGACTAAAAACTAATTGGAAACTAAATAATTTAATCATAAAGAATGAGTGTGTCTGGGGCAGCTAGGTGGTGCAGTGAATCGAGCACTGGCCCTGGAGTCAGGAGGACCCGAGTTCATATCCGGCCTCAGACACTTCATACACTTACTAGCAGTGTGACTTTGGACAAGCCACTTGATCCCAGTTGCCCTGCAGAAAGCAAAATAAATAAATAAATAAATAAATAAATAAATAAATAAATAAATAAATAAATAAATAAAATAGAAAAAAGCAAAAAAAAAAAAGATAATAGAAACAATCAGTAACTTCATTCAAGAGAATGACAACAATGAGACAACATACCAAAACTTGTGGGATGCAGTAAAAGCAGTCCTTAGGGGAAGTTTTATATCCCTGAATGCATACATGAATAGAATAAAGAAAATGGAAGTCCATAAATTGGGCATACAACTGAAAAAGCTAAAAACAAACAATTTGATAATTCCAAATTAAATACTAAATTGGAATACTAAAAACCAAAGGAGAGATTAATAAAATTGAAATTTAGAAAACTATTGAATCAACAAATAAAACTAAGGCCTGCTTTTATGAAAAAATACCAGTAAAGTTTATAGACTTTTGGTCAATATGATAAAAAAAAGAAAGAAGAAAAGCAAATTATGAGCATTGAAAATGAAAAGAGTGAATCTTCCTCAAAAGAAGAGGAAATAAAACAACAATTTGAAATTATTTGGCCCAATTGTCTGGACATAAATTTGACAATCTTATTGAAATGAATGAATATTTACAAAAATATAAGTTTCCTAGATTACCTTAAGAGGAAGTAAATTATTTAAATAACCCAATTTCAGAAAAATAAATGGAACAAGCCATCAATGAACTCCCCAGGAAAAAAATCTTCAGGGCCAGATGTATTTGTTAGTTAATTCTATCAAATATTTAAAGAACATTTGATTCTAATACTTTACAAACAATTCAGGAAAATTGGAGAAGGAGGCTTACCAAATTGTTTTTTTTAATGACACAAATATGGTACTACTACCTATATTGGGAAGAGACAAAACGTAGAAAGAAAATTATAAAACAATTTCCCTCATGAATATAGGTGCAAAATTCTAAATAAAATATTAGATAAAAGACTACAGCAAATTATCACAAAAATAATACACTTTGATCAGGTGGGATTTATTCCAGGAATGCAAGGATGGTTCAATATTATGAAAACTATTGGTATAATTGATGCTATCAACAACAAAACTAGCAGGAACTATATGATTATTTCAATAGATGTATAAAAGGCTTTTGAGAAAATACAACACCCATTCCGATTAAAAGCACTAGAAAGTATAGGTATAAATGGACCCTTCCTTAAACTAATAAATAGTATCTATTTAAATCAGCAAGTATTATACATAATGGGGAAAAGCTAGAAGCATTTCCAATAAG
This sequence comes from Gymnobelideus leadbeateri, assembly GCA_011680675.1. Taxonomy (NCBI): domain Eukaryota; kingdom Metazoa; phylum Chordata; class Mammalia; order Diprotodontia; family Petauridae; genus Gymnobelideus; species Gymnobelideus leadbeateri. The sequence continues at coordinate 57,800 of WOXC01000173.1, read as the reverse complement.
ATAAAGGTTGAAAAAAGGATGTTCATTTTCACCCCTCATATTCAATTTGGTACTAGAAATGGTACCAGTATCGATAAGAGAAGAAAAACAAATTGAAGGAATAAAATTAGGCAAATAAGAGATTAAGCTATCAGTCTTTGCAGATAATATGATGATATACTTAGAGAAGCTTAGAGAATCTAGTAAAGTACTCCTTGAGACAATAAATAAATTTGGCACAGTTGCTAAATATAAAATAAACCCAAATAAATTCTTAGCATTCCTATACATTTCTAACAAAATCCAACAGCAAGAGATAGAAAGTGAAATTCCATTTAAAGTTACTGTTGGCATTATAAAATATTTGGAAATCTCCCTGCCAAAACAAAACCAGGACCCATATGAACATAATTATAAAACACTTTTCACACAAATAAAGTCAGATCTAACTAATTGTAAAAAATCAGCTGCTTGTGGCTAGGTTGAACTAGTATAATAAAAATGACAATTTTACCTAAATTAAATTATATGTTTAGTGCCATAACAATCTATCTGACAAAAATAATTTTATAGAGCTAGAAAAAAAATGTAACAAAATTCATTTGGAAGAACAAAAGGTCCAGAATATCAATTAAATTAATGAAAAGAACTGCTAGGGAATGGCGCCTAGCCATAGCAGATTTTAATCTGTATTATAAAGCAGCAGTCATCAACACTACTTCATACTGGCTGAGGAATAAAGTAGTGGATCAGTGGAATAGATTAGGTACATGAGACACAGCAGTCAATGACTATTGTAATCTACTGTTTGATAAACCCCAAAATCCCAGTTTTGGGGATAAGAACACACTGTGTGACAAAAGCTGCTGGGAAAACTGGAATATAGTATGGCAGAAACTGGGCATAGACCAGTATCTTACACCATATACCAAAATAAATTCTAAATGGATTCAGGATCTGTTTATAAGGGCTGATAATGTAAGCAATCAGGGAGAGCAAGGAATAGTTAAGCTGTTAGATTTGTGGAGAAGGGAGGATTTTATTACCAAACAACATATGAAATACAAAATTGATAATTTTGATTACATTTAATTGAGAATTTTCTGTACAAATAAGGGCAATGTAACCAAGATTAAGAGGGAAGTGGACAACTGGGAAAGAATTTTTACCAAAATATCTCTGATAAAGGCCTCATTTTTAAATTTACAGAGAATTGATTCAAATATATAAGAATACAAGTCATTCCCCATTTGATAAAGGGGCAAAGAATATGAACAGTCAGTTTTCATAGGAAGGAATTAAAGATACTTATAAGCATGTGAAAAACAGCTCTAAATCAGTATTGATTAGAGAAATGCAAATCAAAACAACTCTGATGTATCACATCTCACCAGTCAGATTGCCTAACATGACAAAACAGGAAAATGATAAATGCTGGAGAGAATGTGAAAAAATTGGAACACTAATGTATTGTTGGTGGAGTTTTGAACTGATTTAACCATTCTGGAGAGAAATCTGGAACTATGCCCAAAAGGATATAAACAAGTGCATACCCTTTGACCCAGCAATATCACTTTTAGGGTTGTATCCCAAAAAGTTAATACAAGTGGGAAAAGGGCCTGTATGTACAAAAATATTTCTATCAGCTTTTTGTGGTGACAACGAATTGGAAATCAAGGGAATGCCCATCAGTTGGGTAATAGCTAAACAAGTTGTGGTATATTAGTATAATGGAATACTATTGTGGTATAATAATCTCTCTCTGTCTCTGTCTCTGTCTCTCTCTGTCTCTCTCTCTATTTCTCTCTCTTTCTCTCTCTCTCTCTCTTTCTCTCTGTCTCTGTCTCTGTCTCTCTCTTGTTTTGTTTCCTCTTTCTCATTGTTCACTCCATTGGTTATGATCCTTTGCAATCTGACTACTGTTTAATGTGAAGGTATTTCTAAATGCTATATTTGATTGCATGCCACAATGGTGGGGAGGGGAGAGGAAAGAGAGGGGGACAAAATTCAAAACTCAAGGGATTGTGGAACTGAATGTTGTTAACTAAAAGTAAATATTTTTAAATAATCAAATTAAAAGTCATAAAGTGATCATAGGAATAAAAATTATCATCCCTTTCTGAAGCCCCACTGGTTCTCAGGTAGACCATCATCTTCCAGGTGAAGGATAAGCCTATTAAGGAGGACTGGGGCAATAATCTTGTCAGCAGTGACTAAGAGAGAGACACCCCTCCCTTCCCCCCATGATTTTCACAGTACGATCTATGCCCTTTACCTTTATAGAGATGGTCAGTGGAGGTGTCTTTGAACTCTTGGGGGATAACCTCCTCTTGCCAAATAACCCAGAAAATTTTAGTCAACTTTTGTTTGAGCAATGGACCCTCCCACTTTGTAAATCTTGGCTGGAATACAATCAGCACCTGGTATTTTACTACATGAAAAAAGCCTAATGTCATTCAAAACCTTTTCTTTGGTTGGAACTTCAGCAAAGTAGGGATTGACTTCAACCAGAGGTAAATGGTCGGTGGTTTCAGCATTGATTGATGACAATCTATTGAGAATGACATGTAAGTGTTCAGCATATCTCTTCAGGATCATGTTCTTGTCACTAATCAATGTGGATCCATCAGCACTGAATAATTGAGATGCACCACAGATCATTGGCCTTTGACCATCAGGGAATAATAAAGGTTTTTTGGATTATGGCTATCACAAAAAACAAACAAACAAACAAACTGAATTTCATCTGCTTCCTTACTGAGTAAATAATCCTGTGTCTCTCTAAGCTTAACTTGTACTTTACTTTTGGTGAAATTAAATGCTGCCTTTTTAGATATTGATGAATTGTCTTGCTGGTAAAACCTGTGGATTTCTCGTTTTTCATTTTGCAGCTTCTGAATTTTCCCATCATTTCCATCAAACCAATCTTGATGCTTGAGAGTGTTCAGACACACATGTACAAATTCAGTGCTGTGCACCTAACCTCCGAAAGCTACTAACCCCTTTTCTGCTCCACTATTGCCAACAGTGTGTTGGCTCAACATTCCGTCTAAGTAACAAACTCTTCCTACTCAGAGGACCACTTTAATCTGTTGACATTAATTCTTCTGGTAGTCATTTTACCTTGGGGTAACCACTTTTTGCTGAATGTGAATATTTAGCTTGGAGAGAATACATCTATGATCAGTCCAGCACACTGTTCCACACATTGCCTCTATCACTCTCCCATCCTGTCTATCTCACATAGAATATAAAGTGGCAATGTTTGCTGTAAGGGTGTAACCATGAAGATTTTCTTGTGTGTGTTTAGGTAAACAGAAGACAGTGATGGTGATGAGAGGTCATGAGATACACAAGTCTTCAGTAGAAAGTGACCATTGTTTTGCTGATTCCAACTCCATTCCCCCCAAGGACTCCCTTCCATATCTTGTAGTCTGAGTCCACTCTAGAATTAAAGTCACCCAGAATTATAAACTGTTACTTATTTTGCACATTGATGATGAAGGTCTCCAGAGCTTCATAAAATATTTATTTGACCTCATAAGGGTTACTCATTGTGGTAGCATAAGCACTGATGATGGTGGTATGCAATTATTCTGTAAGAGACAATCACACACACACACACACATATAAACATAAACACACACACACATATATATACATATACATATATATATATATATATATAATATTCATACCAATAGAGTTATAGAGCAAAAAGGGATCTTAAATCATTTAGCTGAACCCGTCCAGTTTATAGATGAAGTACAGGCCCAGAGAGTGGGAAATTGTGTAAGCCACACTGCTAGTTACTAATAGCACAGAGAATAATATTCAGGTCTTCTATCTTCAACTTGAATGCTTTTCCTCCAACAACATTGACCACCATTGACCATTGAACTGGTAGACCACCAGTGTCCTTCCATGCCTTTTTAGGACATATAGAAGGCAAAATGACAAAGTTATTAGTTTTAGTACCAAGGTTATTTTTCTGACTTATGTTCATAGACTCTGAGATATTTCTATATTTTGCTCCATTACACAGTTTTTTCCAAACATAAAACACTAAATCATTTTTTCCCCTTACTAGTATTTTCCATCAGAAAACAGGTATTGATATTTTTTAAACACACACACACACACACACACACACACACACACAAACATACACACAAAAAATATTTAAATTTGATAGGGTTTAAAATGTCCTTATTCTCTAATAAGAATTTTCAACTCTAGGATAGATGACAATGCTATTAAAGCCTGTACAAAAGTATCATGAGTCTAGGTCCATATAAAAGCATAGCAGCACATTTTGTTTCCAGAAAAGTACACTCACTATCTCTTCATGAACAGTGGATTCTGGTTTTGCACATAATCAAAAGCAAGCAGAAGAGTCTGCACATCTCACTGAGATTTTGTTTTATGTTAACAACAGCACATTTGTTATTTTTTTAATATTATGTTCCTCACCAAATACAAGGTAAGCCAGACCACAATGACTTGGTTGACACATGCTGTAAAACATGGTTGATGGCATGCAGTCTTCTCTTTGTGCTATAAACTAGGTTTTATGGCATTATTATCTTTCACTAGCACTCCATGTGCAAGGAAGAAAAATGATGGCCAGACAGAAGGGGAGCCAACATTTTCTTTAAAAATGTACAAGTCTAGTTGTTTCTATTAATCCAACCTTGTAATGCTTCCCCAAAGTATTGAAGCAGTAAATTACCTGTCCATATTTATGCCATATATGTTGAGAAAAATTTGTTTAATAAATTCTATTATTCTTGGCAATAAGAAAATCACATTTGTGTTGTTATTTTCTTGTACTATGACATCACCTTCATCAAATGTCTCCATTGTTTTTATTCTAAGTCAGCTAGCTCATTTATTCTTTTTTCATTTTATTAATAGAGTTTATTTTTTTTTATTTTTCATTGCTACACCAAGATTCTATTAGAATCATTGATTCTTAAATATTAATGACACTTTGTAATTTAAATGATAATAAAGTAACCTTGAAAAGCATTAAGATTTAGTTCCTACGAGAACTTTATATGTATATAATTCAATCTGATTATCTTTCTCAGTCTGGAATAATGTGGATTAAGAACAATAATGACTATATATTTCTGATTAACTCTATAATTTTAAAAATATAAAAAAAAATTAAAATTGGAAAGGGCCCCAGTAATTATCTAACCCAATCCATTCTGAAACAAAGCACCCCCATCTGGTCTTCATAACAAGGAATCATATAGCTTCTGTTCATGGAGATCCAATGAAAGATCCTAATATTTACCCTTATAATTATGAGTAGATCTAAATATCTAAAAGGTGAGGTCCCCCCCCACATCTAACTTAAATTTGATTTTTCATCATATATTCTGTCTTACCCTCATAGTTCTTTCCTTTGACAGCAAAGTAGCCTTACTCCCTTTCCACACGATAGTCATTCAAATACTTAAATGCAGCAAATATACCTCCCCTGAGCCTTATCCTCTCCCTGTTCCTTCAAGTGTTTCCTATATGACATACAAATGAGCCCCTCCACCATTATGATTTTCCTTCTCTAGACAGTCACTAAATTATTGATCCCCTTCCTGAGAAGTGGCAAGCCATTCTGTTTTGGGGCGATAATGTAGCTGCTTTGAGGAATTAACCCTAGAGGTCTGCTGAAAAGTGACAAGAGTAGGTTGATCCTTTTAGTTTCAGGCCTTGAAGAATATGCTGGGATGTCTCTGAGGCTTTTTGTGTAGTACACTTCTGGAGTGTGACACCAAGGAAGTTTAGAGAAGGACTTCTCACTGACGTTTACATGAACGTGGTTAATAGATGTATTTCATAACTTAATATACTGCTGTAAAAGCTCTGAAGGGAAGAGCATCTGTGATATAATTGAGGAAAATTTCAACTGAAATATGAGGAGAGCAAAAATGACCAGATAACTTTTTCCAAGTGGATATCTGTAATGGCAAGCAAAGAAGTAGTTCAGACCGTGTTGACCTCTTGGACCTTGTTTGTGTGTCTGTGTTGAATTCTATGTTGATGACCTTGTTGGTGGGTCTGAGCTGTTTTCACAGGTATATAGTGACTTGATGATGTTGCCAGCCTGAATATTATTGTGGCTCTGTTAAGTTTTGTCTTCCCAGAAACAGGAACTGTGAAGGACTTGAAGTGGACTGGACACTGTGAGGTTCAGTCTGGAATGGGAACTGGACAAGGAATTGGACAAAGAACTGGAAAATGAGCTGGACAATGAACCAGGAATTGCCTGCCTTTGAACCCAGGTGACAATTGTGCAGATTTGGGCAGGAGCTGGGACCATGGAAGAGGAACCATTAGCTGAGCGCCAGCCTTGAGTCAAGGTGAAAAGAGCTCTTCTTGGGTACCTGATCCTGCCTGACAAGATTATGATTTACTGTGACCTACTGATGGAAAACTTTGACCTTTTTACTTTGTGTCCCTTAAAGAGACAAGCCTCCTTAAGGTCAATTGAATTAAGGACTTACTAAATGATTGAGTTACTAAATGAACGTACTTTGTTTAAAACTATGTGGCCATTTTAGTGATGAGTTGTTATGTCATAACATTGTGAATGCTGTACTTTGATTTCTGTGAATGTTTTGCTTAAATTTACTGCAGAACAAATAGTGAGTTTACTATACTATGTAGTCAGAACCTTGAAGCTGTTCATAGCAGCAGTCCTCTTGAAAGCTGTTCATACTTGGATTTATAATATCCTAATGGGTATACTAATTTATGATATAAAAAGAAATATAAAAGTGGAAAAGTACCCTACTCAGAAATAAAATATTTCTTTGCCCTTGGTTTCATAACATTGGTATGACCTAGTTCTCCTACTTTTTGACTGATTGCTAAGTAATATTTGCAAGAACATCACCTCTTACCTGTCTACTAAGTGGGGATTTTCCCTAAAGAACTTTGTGTAATTCCAGAATATATCCAGTCCCATCCCTCATTTTACAACTTAGGAAAATTTAGGCCAGAGCTGTTTGCCCAAGGTGACACAGGTAATGACAGAGACAGATTTAGAACTCAAGTCTTCTAACTCCTGCTCTTTCTAGGATAATGGATTGCCTTTATATATAAAGGAATTTATATATAATTCCTTTTATAAAAAGTGTTGTCATGCTAGCTTGGGAGTTATTGGGGAACTCTGCCACTGCTGCTGCCTCTACCGTGAGCAGAAGCCAGAAACATGGTGGGCTGGAGTTGTGCTATCGCCACCAGCATGTGCAGGGCACTATTCATCGGCGACTGTATTTATTTTGACTGCAAGAAATGGGGTGACCCCAACTTCAAGAACAGTCTCTGAGAGCAAAGAAAGAAACAGAAGCTTGCTAAAGAGAAAGCTGGGCTTTCCAAGTTACCTAATCTTAAAGATACAGAAGCTGTTCAGAAGTTCTTTCTTGAAGAAATACAACTTGGTGAGGAATTACTAGCCCAAGGTGAATATGAAAGGGCTGTTGACCACTGGACAAATGCCATTGCGGTCTGTGGGCAGCCACAGCAGTTGTTGCAAGTTTTACAACAAACTATTTGATCACCAGTGTTCCAGATGCTTCTGACTAAGCTGTCAACAATTAGCCAGAGAAATGTGAGTATATAGAGCTTGGCCAAAAGATGATATGGAATGAGAAACATGTCAACATAATATAATCTTAATGAAAAACATTTCCAATAATTCTTAGCCCAGAAGATAAGCAGCAATGGGAGTGGGGGTGGGAAAGGGCAAAGATGCTAGTTATGGACTATATATTACACTGAAATCTACCAAAGTTGATTCTAACTTTGTGTAGGTAGGTTTGCTTGTATTTTATTTATTTGTCTTAGTGAGAAGTGTGTTTTGATAAAACAAATTTCATTTTATAAATACACTATGAATTATCTAAATATCACAAATTTCATTTGTTACCAAAATATGCAGTTGTAAGATAAATATGACATGATACAACTACATGTTAAAAATGCCCAGTGCTCATTTTCATTTTTTATTTTTTTAAACAAATGCTTTATTAACTTCTGTTTTACATCATTCATTTCCCCCAGGTATTGAGTTACAATCATCCCCCCCCCCCTGTTTTTCCTATACCCACCCTCCCAGAATAGCAGTATGCAAGATATCACTTCCTCCAATCTGCTCTCTCCCATACCTTCTCCCATACCCACTTCGCCTTTTTCCATTAGAGGAAGGTGAATTTTTGTGTCCCAATGCCTGCACATCTTATCTCCCAATTACAAGCAAAAGAGTATTAATAATAGTATTTATATATATTTGAAACATTTAATCTTAAGACCTCGAATTTCAGATACATTTCCTTCCTCCCTTGTCACCCATTCCCTGGGGAGATAAGTAATTAATTTTATGTTGTACATGTCTAGCTATGAAAACATTATCATAGTAGATATATTGTACAAGGCTGCTTATAATTCCCTCCCACTCAGCCCACCCCCCACCTGGTCCATTCCCTAAATGATCCTGTCCCTCTTCTATAGTGGGTACTTCCAACCTCCCCTCCCCCCAAGAATGCCCTCCCATCCATCATCCCTCCTCTCATCGCCCTACCCCCTATTCTTCTGCAGGTTGAGATATCCCATTTAGTATGTATGTTATTCTCTCCTTGAAACAAATTCAATGAGAATGTGGTTTTGCCTTTTTGCCTTCCAATTCTCCCCCTCCCTTGCAACCACTTCCCCTTGCTTCTTCTGCATGAGATAGTTTACCCTACCCTGTCTCTCCCCATCTCCTCTTGCCACTTTCCTCTCTCACCTCATAATTTCATCCCTTGAGTATCCTCCCTTCCCAACAAATTCAACCTATGCCCTCTATCCATATATAACTGTAATCATATACACACATTCACATAAGTATTCATATGACCACACCCCCTTCTTCCATTATTTTCATAGTGAGGAAGATTTCATCAGTCATAGTTATTATTTTTCCATATAGGAATGTAAATAGTTCAATTTTGATAAGTTCCTTTTGATTTCTTTTCCCTGATTACCTTCTCAGGCATCTCTTGCTTCTTGTGTCTGGATGTCAGATTTTCTATTCAATTCTGGTTTTTTCCACAAGAATGCTTGAAAGTCCTCTATTCCACTGAATGACTATATTTTCCCCTGAAACAAAATACTCAGTTTTGCTGAGTAGGTGACCCTTGGGTTCATTCCCAGCTCTTTTGCCCTCTGGAATATCATATTCCATACCCTTTGATCCCTCAGTGTAGACTGCCAGGTCCTGTGCTATTCTGATTGTGTTTCCACAATATTGAAATTGTTTCTTCCTGGCTGGTGGTTGTATTTTCTCTTTGATCTGGGGATTATGGAACCTGGCTATAATATTCCTGGGAGTTTTCTTTTTGGGGTCTTTTTCAGGAGGTGATCAGTGGATTCTTCTAACCTCTATTTTGCCCTCTGGATCTAAAACTTCAGGGCAATTTTCCTTGAGAATTGCTTGAATGGTGATTTCTAGGTTCTTTGTTTGATCATGGCTTTCAGGTAGTCCAATGATTTTTAAATTGTCTCTCCTGGATCTATTTTCCAGGTCAGTGGTTTTTCCCATGAGATATTTCACATTGCCTTCTAATCTTTCATTTGTTTGGATCTGCTTAACAGCATCTTGATTTCTCATAAAGTCATTAGCTTCCATTTGCTCCAGTCTAACTCTGAAGGAATGAATCTCCTCAGCGAACATTTGAGATTCTTTTTCCATCTGGCAAATTCTACTTTTTAAGGCATTCTTCTCCTCATTGCCCTTTTGGGCCTCCTTTGCCATTTGAGTTAGTCTATTTTTTAAGGTGTTGTTTTCCTCAGTCAGGCTGTTGACCCTCATTTCATACTTTTCCTGCATCCTTCTCATTTCTCTTTCCAATTTTTCCTCCACTTCTCTTATTTGGTTTTTAAAGTCCTTCTTAGGGTCCTCTATGGCCTGCAACCCGCTCATGTTTTCCCCTAGGGCTTTTGGAGCAGGACTTCTGACCAAACAGTCCTTTTCCTGCTCTATGTCCCCAAAATAGGAGTCTAGGGTTGCATTTTTCTGTTTCCTTTGCCTTGGCATGTTGCCACTTAATTATTTGACTTTTGGGCTTTTTGCCACACTATGGCTTTTGCTGCCAGTTAGGGGAATTTTCATCCCGAATGTGTTGGAGGGCAACTTCTATTTCTGGCAAGCTGGAAACCCACCCACGACTTCCACCCCAGATCACAATCCAGATGCAGGGAGGTTATAGCAAGAGCAATTACCCCCCCCCCCAAAACTGATCACTGGATCTCCCTACAGTTCACAGGCCAGGAGCTGGAGCTGCCTCTGAAAAGTACAAAATGGCATGTCTCCTCAGCAGCTTCTAGCCCCCAGGGGAGGAAGCTGACACATTCCCCAAATACTGGTCCCAAAGTCCATAGGGCACTAACCTCTCACTTTGTATCAGGCATGTCTATGTTGATAATTCTGGAATGACCACAGCTGCTGGTGTTCTGGGGTCTCTCCAGCCGGCTGTTGGCCCTGCCACCCTGGGGCTAAAACCTCGACTCACACGGACCTTGGCTTGGCTCGGCTGGGCTTGGCTCCCCGCATTCTGCGTGCTGCGCACTGCCGGCTCCTAGAGTGCTGCACTGGTCCTTCCTGCAGGGCTGCTGGGCTGTCCTCAGCGGGAGGTTAGCTTCTCTGTGTCATTCTGTGGGTGCTGGGGCTCCAGAAGTTGTTCAGAGTTCCCCTTTACATAGTTTGGAGGGAATCTGGGGGCAGAGTGGCTTGGATGAGCTGTTTCTACTCTGCCATCTTGGCTCCACCCCCCCACTCAAGTGCTCATTTTTGAAAAACACAAATTAAGGCAATAAAACTAAAAAAAAAGTGTTGTCATATCAGTACTCTCTCATTTTGAACATTTGAATAAGGAAATGGACCAGAAGTTGTGAAAATTAGTCAAGCCAATAATTATTCATTGTTTACTCTGTATGATTATGAACTGCTTCATAATGTTGGGTACTTTAGACTGTGAGCTCATTGAAAGCATGATCTGTTATATCTTGTGTGTGTGTAGGTGTGTTATTATTTTTCTCCCCAGTACATAACATAATGTCTGACACATTTTAAATCCTTAATATATGATCACTGCATGACTGCAAAGGCAAAAACAAATTAAGCCCCATCCACAAATAGATAACTATGAAAAAGTTAACAGCTTAAGAGAGAATGATAACATATTAAGGGGGTAGGTTGAGAGATTAGTGAAGACATTAAAAAGGTGACCTTTGACCTGATTTCTGATAGGTAGAATTGAGGAACATTACATTCCACAAATAAAGGTAAGCCTATGAGACTGAATAGAAGTGCCATAAAGACCACCAAGATTAGAGAACAAGTAGTAATCCAGTTGAAAACAGAGTGATTCCCCATTGCCTCCAAGATAAGGCACAAACCACAGTTTTCATTTATGGCTCTCTATTCTATATCCTGTCTCCAAAACTGCCTGTTCAGCCTTATTTCACATTAATGTCATTCACAAATTTATATTTTAAAAATGTTTAGTATAGTGTTTGGCATATAGAAAATGCATAATAAATACTTGCACTCTTTCCCCTGAACTCCCACCAGACACAGACCTTAACAAACCCTTTTTTTTTCTAACAGTTGGACTGCTACTTTTTCCCTTGTCTTGGTTTTTCCTTATCTCTGCTACCTATCTTCCCTGGATTATTTCAATTATCAGCTTAAGTTCCACCTTCTCCAAGAGTACTTTCTCAACCCTCCATAAAATTAAGGCTTTCACTTTGAGATTACCTCCAATTTATCCTTGATATATTGTATTTGTGAATAATTGTTTGCTTGGCATATCTCCCTTTGGATTGTGAACTCCTGGAGAGCAGAGATTGTCTTTTGCCTTTCTTTGTATATTCAGTGCTCAGAAAAATTTTCCTCAATAAACAGATATTAGAAATGTAAAAGACAGGAGAAAATAATAGCCAATGCTATGTGACTGGTCAATAGATTAGCATAGATTCACTTATGATATTGTCAGTGTGGCTGATGTTAACAAGATAGGGGTAATTTTAGAAAGAAATTATCATTTAAGAACAATTCCCTCTAAGGTTCTGTAGAAGTGGGATTTTCATTTCCAAAACATGGAGGTATCTAACATTATTTATTTTTACTTCTTGACTGAATACTCTTTTTATAGTTTGGTTCATAGGTATGTCTATATTATGTTCACATTTCTATAGATCATTTCCTATATGCTATGGCATTATCTTCCCTTGTTTTATCGCCATAATGCTACAGTTTTTTCAAATGCATTAGTGTATTATTCATTTTGTAATATTTTTCTCCCAAATGCTTTATCAACTTCTGGTTTACATCATTCATTTCCATCAGATTTTGAGTTAAAAATTTTTCCCCATTTTGCCCCTACCCACCACCCAAGAATAACAGTCATACAGGATATCCCCTCAACCAATCTCCTCTCTACCATCTCTTCTTCCATACCCCCTTGGACTTTTCCAGTAGGGCAAGGTGAATCCTTGCGCCCCATTGCCTGCACATCTTATCTCCCAATTCTATGCAAAATAGTATTAATCATGGTATTTAAATATTTTTTAAAAAATTGATTTAAAAAAGAAGATAAGGAACTCAGTATATGCTGTACATGTGTAGCTATGCAAAACATTAACATTGTAGATATATTGTAAAAGACTGACTATATTTCCCTCCCTCCCATCCCACCTTCCACCTGGTCCACTTGCCACCTTGATCCTGTCCCTTATCAAAAGTCGGTGCTTCTAACATCCCTCCCCCCTAGCCTGCCCCCTCTCCACCACCTTCCCCCATCCCTTTCCTCCCCAGGCTCCTGTAGGGTGGGACACCCTATTTAGTATGCATATCATTCTCTCCCTGGTCCAAATTAAATGAGAATAAGGTTTTGCCTTTTTGCCTTCCTGTTCCTCCCCTCCCCTGCAACCACCTTCCCCTGCCTCCTCTACATGAGACAGTTCACCCCATTGTCTCTCCCCATTCCCCCTCACCACATTCCTCTCTCACCTCTTAACCTCACCTTTTAAGTATCAGCCCTTCCTATTAAATTCAACCTGTGCCCTCTATGTATGTATACCGGAAAACATATATAAACACATTCACATATGTTTTCATATGCTCATATACCCTTCTTCAATTATTTTCATATTGAGAAAAGTTTCATCAGTTACAGTTATTGTTTTTTTTCCTGTAGGAATGTAAATAGTTACACTTTGATAAGTTCATAGTAATTTCTTTTCCCTGTTTATCTTCTCGAGCATCTCTTGCTTCTTGTATCTGAATGTCAAATTTTCTATTCAACTCTGTTTTTTTCCTCAAGAATGCTTGAAAGTCCTCTATTCCACTGAATGACCAAATTTTCCCCTGAAACATGATACTCAGTTATGCTGGGTAGGTGATTCTTGGTTTTAATCACAGGTCCTTTGACCTGTGGAATATCATATTCCATGCTCTTTGATCCCTCAGAGTAGAAGCTGCCAGATGCTGTGTTATCCTGATTGTATTTCCACAATATTAGAATTGTTTCTTCATGGCTGCTTGTAAATATTCTCTCCTTGATCTGGGAATTCTGGAACCTTGCTACTCCTAGGAGTTTTCTTTTTGGGATCTTTTTCAGGAGGTGATCGGTGGATTCTTTCAGCCTCTATTTTGCCCTCCGGTTCTAAAACATCAGGGCAATTTTCCTTGAGAATTTCTTGAAGGATGGTTTCTAGATTTTTTTTTTTTGCTTTTTGGAGGGCAATTGGGGTTAAGTAACTTGCCCAAGGTCACACGGTGGTTTTTGTTTGTGTGTTGTGTTGGGTGGTGTGGTTTTGTGGGTTTTGGTGGTTGTTATTTTTTTGATCATGGTTTTTGGGTAGTCCAAAATTTTTTTAAATTGTCTCTCCTGCATCTATTTTCCTGTTCAGTGGTTTTTACCACGAGATATTTCACATTGCCTTCTATTCTTCCATTTATTTGGATCTGCTTAATAGCATCTTGATTTCTCATATAGTCACTAGCTTCCATTTGCTCCAGTCTAATTCTGATGGAATGATTCTCCTCAGTGAGCTTATTGGATTCTTTTTCCATCTGGCAAATTTGGCTTTTTAAGGCATGCTTTTCCTCACTGCCTTTTTGAGCCTCTTTTGCAATTTGAGTTAGTCTATTTTTAAGGTGTTATTTTCCTCAATATGGCTGTTGACTCTCATTTCATACTTTTCTTGCATCTTTCTCATTTTTCTTCCCAATTTTTCCTCCACTTTTCTTATCTGCTTCTTAAGGTCCTCTATGGCTTATAGCCAGCTCTTATTTTCATTTGGGACTTTTGGTGCAAGAGTTCTGACCTCACAGTCCTCCTCCTGTCCCATGTTTTGATCCTCTTTGCCCTCAAAATAGGAGTCTAATGTTGCATTTTTCTGCTTATTTTGTTTCCTTTGCTAGGCATGTTGCCACTCAATTACTTGACTTTTGGGCTTGTTGCCACAGTAGGACTTTGCCACCAGCCAGGGAACTTTCATCCCAAACATTGGGGTTTTCTCAACTTCCAGAGGTATTAGTTGGGTGGCCTCCATGAAGCCTCCACACACTCTGGCAAGCTGGTCACACACCCCAAGACCTCCACCCCAGACTGCAATCCAGATCCAAGAAGGGTGAAGTAAGAGTGATTACTCCCCAGACTGAGTGCTGGATTCCCCTAGAGTTCACAGGCCAGGAGCTGAAGGTGGAAAATGGTGGCTGTACCGTTGGTCCACAGTGGCTTCTCACCCCCAGGGGATGAAGCTGACACATTCTCAAGTACTGGTCCCAAAGTTCATAGGGCACTGACCTCTCACTTTTTTCTAGGCATCTATGTGTTGATAATTCTGGGAACTCCACATCTGCTGGTGTTCTGGGATACCTCCACCAGATTGCTGGTCTGGCCTCCCTCAGGCTAAAACTAAGATTCACATGGCCCTGGGCTCGGCTCCCAGAGCACTGTGCTGCCAGCTCCCAGATGGCTGTTTTGGCTGCTCTCTGTGGAGCTGCCAGGCTGTCCTCAGGAGGATGTTACCTTCTTGTAATGGAAATGCAGATTTGAAGATCTTTCCTGCCCCTAGGCCCTTTGATTGACTTAAGAGACTTTGATTGACTTAACTGACTCTGAGAACCTTCTTTAATTTGAAAGTATACTCTGCCCCCTAATAGGCTGAATGTGGTCACATGAAGCCTGTGGTAGGAGGCTTGGTTTTCAGGAATGACCACACCTTGATGCTGTGCCATTAGGCAGTGGGTCAAGAGGGTGGTTACATTCTCTGAGCCAGGAGAAGACTATATATACCCTGATGAGAGGCTTTGCTTTGTTGTTCACTTTGAGAAGTGTTGTGTGATTTGACCAGATGAGACTCTGGGCAGCTGTTGAGAGCCCACCGGCTTTGAAAACCCAGATGTTGATGCTTCCCTCTCTGGTAACTGTGATTTTGATATTGATAATGGTTGGACAGTTTGGAAGCCTGTCTTTTTGATCTGTCTGTATATTCTGAAGTTTGGGGTGCTGACCTTTTCCCCCTGAACTAAGTAATATATGTTTGTTTGATTAAAGTAAGCTTGTTAACTAATTTTGAGTTGCTTTCCTTTACAAAAGCAGATCTAAGAACCTATGTTGGCAGCCACTCTGGGGATGCTGGGGTGCTTGCTGCTATACTTCTCTGTGTCATTTTGTGGGTTCTGGAGCTCCAGAGGTCATTCATAGTCCCCGTTTTACATAGTTTTGAAGTGGTATGGGCTGGAGCTCCGCGAAAGTGCTATTTCTATTCCTCCATCTTGACTTTGCCCATTTTGTAATTTTTAACAAAATTCCTTAATATTTAGTTAAAACTGTTAATGGAATTATTAATTGACTTAATTTATGTATCTGAACAGTTGATTACATTAGTTGTAATGAGGTGGCAACTTTTACACTCACAGGAAGAATAAAGATTCACAGAATCTATCTAGATTATCTAGATTTGTCTAGAATTAAAAGGGACTTTAAAGTTTACATAATCCAATTCCTTCATTTTACCATTGGACCTGGAAAAAAGGGGATTCCCCTCAACAGAGAGAGCAGTAAAGGAGGATTGAGTGGATAAACATGGAGAGAGGATTCATTATTTGGAGTCAGGAAAATATTGAAATTTATACATGATGACATCAATTTCCTTAGCAAACTAGAATGATCCACATCATCATTAACATCATCATCTTCTAATACTAACAATAAACAAGTACTAATTATATTAACATTTCAAGGTTTACAGAACTCTTTCTACATGTTTGTGTACACGTATACAAACATACACATATATGTTTGTGTTTGTATGTCTGTGTATAGATAGATAAATAAGTGGATGCATATATACATATATGTCATCTCTATTTTTGTTTCTTGACAACTTTGTGAGTTAGATGTTGTTAATGCCAAGTTTATTGATGAGGAAACCAAAAACATAAATTACTTCCTCAAGTTTACATAAGCAGTCAAGGACAAAAGTTGAAGATGGTTCGTGAATTTGACATGACATTCAGGTTTTCAAATGATCGAGAGGACAATTTAGAGCAACAGCTGAGGGAACTGACATAGAAAATTAAACAAGAAAAAATAACACAATCCCTATGCAATTGTGAGGGTCTACCTGTGATTCTATGACATGAATTTGTAATGAACCAAATTACTACAGTTATATAATTTCCTTCATCTTCTCTCAGCAGCATCAGAATCTGAGCCGAGAAGGCAGATGATGGGAATAATCTGGGATTGTGAATTGACAAGTGAGAAGGTTATGGCAAAGACATCTTCACATAAGAGACACAAAAAAACCAAATAAAATAATATCTTAAGAAAAATGACAGAATTGGGCAAATGATAAAAGAGGCACAAGTATTAAATCACTAAAGAAAAGAAGTCCTTCCAAGGCAGAATTGACCCAATGGGGGAAAAGAGGTACCAAAACTCACTGAAGGAAATTATTCCTTAAAACTTAGAATTGGGTAAGCAAAAACTAAAAACTTTATGAGACATCAGGAAAAAATAAAATTAACTCAAAAATGAAAAAAAATAATCTGAAAATATATGAAATAAAGATCAAGAAGAGATAATATGAGTATTATTCAACTACCTAAAAGTCATGATTTAAAAAAAAGAACCTAGAGATTGTATTTCAAGAAATTTTTAAGGAAAACTGTCCTAATATTTTAGAAGCAAGTTGTTAATTTAAATTGAAATAATCCAACCTATCACTTCTTGAAAAAGATGCAAAATGAAAACTTTCAGGAATATTATAGCCAAATTTCATAACTCAAGGTCATGCAGTTGTGGGTGGAGAGGAGGGAGGGATCAAATATGGAGTTAAATCTTCACACAAAATTTAACACTTTTCATGTTTAAAAAAAAAGTAGGTGTCTTAGAATGTGGTATTATGGAAAACAAAGAATCTAGCATTATAATCAATAATAATCTACCCATTAAAACTGAGGGGAAAATGCATATTTAATAAATTAGAGGGCTTTTAAGTTTTTCTGACAAAATGACTAGTTCTGCCTAGAAAAAAATTGATATTAAACACAAGATTCAAGTGAAGCATAAAAAGGTACACATGATGGAAAAACCAAAAGGGATTAAATACAGTTTAACATTTTTCATTTCTACTTGGGAACATGATACCTGTAACTCCTAAGAATGTTGTCATTACTAGGGCAGTTAAAATGAATCTACATAGACAAAGGATGTGGAAATGAGGAGATTATGTTGGGATGATCCTGAAAACAAAAGAAGGAATAACAAATAGGAATGCAGTGGGAAAAGGGGATGAGGGGAGGAAGAATGGGCAAAGTTATCTCACATAAAAGAAGCACACAAGAACTTTTAGAATGGTGGGGGAAATGAGGGGTAGGAACAGGCAACACAAATATCACTCATCTATAAAACAGAAGTGCATAGAAGAATAGATTGGAAGTCAGAATTCAGCAATATGTTGTTTTAAAGAGACACATATGAAATAGAAAGATGCACACAGAGTTAAAATAAAGGGCCAGTGCAGAACCTATGATGCTTCAGCTAAAGTAAAAACTAGTAGGGGTAGTGATCATGATGTCATAAAATGCAAAAGCAAAAAGAGACTTAGTTAAAAGAGATAACCAGGGAAACTACATTCTGCTAAAAGAAAAAAAATACACAGACCATGAAGGAATATCAACAAAATTTATAGCAGGATTCTCTGATAAAGTACTTTTTTTCTCAAATATATAGGGAACTGTGTCAAATTTATATAAGAACAATTCCTCAATTTATAAATCGTCAAAGGATATGAAAAGATAGTTGTCAGAAGAAGAAATCCAATCTATTTATAGTTCTATTAAAATGTTATGAATTAATATTGACTAGAGAAATGCAAATTAAAACAACTCTTAGATACTACCTCATACCTATCAGACTTGTTACCATGACAGAAAAAGGAGAATAAAAGAAAAAATAAGGAGGGAATGTGGAAAATAGATACATTCATGTAATGTTGGTGGAGTTGTGAACTGACCCAACCATTCTGGAGAGCAATTTTGAACTATGCCCAAAAGGCTGTAAAACTGTCCGTATCCTTTTACCCAATAATGCCACTGTGGTGTCTTACTCCCAAAGAGATGAAAAAAAAAGAAAAGGACCAATATGTAGAGAAATATTTATAGCAGTTCTTTGGTTTTACAATGCAAAGAATTGCATATTGACTGGAGAATAGCTGTACAAGTTGTGATATATATGATTGTTATGGAATGCTATTGTGCTTCAAGCAACTATTAGGTGGATGGTTTCCAAAAAAAACAAAAACAAAAAACTAGGAACACCTACATTAACTGACACAGAGTGAAGTGAGCAAAACCAGGAGAAAATTACACACAATAAAAGCAATATTGTAATAATAATCAATTGGGAAATTCTTAGCTACTCTTAGAATTATAAAGATCCAAGCCAGCTCTGAAGGATTCATAATGAAAACTGCCATCCATTTCCTGAGAGAGAACTGATGAACTCTCAGTGCATATTAAAGTATACTTTTTATACTTTTTTATGACATAGTTAACATGTAAATGTTTTGCCAGATTTCTCATATATAATAGATATCGCATTGCTTGCCTTCTCAATCTATGGGAGAGGGTCAGAAAGCAGAAAGACAATTTGGAACTGAGAGTTTTTTTAAAACAATATAAAAATAATATTTCTTAAAAAATAATAATGCCAGTTCACTTTTTGGCCCCTATTGTTATTACTAGAATTAGTTACTATATTATTCATGCTAAGGGCAAATGTTTGAACCTTTTCTCTTTTGATAATAAGGAATAGGTGAGGTAGATATATTAACAGATTCATTCTCTTTTAAAAAGCACAACGAGAGTAGAAAATTAAATCAAAATGCGGGTTGCCCTGGTGCCCTTTATATGCATAGGCAGGAGCTTAGTAAAGTTGAATGTGGATGAAAAAATAAATTTTATTACATGTTAGAATTTTAAATCCACTTAATACTAGGATATGTTAAATGGTCAATTGGACCATACCAAGGTAAAATTATGTATAACAGTAATGCCTGTTTAAAATATAGTTGTATCTGTTTTAGAGAAATTGGTTTGTTTATAGTGATTGATTAATCCTTAAAAGAAATCCTAATCTAGAATCATCATAAGTGCGTCTAAGAGTGGGAGAGTTATAAAAAGAGTAATCATAGATTCAAAATTATACTAAGGACAATTTATTTCCTCTAGTTGAATTTTTCCATGGAATAGACCAAGGAAAGACTTTCGTTTTCAATCATCTTCATTTACCAAATATCTTCCATTGAAAGCAACTTCAAAGTTTAATACGAGAAGTATTAAAGAATAAAGGGAAAAATGGAAAGAATTCAAACAAAATAGAAAGGTGAAAATGACTTATAAATAGCCATGATTTTATTGTGTAACATATCCAAATTTGGGGAATGATAACTTAATTCATTTAGATCTCAACCATTTTTCAACACAGGTCAAACATGTCATTTTTGTTTTCCATTTTGAAAGGTAAACAGATAACTAGTTCATAGATAGATACATCTATTCAAAATGCAGAGAATGTACTAATTATTATGAAAAATATTTTTCAAACATTCTAACATTCAAATTAGTCCTTTCTAGTCCATTTATAAACTTATCTGACATCTATTATATCTCATTATCAATAACCACATGGCTGCTATCATCAGATGGTATATGAGAACATATTTTCTAGATTAATTAGTTATAATTAGTATTTAAAATGAGCATCATTTAGATGTTAATTAATTCCTATTTCCCTTATCTAAATTGAACACATATCATGTCTAACAAACTAAAATATTACAATGAAGTGCCCTTTAGAAAAGAAAAATGAATATTACTAAAGGTTCTTCTATTAGGATTGGTTAAGTCAAAAGACTCTGCTCAGTCAATTAATTAACCATTCCATATTTCTTGAGCATGTACTCTACTTTGTACTAAGAAATGTATTATGAACTAAAAGATACAATTAAATATGAAACATAGCTCCTAAATTCAAGGACCTTATAGCCTCACTGGTCTCCCTACATATATCAATGGATATATGGGTTTTCTCTATCAATATATGGGTTCTCTCTAAAAATATAGATCAGAACTAACCCCTGTCATCTCTTTATATAATGACTCTTATCTATTTATTACCACAAATCTTCCACAGGGGATTTACCTACCATACTAGAGGCCTTCCTCTGAGTTACCTGAAATTTCATAGATAAGAATAGAATTAATATACAATTCATTGATTATATATCATTCAAGATAGGATAGGCCCATATTTTATTTTATCACTTAGGCATCTTCCTCATGATATCTTTTACGGTAATTCCAAGAGCAATTGTTCTTTGATAATATGCTGGAGTCTACTTGTACTAGACTTTTTCACCCTACTTATTTCCATTTTTAGGTGACATGGACCTTTTATTCATTGAACAATGCAGGATTCCATTGCTTTCATCCTTGTGGTAATGACAAAATATTGTTATTCCAACTGAATAAATTAATGAATACTTATTGATCAAATATTTATTGTGGGGGTGGCTAGGTGGTGCAGCTAATAGAGCATTGGCCCTGGAGTCAGGAGGATCTGAGTTCAAATGCAGCCTCAGACACTTAACACCAAATTAGCCATGTGACCTTGGGCAAGTCACTTAACCACAACTGCCCTCCCAAAAGCTATATATATATTTAATTATTCTGTATAAGCAACTGGGTGGAATGCTTGTTATAGTGATATAAAAGATAGTGTCAATTTCAAGGTGTTTATATTCAAAAACACAAGACAATACATATAAGGGAATAACGGTTCTGAAGGGATGTCTTCAACTGGGAAGTAAGACATTGAGAAACTGTTTATGAATAATAAACTGCTCCCATAATCGAATTATCAAGAATACATAATTATCAAGAATTATGTCTGGGGCATCTAGGTGGCCCAGTGAATAGAGCACCAGCCTTGGAGACAGGAGGACCTGAGTTCAAATCCAACCTCAGATACTTAACACTTACAAGCCATGTGACCTTGGGCAAGTTGCTTAATTCCAATCACCCTCCTAAAAGAAAAAAAAAGAAAACAACAACAACAACAAACAAAAAAAAAAAACCCTAAAAACAAAAAACAAAATCAATTATGTTTGTTCTGTGCTTTTAATGACAGCAAACTTCTTGAAACAAAATTATATTTAAAATACCATTTTTTGTTTGTTGATAGCATGTGGTGGCAAATCATGTGATACTAGAGTTTTTGAGGACATTACATTCCAAGCAACTCAAAGGGTATTGGAGAAATATTTGTTGGACATAAATAGATCAAATTGTATTATGAACTATAGATAGCCTCTATAATATCATCAAAGAGGTATATAACTGGAAAAAAGAGACATATTAGTCATGCAATGGGAGCTTGGAATAGAGAATAGATACTCTACACTGCTATAATCCCACTCAAATAATGACAAAAGAGAAAAAGAGATAACCACCAATTATCTTTTGTACTCCTTATGTAATATTCATATGAATGCAGTTGGAAAAGAATGGAGTTGGAAAAGATGCACAGGTTTAGAAGGCATGAATGGCTTGTAAACTGTACTTTGGGAGGCTAAGTACTTCTATCAGTAAGATCAAGAATCCATTGAGGCACTGAGAATTTGTTCTTTTAAAAATACTTCAGAAAATATAGAGGAGTATCTCAAATGAAAAGTGTATGAGAAAGAGAAAATACATTTCTGCTGCATGATCCTAAGTATCAGTAAGTATTAAAAGGGAAAATATGATTAGCTATAATAGTGAGAATGGACATAGTATAATGGAAAGACCACTGGGAATCAAGAGACTTGAATTCCATTCCTTGCTGTGTCCAAATATTGCCAGAGTGATCAGCTCACTATAAGCAAGTTCTTACATATTCCTCAATTTATTTTTCCTTTTATTAGATTAGTTGATTATGGTATGATATATAGTACATATATTTCAGTTTCACAGTATATTTTAATTCCAGCAAGGTATTTGAAAAAACATCTTACATTAAAGTGAGAAAAAAAGGAGAAATGGAACCTGGATACAGATATGTAATTAGACAATACAGTCAAAAGACAAAGCTATTTAATGGCATAAAATAGTATGGAATCCTGAGTTCTGTTGTGTCCAACCTCTTTGCAGTGACTTTCCTTGAATGGCATGCCTATCAAAATATGGAAAAAGCTGGAGACCAATATCTAATATGCTAGAAGACAAAGTAAGACTATATATCAGCTGATGTGAAAAAGAATTACAATTCAGACAATATGTCTGCCAAAATACCTACTGATATCTTAGCATGAAATTATAATAGCCAGGCTAAGGATAATGATAATGGCATTATGATTTTTTGCCACTTAGAAATTAGGTTGAATATTTGTTCAGTTTGGTTACAACATTTTAAAAGTGTTATTAATAAGCTACTGAAGGATCAACTTTAGCTAAGCAAAGTATTGAAAAGATTTAAATACGGTTTCCGAAGATCAGCTGAATGATTTTAGATAGGTAATTTTTTTCAGGAGCAAAAAAGCATTAAAGCATGTCTTTTCTGTTTGCAAATATCTGATAGATGACTGATCCTGCAAACTATTCTTAGTTTCTGCTGCTCCAGTATGGGAAATAAAACTTAATGAAAGCCAGTATTGTGTACATCTTCACAGTGAAAATGTACACAGAAACTGCTTTGATACATTAGCTAATTAATGGTCATGGGTGAGTCACTCAACCTTTCATTATCCAGGCCTTATTGGAAACTGTGGAAATCACTGATCTGAAGTTACTCAAGATCTAAGTAAATGATGATTTATTGGGGAAAAAAAGAGCAAAAAAGAATTCTAACAGACTTAAAGAAGAAAAAAAGTTGGTTGATTGTTCAGGCAAAAATCTATAAAACATATTTAGGAGATTTTAGTAGCTGGAGATTTTTATTTATATTTTATAGGGGAATATGAATCAAGAAAGTCCTCTGCCTGTTCTAATAGTTTCCAGATTTTTGCCTTATCATCTTTGAATATACATATATTCTAACTCTTCCCCAGCAACTTGGAAGCACTCTTCCAGATTCCCAGGAGGACATTAACATGAAGCAGATATGGAGGAGATATAATCTAAACTGTTAGAGGATTACTCATATCAAGAAAATTAAAGATCCTAATATGCATCTTTCTATTGTTAAAAGCTATAAAATAAAATAATATTTGAGCTAGCTGTGACTCAACCTCAAAAATACAAAATCAGAAAGCTTATTTGTATCAATTAAATTATGTGAGAAAAATGAAGAGAAGATGGCTATATACATATTGAATTTACCATTCAGTATGCAAAAGCCTGAACCAGCCTAAATCTAAGACAAACAGCAGGGACAGTAAATAACAACCTTCTAGATGATAAACATGGATAAACATCGCCAGAAGGTGTTACAGAGTGCTAAACAACCAAGCTTAAGGTTGCCACCATGATTTAGTTCTCCCTGGTCCATTTCCCATTCACTATCAGGCTACTTTGGAGGTGGGTAGAGGGAAGTTTTCAGAACAAAATCGGGTTGAATTCTTGGGGAAAAAAAAACCTGAAACACAAAAAAGATATGGAAACATGAAACATTTAGAAGTTAAGACAAAGGATAAAGCACATTGATATGGTGGGGGGAGGGTCCTATTTGATTTTGAGGTTATAGTTCTTTACAAGACTTTATTATATTTATGTGCATATTTAGGGGAGGGTGATTTTATTGTATTAACTTTGACTTGGGTTTTCTTTTTTTTTTTTTTAAGCAAGGCTTTTTTTTTTTATTCCAACGTTTTTATTCTTTGTGCCACAATCATTTTCTTCTCAGTGCAGATGGCCTCTCCCCCCTCCGCCAGCAATAAATTCCTCCCAGAAACGCGGCCTCCTCAGGTTTCTCAGAGCACGGTAGGTTCCAGTGGTGAAAGGACTTCGACGGAATGGGGGGGGGGGTGGCGGTGTTGGGGAGCGGCAGTGGGGGCAGGTAGTGCAGACAGGGCTAAGGAAAACCAAAAAAAGGAATAGAGGGTAATGGTCACAGTCAGAAGTTTACAGCTTTGCAGAGATAGCCCACAGCATGGGTACATTCCTGTGCGCTGCCAAGTGGTGGCAAGAGATTCCCTAAGAGTGGATCTGGGGGGAAATCCCACTACTTCAGGGCTCTCATGGCTCTGATTCCTTCAGTGGCTCAGCTGGGGAAGGGGAGGAGGTGGAACTGGAGATTGTATGAGCCTACAATGGTTCACAGAGTGCTGCTGGATACTCTGAGTCCTACTCCGCGTGCAAACTGCTCAAGGGGGTCCCCAGTGGCCCCCGAGGGGCTGGGTGTCACTGACTTGAGTCCCACTGTGCTGCTGCAGGTAGCCAGGAAGGTTGAACGGACTTCTCCCCAGACTTCTCCCGTTCAGTAGATGCAGTAAACAGACATCATCTGAGAAGCTGAAAGGGAGGGAGGAGTCTATGGTCAGAACTGCCCGCTCCTGAATACTGCCACAGCCCATTACCATCTGTCAGCTGCCATAGTCTGTAGAGATGGAGGATCCGAGCAAGGAGTGGTCCTTTGATCTGGTTTTGGGGACTTCCAGGGGACTGCTTCTTGTGCGGAAAAAGTTGTCAGAATGGTTAGAGGACGAGGAACTAGAAAACTTTGCTTCCACAATCCCTTGATAGGAAGGCTGTCTGTCTTCTGATTGCTGGGGACGGTTCCAGGGCACAGTCTGGGGAGAAGATGTATGGCTCTTCCTCCAAGCTGCCTGTGTCTGTGCTGCTGCTGAGTTTGGGTCCACAGGTTCATATGGGAAGCTCCCAGTTGCTCCTGGGGAACTCTCAGTGACAAGAGAGAAGTCACTACTTAGGCTGGTTGTACTACCTCGATCCCTCCTTTTCATGATACAAAGGTCGTCTACAGTGAAGTCCGTGTCCCTGGCTGGAAGGTTCTTCCTTCTCTGTGACTTCAGAGCAGAGAACTCCTCAGAGGTGATGTGCTTCAAAAAACTGAAGCAGAAGAAGAAAATCTCTCCTTTGCTGAGCCAACATGTGTCCAAAGAGAAACAGTCATAAGCCACAGTCAGATAGAGGATCTCAGCAGGCTTCAGGGTTGCATGGATCAGACCATCTGCCCACAAGGAAAGGTGTAGGAGGGAAGATGAAGAGAGGTGTCCGATCCCAGCCTGAAATACAGTGCACCAACAGCCTGCTGTCATCCTCACTGTTGACTATATAAAGCAGTAGTTTCAGGTAGTTCTGAGTTTGTTGCACCAGGTCCCAGCTCTGGTACTCACTCCAGTCAATATTCAAAGAACGAGTCAGAGTGACAGGGATACTTAATGGTGCATCAACATAATCCTGTTTCCAGTTAAAAACAAGCCCTTTAGCTGTGTAATCCTGATCCTTATACTCCTTGAAAAACTCACAGCCTGGATATGGGATGGAGAGAAGGGTGAAATCAGCATATCCACCTTCTCCGAAGAAGTTACATTTAGGCCAAACTTAACCTTCTTGTTCTCCACCATCAGGTCACATGTATCTGACTGACAAATACTGAAGCAATTTGATGTCATGTCCTTTAACCTTATCAAAAAGTTGATTGTCAGCACTTCGTACAATCTTCCTCTGTAATGTCCTCTGAATCTTCCCAAGCATCATCTGAGCCCCCTGAGAAGATATAATTGTACCCGGTGCGCCCATACAGCTCCCCCCATCCAGCCAGGGTTGCTGATCTGCAAATGTGCTTGCCCTTGTAGAGGATGACTGGGCAGAAAAAGCGCCCTCGGCACCGCGCCATCTTGCTTCGATTGACCAGGTCCTGCAATCTGCTCACCTGCACAGTGCTTTCAAACGTGTCTTTCTCCTTCTCAGAGCTCTCATACTCCAAGAACACAATGTACCGGGGATGGTGGCCACAGATTTCCCCATTCACGTTCTGGATCACGCTATAACAGTAATCTCTGCCAAACAACTCTAGACATCTCTTCAAAATTCATTCCACCTTGGCATTGCCCGCGCCACTGCCGCCATCCGTGGCTCGGTACTGGGTCCGGGAGAATTCCTCCAGCAGCTCGGCCAGTCCTGGCTCCTTCGGCGGCGACGACGAGGTCGAAGATGATGAGGAAGCAGAGGAGGAGCCGGACGAGGGCGATGAGGAGGCAGAGACCGCCCGAGCGCCAGCCATGCCCCAGGCTCGCGTCCATCTCAGCACGCCGCACACCAGCCCATGCCGCCAGGCCGCCTGCCCGCCCGCCAGCCCGCCGGCCCCAGCTCAGTCCTGCCCAAGGCCAGCCCGCGCTCCGGACACAGACCTGAACCGACCGAGCCCGGCCTTTGATCCGCTCTATCCCCCCGGCCACCGCCGCCGCCACCGCAGCCTCCACCACCACAGCCAGGAATGGCTCACACTTCCGCCAACACCCCAAGACTTTTTTTTTAAAACTTATTTAACTCTCAGTATAAGGAGGTATAAAGATTTCTTTTTATGACTAAGGTTGGATTTGGGGGAATTTTCTTGTAAATTCTCTTTAACCTCTCTTTGGGAAGAAACTAGATTTCTTCTGTTTTCCTTAGGGGCTGTCTTACTCAAAGACAGAAATATGGTTTAGATTTGGACTCGGAATCAGGCACATCTGAGTTCAAATCTTGCCACATGTACTTACTACTTGCCTGTCCCTGGGCAAATCACTCAAAACCATTATGTACTTCAGTTTCCTCATCTATATAATAGAGATAAAAATAACACATACCTACAGATTGTTGGGAGGTTTAAAGAAAATCATATCAAGTGTTTTATAACATCAAAATGCTATAGACATGCTAGATGATGGTTTTGGTAGTGATGGTGGTGGTGCCTGATTATTGGTAAGTTGAGGATTCTCTTAAGTCTGCCATATTTGAGCTGTAACCCCATATTCCCTCAAAAAATCCCAATCACAGACATTCCTATTATCAGAAGACTAACTTCTTAGTTATTGGAGGGATACCCAAAACAGTCACACTACCATGCTAAGAAATGGGATGGGAAATGCAAATTCGTACCTAAGGCTATCAGACCACCCCTTGAATGGCTTGTTTACCTGGAGATGCACAAGATATAATTGCATCAGGAAAGGTTGCTACAGGGCTGAACCATATGGTTTTCTCATTGTGATTCCCAGTAATTCACCTTGGAATGTCACTCTCTAAAATCAAGCAAAATTACTATGAGATACTATAAAGCTAATGCATTTCTAGTAGTGTTGAAATTTACTCTTCCTTTTCCTTTAATCCATCACTACAAACTATCCCAGCATCCATATAATGGTGGTACAGCAAAGAACTCAATACTATCCTTTGTGTGGTAGTAATGGCTCACCGAGGGTACTGAGGATGCTTAGGTTTACCATTACCCCTGCCCTGATAATATTATGTCCTAACAATTTTCTCCTTTCTTGCATAATGGGAAATGTTTGAAACATGTTTGGAAGTTCCCCCAATAAAATTTCCCAGGCAAGGAAGAGGTTTTGCCATCCTCAATTAAAAAAAAAAACAACGGAAAAATACATTGTCTTTTTATACCCCTTTCTATAAATGAAATAATAGCATCACCCCTTCTTCATTGGGCAATGAATGCTAGCCTGAGAACAGGTCATTATATTAAATAATGGTACGTATATTCTAGGCAGCTAGGTGGCTCACAGGTGGTTAGGTGTCACATGGGTGGCTAGGTGTTATAGTGGATACAGTGCCAGGACTGGAGTCAGAAAGACTCCTCTTCCTAAATCAAAATCTAGCTTCAAACACTAGCTATAGGACCCTGGGCAAGTTATTTAACCGTGTTTGCCTCATCTAAAAATGAACTGGAGAAGGAAATGGCATAATTCTTCAGTGTTTTTGCCTAGGAAACCCTACCTAGAGTAATAATGAATCAGGCATAGGGGGTGGAGCCAAGATGGTGGAGTAGAAACAGCTCATCCAAGCCACTCTACCCCCAGATTCCCCCCAAACTATGTAAAAGGGGACTCTGAACAACTTCTGGAGCCCCAGCACCCACAGAATGACACAGAGAAGCTAACCTCCTGCTGAGGACAGCCCAGCAGCCCTGCAGGAAAGACCAGCGCAGCTGTCTGGGAGCCAGCAGTGCGCAATGCGCAGAGTGCAGGAAGCAGAGTCTAGTGGAGCCCAGGTCCGAGTGAGCCAAGGTTTTAGCCCCAGGGCAGCAGGGTCAGCAGCCAGCTAAAGGAACCCCAGAACACCAGCAGCCTTGGCGACTCCAGAATTATCAACATAGACATGCCTAGGACAAAGTAAGAGGTTAGTGTCCTATGGACTTTGGGACCTGTATTTGCGGGAATGCATCGGCTCCCGCCCCTGGGGGCTAGAAGCCTCTGAGGAGACATGCCATTTTGTAGTTTTCAGAGGCAGCTCCAGCTCCCAGCCTGCAATTAATTGTAGGGAGATCCAGCGATCAGTCTTGGGGGGTAATCCCTCTTGCTTTAACCTCCCTGGATCTGGATTGTGATCTAGGGTGGAAGTTGTGGGTGGGTTTACAGCTTGCCAGAAACGGAAGTTGCCCCCCACACGTTCGGGACGAAAATTCCTCTATCTGGCCTTAAAGCCATAGTGTGGCAACAAGCCCCAAAGTCAAGCAATTAAGTGGCAACATGCCAAGGCAAAAGAAACAGAAAAATGCAAACCTAGACTCCTATTTTGGGGGCATAGAGCAGGAAAAGGACTGTGAGGTCAGAAGTCCTGCTCCAAAAGCCCCAGGGGAAACCATGAGTGGGTTGCAGGCCATAGAGGACCTTAAGAAGGACTTTAAAAATCAAATAAGAGAAGTGGAGGAAAAATTGGAAAGAGAAATGAGAAGGATGCAGGAAAAGTATGAAATGAGGGTCAACAGCCTGACTGAGGAAAACAACACCTTAAAAAATAGACTAACTCAAATGGCAAAGGAGGCCCAAAGGGCAATGAGGAGAAGAATGCCTTAAAAAGTCGAATTTGCCAGATGGAAAAAGAATCTCAAAAGTTCACTGAGGAGATTCATTCCTTCAGAGTTAGACTGGAGAAAATGGAAGCTAATGACTTTATGAGAAATCAAGATGCTGTTAAGCAGATCCAAACAAACGAAAGATTAGAAGGCAATGTGAAAAATCTCATGGGAAAAACCACTTACCTGGAAAATAGATCCAGGAGAGACAATTTAAAAATTATTGGACTACCTGAAAGCCATGATCAAAGAAAGAACCTATAAATCACCCTTCAAGAAAGTCTCAAGGAAAATTGATCCAGAGGGCAAAATAGAGGTTGAAAGAATCCACCAATCACCTCCTGAAAAAGATCCCAAAAAGAAAACTCCCAGGAATATTATAGTCAGGTTCCAGAATCCCCAGATCAAGGAGAAAATACTCCAAGCAGCCAGGAAGAAACAATTTCAATATTGTGGAAACACAATCAGAATAGCCCAGGACCTGGCAGCTTCTACACTGAGGGATCGAAGGGCATGGAATATGATATTCCAGAGGGCAAAAGAACTGGGAATGAACCCAAGGGTCACCTACCCAGCAAAACTGAGTATTTTGTTTCAGGGGAAAATATGGTCATTCAGTGGAATAGAGGACTTTCAAGCATTCTTGAGGAAAAAACCAGAATTGAATACAAAATTTGACATCCAGACACAAGAAGGAAGAGATGCCTGAGAAGGTAATCAGGGAAAAGAAATCAAAAGGAACTTATCAAAGTTGAACTATTTACATTCCTATATGAAAAAACAATAACTGTGAGTGATGATATCTTTGTCACTATGAACATAATGGAAGAAGGGTGTGTGGTCATATGAATACATATGTGAATGTGTGTGTATATGGTTACAGTTATATATGGATAGAGGGCATAGGTTGAATTTGTTGGGAAGGGAGGATATCCAAGGGATGAAATTATGCGGTGAGAGAGGAAAGTGCTAAGAGGAGATGGGGAGAGACAGGGTAGGGTAAACTATCTCATGTAGAAGAAGCAAGGGGAAGTGTTTTCAAGGGAGGGGGAGAATTGGAAGGCAAAAAGGCAAAACCACATTCTCATTGAATTTGGTTCAGGGAGAGAATGACATACATACTAAATGGGATATCTCAACCTACAGCAGAATAGGGGGAAGGTGGATGAGAGGAAGGATGATGGATGGGAGGGCATCCTTGGGGGGAGGGGAGGTTGGAAGTACCCACTATAGAAGAGGGACAGGATCATGTAGGGAATGGATCAGGTGGGGGGTGGGATGAGTGGGAGGGAATTATAAGCAGCCTTGTACAATATATCTACTATGATAATGTTTTGCATAGCTAGACATGTACAACATATACTGAATTACTTATCTCCCCAGAGGGAATGGGTGACAAGGGAGGAAGGAAATGGATCTGAAATTCGAGGTCTTAACATTAAATGTTTCAAATATATATAAATACTATTATTAATACTCTTTTGCTTATAATTGGGAGATAAGATGTTCAGGCATTGGGACACAAAGATTCACCTTCCTCTAATGGAAAAGTCGAAGGGGGTATGGGAGAAGGTATGGGAGAGAGCAGATTGGAGGACGCGATATCTTGTGGGACTACTATTCTGGGAGGTTGGGCAGGGGAATAACGGGGGGAAAATGATTGTAACTCAAAATCTGGCGGAAATGAATGATGTAAAACAGAAGTTAATAAAGCATTTGTTTAATAAAAAAAATAAACCCTGTATGTATACCACTAAAAAAAAATAATGAATCAGACATAACTACAAAGTGGCTGGACAAAATTTAAATAGTGGTGGTTCAGACTTGAGAAATAAAGCAAAAATGTTTAAGTTAAATTTCTATGTCCATAGCAATACTTGATTGTGTACCATGGAGCTCATTTGGTGACAGATAAGTAATGATCCTAAATATTTATCATCTAAATTCCAGGAGGACTCATGTCCTGGAAGCTCTGAGTTATCTAACCATATGTTGTGCCAGGTGCCCAGAAACGGTCCTTTTTAATTTTCTTCTTGTTTCTCCTATGCTTTCTGTAGTACCTGCTGTACAACTTATCTTACTCTATGAAGATGTTCTTAGTTCACCATAGGTACCATTGATTGAGATTTTGGTGTAGTTGTCAGGAACATAGAGGAAAAGAATCTTTACACTAACTGAACAGATGATCTGGAAAAGAGTCACACTTTATATTGGCAAAGTTCACTACTGGTCACTATAAGAACAAGTGTTATGGCCAATGGGCAATTTGACTTTGAAAAAGGGATGTTTGTGCCCTGAAGTTCTGAGAGCTGTCAACTAGATACTTTTTTTTTTAGTACATTACTCACAGGCTAACAAAATCATCACATTTTCCTGAAATTGTAATTAGTGGAGAGGGAATGTTGAGAGGATGACTTTAAGATGCTTGTTAAAAATATTTAGTAGTGTGAGAGTGTGGAAGATGGAGAGGTAGTGCTAAGTTTGAGTGATTGTGTAGAGAGGAGATAGTCATGACTGGGTAAATAAAAAAGATTATTAGATAATATGTGTATAGAAGTTGAATGGGTTTCAGTACCAGAGAGTAATGTGTGATTTTGGGTGCAGATTAATAGAGTGATTTGGGGGTACATTTTGGGGTTTCGGTTGTGGATTATTAAAGGCTTTCTGCAACTCTTTAGGGTGAACCTCCAATTAGAGAACAAGGGGCTAAGTGAGAATTACTATATAATAGCAGATGCTCCCAAACTTGATGCAGACATTCAATTTGAATATAAAATGTGACCTCAGTTTAGATTTTCAGAGTTGGGTAACTAGGTTGTAAAGTGGATAGAGTGGAATAGCTGGAGTTAGGGAGATCTGTTTTCAAATCCTGTCTCTGATACTTAAATAACTATGTGATTCTGGCTAAATAATTTAGCCTCTATTTGCCACAGTTCCCTTATCTGTCACATGAAGATAATGATAACACCTAACTCAAAGGGTTCTCCTGAGGATAAAAATAGAGTCACTTATGTAAAGTGTTTTGAAAAAATTAGAGAATATAGAAATGTTCACTACTTTGTAATAATAGGTCAATTCTGGCATTTGGTGATAATGATCAAAATATTTTGAAGATATTAAAATTGTCAGGCATACAAGAACTGGAAATTAAGGGGAAGCCCATCAATTGGGGAATTGTTGAACAAGTATTGTTATATGAATATAATGGGATACTATTGTGGTATAAGAAGTGATAAACAGACTGACTTCAGAAAAATTTGGAAAGACTTATATGAACTGATACTGAGTGAAGTGAGCAGAATCAGGAGAATGTGGTACACAGTAAGAACCACAATGTGTGATTACTGACTGTGATAGATTTAGCCTTTCTCAATTCCAAAGGACTTATAATGGAAAATGCCATCCACATCCAGATAACAAACTATGGAGTCTGAATGCCCAGCAAAGCAGACCATTTTCTTTTTTTTCCTTTTCTCATTGTTCCTTCCATTCATTCTAATTCTTCTATACAACATGACTAATGTGAAAATATGTTTAATAGGAATGTATACCTACAGCCTATATTAGATTGCATACCATCTTGGAGAGGGGAGAAAGGAGGGAGGGGAAAATATAAAACTTATGGATGTAAATATGGAAAATTAAATTAACTTACAAACATGGTAGGTAAAATTTACAAAAATATAAGTGGCTCAAATTAACAGAAGAGGAAGTAAAATACTTAAATAACTCCATCTAAGAAAAAGAAATTGAACAAGTCATCAATGAACTCCCTAGGAAAAAAAAATCTCCAGGCCCAGATGGATTTACAAGTGAACTCTATCAAACATTTAAAGAACAATTAATTTCAATACATTATAGTTACTTTGGGGAAACTGGGGAAGAAGAAGTCCTACCAAATTCTTTTTATGATACAAATATGGCACTGATACCAAATTGGGAAGAGTCAAAACAGAGAAAGAAAATTATAGACCAATTTCCCTTATAAATATAGATGCAAAATTTTTTAAATAAAATATTAGCAAAAATATTACAGCAACTTATGAAGAGAATAATACACTTTGATCAGGTAAGATTTATTCCAGGAATGTCAGGATGGTTTAACATTGGGAAAATTATCAGTATAATCAATCATATCAACTATAAAACTCACAGAAACCATATCACTATATCAATAGGTGCAGAAAAGGATTTTGACAAAATACAACACCCATTGCTATTTAAAAAACTTGAAAGCATAAGAATAAATAAAGTCTTACTTAAAATAAAGTCTTACTTACTTACTTAAAACCATCAGCAAGTTTCATATGTAATGGCAGAAAGATAGATGCATTTCCAATAAGATCAGGGGTGAAAGAGTGATGTGCACTATCACCCCTGTAATTCAATTTGGTACGAGAAATGTTAGCTATAGAAATAAGAGAAGAAAAAGAAATTGAAGGAATTAGAATAGGTAAAAAAGAGATAAATCTATCACTCTTTCCAGATGATAACATGATATACTTAGAGAATCTTAGGGAATCAAGTAAAAAAATTACTTGAAATAATAAATAACTTTAGCAAATTAGCAGGATATAAAATGAGCTCCCATTAATCCTTGGCATTCTTATATATTTCTAACAAAACCCAACAGCAAGAAATAGGAAGAGAAATTCCCTTTAACTTTACTATAGACATCATGAAGTATTTGGAAGTCTATCTGCCATAACAAAATTAGGAATTATATAAATACTATTACAAAACACATTTTACACAAATAAAGTCAGAGGTAAATAATTGGAAGAACATCAGTTGCTCATGCTTAGAATTAGCTAATATAATAAAAAATGACAGGGGCAGAGTCAAAATGGTGGAGTAGAAACGGCACATCCAAGCCACTCTCCCCCCAGATCACCTCCAAACTATGCAAAAGGCGACTCTGAACAACTTCTGGAGCCCCAGCACCCACAGAACGACAAACAGAAGCTAATCTCCTGCTGAGGACAGCCCAGTGGAACAGCAGGCACGACCAGTGCAGTGCTCTGGGAGCCTGCAGCACAGCATGGGGAGAGCTGAGCCCAGGTTTTAGCCCCAGGGCATCACGGGCCAGCAGCTGGCTGGAGGGACCCCAGTTGTGGCGATTGCAGAATTATCAACACAGACATGGCTAGGACAAAGTGAGAGGTTAGTGCCCTATGGACTTTGGGACCAATATTTGGGGAATGAGTCAGCTTCCTCCCCTGGGGGCTAGAAGCCATTGAGGAGACATGCCATTTTGCAGCTTTCAGTGGCAGCTCCAGCTCCTGGCCTTCGAACTGTAGGGGGATCCAGCGATCAGTCTTGGGGGGTAATCGCTCTTGCTTTAACCTCCCTGGATCTGGATTGTGATCTGGGGTAGAGGTTGTGGGGTGGGTATCCAGCTTGCCAGAAAGGGAAGTTGTGAAGACCCCACACATTTGGGATGGAAGCTCCCCTGTCTGGTGGCAGAGTCCTACTGTGGCAACAAGACCAAAAGTCAAGTAATTAAGTGGTGACATGCCAAAGCAAAGGAAACATAATAAACAGGAAAATGAGACATTAGACTCCTATTTTGGGGGCAAAGAGGATTGAAGCATGGGACAGTCAGAGGACTGTGAGGTCAGAAATCCTGCTCCAAAAGCCCCAAAGGAAAATATGAGCAGGTTGCAGGGCATAGAGAACTTTAAGAAGGACTTTAAAAATCAAATAAGAGAAGTGGAGGAAAAATTGGGAAGAGACATGAGAAGGATGCAGGAAAAGTATGAAATGAGGGTCAACAGCCTGACTGAGGAAAACAACACCTTAAAAATGACTAACTCAAATGGCAAAGGAGGCCCAAAAGGGCAATGAGGAGAAGAATGCCTTAAAAAGCTGAATTTGCTAGATGGAAAAAGAATCTCAAAAGCTCATTGACGAGATTCATTCCTTCAGAGTTAGACTGGAGCAAATGGAAGCTAATGACTTTATGAGAAATCAAGATGCTGATAAACAGATTCAAACAAATGAAAGATTAAAAAGCAATGTGAAATATCTCATGGGAAAAACCATTGACCTGGAAAATAGGTCCAGGAGAGATAATTTAAAAATTATTGGACTACCTGAAAGCCATGATCAAAGAAAGAACCTAGAAATCACCATTCAAGAAATTCTCAAGGAAAATTACCCTGATGTTTTAGACCCAGAGGGCAAAATAGAGGTTGAAAGAATCCACCAATCACCTCCTGAAAAAGATCCCAAAAAGAAAACTCCCAAGAATATTATAGCCGGGTTCCAGAACCCCCAGATCAAGGAGAAAATACTACAAGCAGCCAGGAAGAAACAATTTCAATATTATGGAAACACAATCAGAATAGTACAGGACCTGGCAGCTTCTACACTGAGGGATCGAAGGGCATGGATTATGATATTCCAGAGGGCAAAAGAGCTGGGAATGAACCCAAGCGTCACCTACCCAGCAAAACTGAATATTTTATTTCAGGGGAAAATATGGTCATTCAGTGGAATAGAGGACTTTCAAGCATTCTTGAAGAAAAAACCAGAGTTGAATAGAAAGTTTGACATCCAGACACAAGAAGCAAGAGATGCCTGAGAAGGTGATCAGGGAAAAGAACTCAAAAGGAACTTATCAAATTCTAACTATTTACATTCCTATATGAAAAAACAATAATTGTGACTGATGAAACCTTTTTCAGTATGAAAATAATGGAAGAAGGGTGTATGGTCATATGAATACATATGTGAATGTGTGTTTACGTGTTTACAGTTATACATGGATAGAGGGCATAGGTTGAATTTCGTGGGAAGGGATGATACTTAAGGGGTGAAATTATGAGGTGACAGAGGAAAGTGCTAAGAGGAGATGGGGAGAGACAGGGTAGGGTAAACTATCTCATGTAGAAGAAGCAAGGGGAAGTGGCTTCAGGGGAGGGGAAGAATAGGAAGGCAAAAAGGCAAAACCACATTCTCATTGAATTTGTTTCAGGGAGAGAATGACAAACATACTAAATGGGATATCTCAACCTGCAGCAGAATAGGGGGAAGGGGAATGAGAGGAGGGTTGATGGATGGGAGGGCATTCTTGGGGGGATGGGAGGTTGGAAGTACCCACTATCAAAGAAGGACAGGATGATGTAGGGAATGGACCTTGTGGGGGGTGAGATGGGTGGGAGGGAATTATAAGCAGCCTTGTCCAATATATCTACTATGGTAATGTTTTGCATAGCTAGACATGCACAACATATACTGAATTACTTATCTTCCCAGAGTGAATGGGTGACAAGGGAGGAAGGGAATGGATATGAAATTTGAGGTCTTAAAATTAAATGTTTCAAAGATATATAAATACTATTATCAATACTCTTTTGCATGTAATTGGGAGAAAAGGTGTGCAGGCATTGGGGCACAGAGATTCACCTTGCTCTAATGGAAAAGTCGACAGGGTTGGGGGAGAAGATATGGGAGAGAGCAGAATGGAGGAAGCAATATCTTGTGGGACTGCTATTCTGCTATGCTGGGTAGTGGAGAAATGGGGAAAAATTGTAACTCAAAATCTGGTGGAAATGAATGATGTAAACCAGAAGTTAATAAAGCATTTGTTTAAAAAAATAAAAATAATTTTAAAAATAAGAATGACAATTTTAGTTAAAGTAATTTGCCCATTTAGGGCCATATCATTCAAACTACCGAAAAAATTTATAAAGTTAGAAAAAATAGCAACAAAATTTATCCTGAAAACAAAAGTTACAGAATATCAAGGGAATTAATGAAAAGGAATTGTAGGGAAGGTGGCCTACCAATACCAGATTTTAAACTCTTTTATAGGGTATTGGTAATCAAATCTACTTATACTGGTTGAGGAATACTGTGGTAGTTCAATGAAATAGAATAGATACTCAAGACACAGTAGTCAACGACTATATTATTAGATAAATCCTAAGACTCCATGCCTTGGAATAAGAACTTATTAATTGATAAAACCTGCTAGGAAACCTGGAAAATAGTATGGCAGAAACTGGACATATACCAATATCTTACACTGTATAACAAAATAAAGTCTAAATCATTTCACAATTCAGATATAAAGACTGATGCTATAAGCAATCTGGGAGAGCAAGAAATAAATTCTTCCCTTCTCCATAAATCTGACAGATAAACTAATCCTTGCTCTCCCAGATTAATAAATTCTTATTCCAAGAGCTGGAGATGTAGGATTTATCAAACATGATATAGAAAGCTTTTGAGATTCATTTTTCATCTGGAAAATTCAACTTTTTAAGGCTTGGTTCTCCACATTGCCTTTTTGAGCCTCTTTAGCCATTTTAGTTAGTCTATTTTTAAGGTGTTATTTTCCTCAATCAGGCTGTTGA
The DNA here is from genome assembly GCA_011680675.1 of Gymnobelideus leadbeateri. Classification (NCBI taxonomy): domain Eukaryota; kingdom Metazoa; phylum Chordata; class Mammalia; order Diprotodontia; family Petauridae; genus Gymnobelideus; species Gymnobelideus leadbeateri. The sequence continues at coordinate 19,879 of WOXC01000173.1, read as the reverse complement.
CTGTCATTTCATACTTTTCTTGCATCTTTCTCATTTCTTTTCCAAATTTCCCCACCCCCCCCTCTTATCTTCTTCTTAAGGTCCTCTATGGCCTGTATCCAGCTTGTATTTTCATTTGGGGCTTTTGGTGCAGCAGTTCTGACCTTACAGTCCTCCTCCTGTTCCATGCTTTGATTGTCTTTGCCCCCAAAATAGGAGTCTAATGTTGCATTTTTCTGTTTATTTTGTTTCCTTTGCCTAGGCATGTTGCCACTCAATTACTTGACTTTTGGGCTTGTTGCCACAGTAGGACTTTGCCTCCAGCCAGGGGAGCTTCCGTCCCAAACGTTGGGGTTTCCTCAACTTAAGGAGGTATTAGTTGGGTGGCCTCTGTGAAGCCTCCACATGCTCTGGCTAGCTGGTCACATACCCCAAGACCTCCACCCCAGACTGCAATCCAGATCCAGGAAGGGTAAAGCAAGAGCACTTAACCCCAAAACTGATCGCTTGATCCCCCTACAATTTGCAGGCCAAGAGCTGAAGCTGCAAAGTGGCAATGTGATGCAAGATGTAGCCACTCCTCAGTGTCTTCTAGCCCCCAGGGTAAGAAGCTGATGCATTCTCTCAACCAGTCCCAAAGTCCATAGGGCACTGAACTCTCAGTTTTTCCTAGGTATCAGAAACTCCACAGCTGCTGGTGTACTGGGGTCCCTCCAGCTGGCTGCTGGTCTGGCCAACCTCAGGCTAAAACCATGACTCACATGGGGCTTGGCTCCCAGAGTGCTGTGCTGGCCTCTCTCTGCCAGGCTGCCAGTCTGTCCTCAGCGGGAGGTTAGCTTCTCTGTGTCATCTTGTGAGTTCTGGAGCTCCAGAGGTCATTCATAGTCCCCCTTTTACATCATTTTGAAATGGTGTAGCCTGGAGCTCTGTGGAAGTGCTGTTTCTACTCAGCCATATTGTCTCCCCCACCCCATTCTATGTTTTAAAGAATTATTTCCTTCATTGAAGTTTTAGATTTCATTTATCAGTTGGCCTATTCTGAATTTTTAGAATTTATTTTCTTCAGTCAAGATTATGTATTTCTCTTAACCAAGCTATTAATTCTTTTTTATATTTTTTCCATTACTCTCATTTCTTTTTTTCTCATTTCTTTTCCTAGTTTTCACTTTACAATTCTAATTTTATTCTTAAAATCATTTTTGCTCTTTTTTATCTCTTTATTTAGCTCTTCTGGGAATTCTTATTGGGCTTTTTGTCTAATCAAAATTTTTCTTTGAGCCTTTGTATAATTTATAACCATTATCTTCTCAGTTTATGTCTTGAGCTTCCCTGCAACCCAAGCAGCTTTCTATGATCAGAAACTCTTTTGTATTTTGCTCATTTTTCCAGTCTTTTTCTTTGCTGTGAATTCTATAATAGTTTTTGTTTTTGTTTTTGCTTTCCTGCAGTGATAGGTTTGGGAAGGTGCATATTCTGATCTTTAATCTTTCACATCCTCATGTTTTCACAGCTAGTTCTGAGACCCTCTAATTTTTGGTGTTTCCTAGGTGGTGTGGTGGGGAGAGGTATGGTTATTGCTCTTCTGCTCTCTGGTCTGGTCCTCAAGCAGTTAGAGATCACTTAGACTTATGACTGCAAGTGATCCTCACCATCCTAAAATTGAGATCTGGAACTGTGTAATTGACATTGAAGCTTCCAAAGAGGTCCTGGCCATGTACCTGGTATTAGCACAAGACCCTTGTAATCTTTTTTCTAACCAGATATGCAATCATCATACCATCTCTTGGCATGGAATATTTTTGTTACCATTCCTTCTGCTGCTGCCATGCCTCCATGTCATATAGACCATATGTTTCCATCTTGCTGCACTCTCAAATATCCCCAACCCATGTTCATGTACCTCTCTGTCCTCCTAAGTTGTCTTGAACTGGAAAAAAAATGTGTTGTCATTGAATTTTTGTTGGTTGTGTCCCTTAAAATTCAATTTGATACACTTTAGAAAATTGTTTAGAGAGGAATATTGAGAGAGCTCAAGAGAAATGCTCCTTTTACTCTGCCACCATGGTTCTATGCCCTGATCATTCACTTTTTACAGGTTGTAATTGTTAATAAGGGGAAGAATTAGGGTGGCTAGGTGGCACAGTGAGTAGAGTGCTGGCCCTGGAGTCAGAAGGACCTGAGTTCAGATCTGGCCTAAGACACTTAATGCACACACAAACAAAAACCTAGCTATGTGACCTTGGCAAGTTAACCCCAATTGCCCTCCAAAAAGCAAAAAAAAAAAGGGGGGGGGAAGAATGTGATATGGATGGATCATTGTAGCAGTCTATACACTAATAGAAAAATGATTCAAAGCTTTTATCCTGCTGATTGTGGATTGATTGGTTCAATGTCATATATGAAAGAAAATCCCAGTAGGGCAACCTAGAGGGTTTTAAAGTTACTATTTAAAGAACATAGCTCATATTTATCTTAATTGACATAAAGTATGCCCAGTGTTATTTGAATAATATATTATGAATATTTGTGGAATATGATTACTAAATCATAATATATAAATGTACATTCATATTTTATGAGACAGAAGTTAACAGGTAAGCAGAAAAGTTTATATTCAAAATTTTTAAATCTAATTCCATGGATTTAAAATAGATTCATGAAATATGCCAAAATGAAGCCTTTAACAGTATTACCTAGTGAAGGGCTACAGGAGAAGATTATGAAGAAGTTTGTGCCAGAGGGAAGGGTATGTGAACACTTATTTAAGGTGTTTTGCTTCCTATTTTCATCCTCTTTTTACCTCATCAAAGCTAAATATAAATTGCAGATTAATGTCCAGCAGCAAGGATGAAGAGTAAACCCATTTAATTCATTTCTCTCCACAATTTTGTTCCAAAAGTCAAGTGTTTAAGCCAGAGTTTCTGGCTTGATAAGAGTAATTAATAAAGGAAAATACTATTTTACTGCATTCAATAAGCATATTTAAATTCTTATAAAGCTTACATATTACATATGAAATCAAGTTTGACCCCACTTCTACATACTAGTCTGCCATCTTTTAAAGTAAATAAATAAAACAAGTTATCTTGAGAAGAGAGTTCTGACATTAACAAATTTGCTAATTTTTCTCTCTCTCTAGATACTTTGCTGGTATTTGGGCTTTGGTCTATTGTATATGATAAAATACATATGGATATATGCACATTCAGATAAATAACATTCTGAAATTTCCTCATATGTTAGAACACAGCTAAGAGATCATGCAGTACCTTTACATCAAATATACATTTCCTGAAAAAAGATAAATGAATGACTGTTTTATCCTAACTTTATTGACTTAACCTACATGTAAATGTTGTTGACTATTTTTTTAAGGCATTCTTTTCCTCATTGCCCTTTTGGGCCTGCTTTGCCATTTGAGTTAGTCCATTTTTTAAGGTGTTGTTTTCCTCAGTCAGGCTGTTGACCCTCATTTCATACTTTTCCAGCATCCTTCTCATTTCTCTTCCCAATTTTTCCTCCACTTCTCTTATTTGATTTTTAAAGTCCTTTTTAAGGTCCTCTATGGCCTGCAACCCACTCATGTTTTCCCCTGGGGCTTTTGGAGCAGGACTTCTAACTTCACAGTCCCCTTCCTGCTCTAATCTTGGATCCTTTTTGCCCCCAAAGTAGGAGTCTAAGGTTGCATTTTTCTGTTTAATTTATTTCCTTTGCCTTGGCATGTTGCCACTTAATTACTTGACTTTTGGCCTTGTTGCCACAGTATGGATTTGGTGCCAGATAGGGGAATTTTCATCTGGAACATGTGGCAGGGCAACTTCCATTTCTGGCAAGCTGGAAACTCACCCATGACCTCCACCCCAGATCACAATTCAGATCCAGGGAGGTTAAAGCAAGAATGATTACCCCCCAAGACTGATCGCTGGATCTCCCTACAGTTCACAGGCCAGGAGCTGGGGCTGTCTCTGAAAACTATAAAATGGCATGTCTCCTAAGCAGCTTCTAGGCCCCAGGGGAGGAAGCCGACACATTCCCCAAATACTGGTCCCAAAGTCCATAGGGCACTAACCTCTCACTTTGTCCTAGGCATGTATATGTTGATAATTCTGGAATCACCACAACTTCTGGTGTTCTGGGGTCCCTCCAGCTGGCTGCTGGCCCTGCCTCCTTGGGGCTAAAACCTCAACTCAGGCTCCCAGAGTACTGCGCTGGTCCTTCCTGCAGGGCTGCTGGGCTGTCCTCAGTGGGAGGTTAGCTGCTCTGTGTCGTTCTGTGGGTGCTGGGGCTCCAGAAGTTGTTCAGAGTCCCCTTTTACATAGTTTGGAGGTAATCTGGGGGCAGAGTGGCTTGGATGTGCTGTTTCTACTCCTCCATCTTGGCTCCACCCCCTGTTGTTGACTATTGAATTCACACTGATCATGATGATGTAACCCAAAGTCAAGAATCTAAATATAAGGGGCGGCTAGGTGGCGCAGTGAGTAAGAGCGCCGGCCTCAGAGTTGGGATGACCCGAGATCGAATCCGGCCTCAGAAAATGAGCACTCACACACAAATAATGACTAGCCGTGTAACCTTGAGCAAGTTACTTAACCCCAATTGCTTAAAAAAAAAAAAGAATCTAAATATGAATGTTTTGGAATGACTATTCCCCAACTAAGGTGCTATTCTACGATAGAAAAAAAAAAAACCCTTAAAGAATCTCTGTATCATGAAACCTCCACTGATTAATCCTACTTTATTCATCTCTATTGCATATTTTTCCTTGTGTTTCGACTTGGGCACATGATTTTCATTCTTCATTCTACAAATAGTCACTGTCCACCTAGATAAGATACACAGGGGAATGAGAATTAGCAATACATGTCATTAAATGATGGTAAAATCTCGTTTTGTATATAGCATTTATATGGGCTATATACAAAGTTGAAAGAATACTAGATTTGGAATCAGAAAAAAAAATCTGGATTTCAATTCCAGGCCTGAAACATGTTAGCATCATATCAGGGTGACACTGCACGAAGTATTTCCTGTTTCAGACGGTGAACAGAAAGTTATTTTCTAGCAAAAGATCCTGACAGAAAAATGGCTTTTTTAAACGTTTTATTCTTTTTTTTTCTTTTTCTTTTTTTATTGCTTTTTGGAGGAGGGAAGGCAGGGCAATTGGGGTTAAGTGACTTGCCCAAAGTCAATTGACTAGTAAGTGTTAAGTGTCTGAGGTCATATTTGAACTCAGGTCCTACTGAATCCAGGGCCAGTGCTCCATTCACTGCACCACCCAGCCATCCCATAGCATTTTCTAATTGTATCTTCACAAATACTTGACAAGGTTAATCATTTAAATAAAATTATCCACTTAGAATTCTTAGTTTACTCAAATATTGGCCCTTGGACCTTCTCCAATAAGAAGCCTTTTCTAATGCCTTAATTGTGAGTATTCTCTTCCTTCTTAGCCTCCTCAATTCATCATGTATATGCATTTTGTATACACCCACTAGAACATAAGGTCCTTCTTTGTCTTTTTATCTAGCCCTTAGCACAATGTTTGAATATAATAAGTACTTAACAAATATTGTATTGGGTTAAATTCCAAATTTTATATAGTAGCAAATAGATAATTAAAAAAAGTTAAAGCACCTGCTCAAAATGACCCAACTTGTGAGTTGTGAAGCCAGGCCTAAACCTCAGATCTCTGGATACAAGGCTACTGCTCTCTCTACTCTACATTCAATGACATCTTAAAATTGTAATGAAATAATTGTACCAAAACCTACAATAATGTTTTAATTTGAAAGAGAGGCATAATATACTTTGGGATTTTCCTGGAAGAAAATAATATTTTCAGCATAATAATATGATCAGATAACTATGTGATTGAGTATTGTTGAGAATTTGATTATCATGAAATTAATTTGACTCTGCTCTTTCCATCTTGTACTCTTATCAATTTTGTATCAGTAGTTCCTTAAAGTATAAATTTAAATGTGTTGTAAGCCTCCAAATATGAAAAACCTGACATAGTTGCATGCATAATAAAAAATAATCAAGAGCCACTATGGTTATTATTCTTTGATCAGTGGAACTGATTCAAGCACAGAACTTCCATTAACTTAAACTACTTAGTATTTTCAGTCAGAAGATAAAACTTTGTCTTCTGTAATTTGCTTAAAAGAACTTTAAGGAGTAAAAGAAAAAAAAAACACCTCTGAATGGATAGTTTGTTTGAAGTATTGATGAATTGAAGTATTCCCTTTCAGAGCATAAACTAAGAAGATGCCAGGGTTGCATCAATTGTTTCTACTGGGCAGAGGGGAATTCTGTATAATAAACATACCTTTCCAACCACTATCAGTCATTTTTACAACAAGCACTGGACAGAAAAGAAAGAAGAAAGCTCACAGATGACTGACCCTAACTAAGAAGAAATCTATTAAGCCTTTTGCCAGAAAGAGGAAACAGTTTTCCAGGCTTTATAAACTTAGCTAAAATAAGCAAAGGATAACTATTTTCAATTTAGGAAATTCAAATATAAATGATAATATTCAATTTTCTATTTGTCTTTTGAAGGACAAATTGTCCAGTGACTGTAGGAGTGAAATGCTGGACAAGAGAGAAAAGGGGAAAATTATTTTTTAAATTCCATTATACCATAATATGAGCATATTTGCTACATATACTTCCTCTTTATTGTCATAGGAAGAACTAGATTTCAAATCCTGCCTCCAACAGATACAAGTTGTATGACCTTGAGCAAGTCAAAATCTCTTAGCATTCTTAGTAAATGGCTAAGTATATAAATTGCAAAGAAGACATAAGCCTGTGCTGATAGAGGGAATTTCTTAAACTTGGAGCCCCCAGTACAAATAAAATGATAAATATAGTACCTAACCAAGGAATATTTTTTCTGATTAATATAAAATAATTTGTTTATTGATTGTTCTTATGTATCTTTCAGTAAAGTGTGTTCACATGGTTGGCTAGCTACATACATCAAATTAACTGGATATTTCACAATTAAAATGATCATTATTTTTATTTACCCTATCAAGATAAACATTTTTAAAATAATAGGGCATATTTAATAATGCTATTCTCTCTAGAGTTAATATTTTAGTGAGAGCAAAAAGGGTTTGCATCATTAAGTATACTGAGATATTTAAAATAATTTATTGCATTTTCTTCTCCTTTTTGATGACTATTTTGGGGGTGTTTTTTAATCTATCATATTCTTAAAGTAATATGTATATATATTTTATATAGAAACATTTTATAAGAGTACACTGTTACAGTACTTTGGAGAACACCAGACTATGATACTTGTAACTTGCCCATATTCTCAATGCTAGCAGATGTCTAGGGTCAGCATGCTATAAGCTAAGCTACCTCTCAATAACTCCTTACAGTGTGCTGAAATTTTCCTCAATCCAAAGTATACTCACTCCTAATTTCCCACCATATTCAACCCAAACCCATTTCAAAGAAAAAGAGAAGGAAAAGGCGTGTTTTCTAATCAAAATTTCTCTTTTCAAAGACTGTGGTTGAGATATAAAGTCAAAGTGGTAGCTTAGAGAGAGCCATGGCCCTGGAGTCAGGAAAGGTAGAAACTTGTCTCAGAAATATACTGCCTATGTGACCATGGGCATTTCATTTAGTAATTGTCATTTTTATTTTCTTTACCTATAAAATAAGGACAGTAACAGCATCTACTTTATATAGTTGTTTGTGGGATTAAATGAAATGATATACATTAGCAATGGCTATTTAAATGTTATTTATTATTTCATAAATGTTATTGTTATACCCCCTCTATATCCTTGGTACCACCCTATGGCATTTGGTTATGGAAGGAAGATAGATAATTGGACTTCCCACACTTACCTATCTTATCTCATCATTTGGAAGATTATTTTTAAACTTTTAAAAATTTGTTGCATTAAATATTTCCCATTTACATGTAAGAAAAATGTGAATATTCTTTTTTTTAAATTTTGAGTTCCTGTCTATCACTTTTCTCTCTTTGAGAAGGCAAACATCTTCATATCAATTATAAATATGAAGTCACACAGAACATATTTCCATATTACCAATGTTACAAAAAAAAGCACAGGCAAAATAAAACAATAAAAATATTTTAAAAATTGGCTTTAATCTGCATTCAGAGTTCATTAGTTCTTTGGAATTGTCTTGAATTATTGTCTTGATCGGAATACCTAAATCATTCAGAGTTGACCATCCTTAACACATTGCTGTTACTGTGTACAATGTTCTCCTGCTTCTCACTTTATTCTGCATGAGTTCATATAATTCTTCACATTTTTTTTTTGTCTGAAAACATCCTGCTCATTATTTCTTATAGCACAATATTATTCCATCAAAATCCTTTACCAAAACTCATTCAGTTATTCTCCAAATAATGGACATCCCCTCAATTTCCAATTATTTTCCATCACAAAAAGAACTACTAGGAATATTACCATATAAGTAGCTCTTTTTTTTTCCTTTTCTTTGATATCTTTGGGATATAGACCTACAAGTATTATTGCTGGATCAAAGGGTAAGCATAGTTTTGTAGACTTTTGGGCATAGTTCCAAATAGTTCTACAGGATGGTAAGACTGATTCACAACTACACCAACACTGCATTACAGTCCAATTTTTCAACATTTTCTTTCATATTTCTCATTTTCCTTTTCTGACATGTTAGTCAAACTGATAGGTGTTAGGTTGTTTAAATTTGCATTTCTCTAATCAATGATCTTGAGTGTTTTCTTATGTGGCTTTTGATAGCTTTGATTTATTCTATTGAAAATTGCCTTGGTTCATATCCTTTGAGCATTTGTCATCTGGGAAATGGCTCTTATTTTTATAAATTTGTGTGGCTGTTGATTAGATATTTTTCAATTATGTCCAGTACTTTGTGACCTCCTTTGAGGTTTTCTTAGCAAAGAGGGTTGCCATTTCTTTCTCCAACTCATTTTGTAAACAACAAAAATGAGGCAAACTGGGTTAAGTGACTTGCCTAGAGTCACAAATGTATGATGAGTCTGAGACCAGATTTGAACTCAGGAAGGTGTCTTCACATTTAGAACTGAAACTTTAGAACCTTAGACTTTAGAACTTACTTTAGAACAGAAACTCTACCCATTGTGATACTTAGGTGAACAGTCCCCTTCATATTTGAGAAATTAAACCTTTATTAGAGAAATGATGTAATTTCCCGCAATTTCCACTTTTCTTTTCATTTTAGACAGTATTACTTTTGATTTTAAAAACCTTTTTAATTTCACCTAATCACAATTATCCATTTTCTTTCCCATAACTCTGTCTTTTGTTTTGTCATAAACTTTTCCTTGTTCATAGATCTAAAAGTTACATTTTTCCATGGTACCCTAATTTACTTGGGATATCACCTTTTATTTCTAAATCATTTATCCATTCTCACGTTATCTTAGTATATGTTGGGAGGTAAGGATTTATGCCATATCTTTATTTTCCTAAGCACTGGGAATGCACAGACAATCAGAAAATATGTTTCCTGGACTTCAGAAGCTTATATTCTAATTGGAGAGTCAAAATGTATATGATCATGAGTTGGGCATCACACGTTTCTTTTATGCTACTTCAATTCTTTTTTTTATTTTTTAAAATTAATTTATTAGTTTAGTTTCAGTTAACAAGATTCAATTCCATAGTTCCTTGATTTTCAAATTTCCTTTACTTCCTTCCCCTCTCCCCCCACGACAGCATATAGTCCAGTATAGGATCTGCAAATACATTCATATTAGACATTATTCCAATTACAAAGGCGTATTGTCCAAGGTGGGATGAAAGATGGTAAAGAAGAAATAAAACCAAACAATGAAAAGAAAAAGATCATTTAGTTTGCTTCCATCAGGATTCAGGCTCAGTTCTTTCTAGTTATATCTCTGGATGGCACATTTCTCTCTTTCTTGAGTCTTTCAGGATTGACTTATATCACTGCTTTGCTGAAAAGAGTCCAGTCTGTCATAATTGGTCATCACAGATATGGTATGTCTGTGATTGTATACAAATTTCTTCTGATTCTACTCTTCTCACTCAGCATCAGTTTGTATAAGTCTTTCCAGGTAATTATGAAATCCATCACCTCCTCATTTCTTATAGCACAATAATAATACATTACATTCATATACCATAACTTGTTTAGCCATTCCCCAATCGATGGGCACCCCTTTAGTTTCCAATTCTTTGCAGCCACAAAAAAGGCTGCTATAAATATTTTTGTACATATGGGTTTTTCTCCCACTTCTATGATCTCTTTGGTATATAACCCTAGAAGCGGTATTGTTGGGTCAAAAGGTATGAAATTATTTATAATCCTTTGGGCATAATTCCAGATTGCTCTCCAGAATGGTTGGATCAGTTCACAACTCCACCAGCAATGTATTAGTGTTCCAATCTGTCCACATCCTCTCCAGCATTTGTCCCTTCTTGTTTTGTCATCTTAGCCAATCTGACTAGAGAGATGTGGTATCTCAGTGTTGTTTTGATTTGCATTTCTCTAATCAATAGTGATTTAGAGCATTTCTTCATATGTTTATAGATATCTTTAATTTCTTTCTCTGAAAACTGCCTGTTCATATCCTTTGACCAATTATCAATTGGGGAATGACTTGTATTCATATAGATTTGGCTCAATTCTCTATAAATTTTAGAAATGAGTCCTTTATCAGAGACACAAGTTGTTAAAATTCTTTCCCAATTTCCCATATCCCTCTTGATCTTGGTTACATTGGCTTTGTTTGTACCAAAGCTTTTCAATTTAATGTAATCAAAATTATCCATTTTGCATTTTATAATGCTCTCTAATTCTTGTTTGGTCCTAAAATCTTCCCCTTTCCACAAATCTGTCAGGTAAACTATTTCTTGCTTTCCCAAATTGCTTACAGTATCATCCTTTACACCTAGATCATGCACCCATTTAGACTTGATTTTGGTATATGGTGTTAGATAATGGGCTATGCCCAGTTTCTGCCATACTGTATTCCAGTTTTCCCAGCAGTTTTTGTCAAATAGTGCATTAATATCCCCAAAACGGGGGTCTTTGGGTTTATCGAACAATAGATTACTATATTCATTAACTGCTGGGTCTCCTGTGCCTAATCTATTCCATTGATCCACTACTCTACACCTCTGCCAGTAGCAAGCAGTTTTGATGACTGCTGCTGTATAATACAGATTAAGATCTGGCATAGCTTGTCCACCTTCCCTAGCATTTCTTTTCATTAATTCCCTTGATATTCTAGACCGTTTGTTTTTCCAAATAAATTTTGTTATTATTTTTTCTAACTCTAAAAAGTAGCTTTTTGGTAAATTGATTGGTATGGCACTAAATATATAGTATAGTTTGGGTAAAATTGTAATTTTTATTATATTATCTCGACCCAGCCACGAGCAATTGATATTTTTCCAACTATTTAGATCTGATTTTATTTGTGTGAGAAGTGTTTTGTAGTTGTGATCATATAGATTCCAGGTTTGTTTTGGCAAGTAGATTCCCAAATATTTTATAATGTCTACAGTGACTTTAAATGGGATTTCTCTTTCTATCTCTTGCTGTTGAGTTTCATTAGAGATGTACAGGAATGCTGAGGATTTATTTTATATCCTGCAACTTTGCCAAATTTATTTATTGTCTCAAGTAGTTTTTTACTTGATTCTCTAGGATGCTCTAAGTATATCATCATATAATCTGCAAAGAGTGATAGCTTGGTCACTTCTTTGCCTAATTTGATTCCTTTGATTTCTTTTTCTTCTCTAATTGCTACTGCTAATGTTTCTAGTACCAGCTTGAATAAGAGGGGTGATAGTGGATACCCTTGTTTCACTCCTGATCTTATTGGAAAGGCTTCTAGTTTATCCCCATTGCATATAATACTTGCTGATGGTTTTAAATAGATGCTATCAACTATTTTAAGGAAGGCTCCATTTATTCCTATACCTTCTAGTGTTTTGTTTTTTTTTAAAGCAATTGGGGTTAAGTAACTTGCTCAAGGTTACAGGGCTAGTCATCATTTATGCGTGGGTGCTCATTTTCTGAGGCCGGATCTGATCTTGGGTCATCCCAACTCCAAGGCCAGCGCTCTTACTCACTGCGCCACCTAGCCTCCCCTTTAGGGCAATTGGGGTTAAGTAACTTGCCCAGGGTTACAGGGCTAGGTTTTTTTGTTTGTGTGGATTAAGTTTTGGAGGCCAGCTCCGAACTCAGGTCCTTCTGACTCCAGGGCCGGCGCTCTATTCACTGCGCCACCTAGCCGCCCCTCTAGTGTTTTTAATAGGAATCGATGTTGTACTTTGTCAAAAGCCTTTTCTTATGCTACTTCAATTCTGCTTTGCTCATATAGCATAGCACCTTCCTTAATGAGGGCATGTCATAGTAGGTGGCCCTTTGCCAGTATCTCCCTTGTCATGTAATCAATTCCAAAAGTGTTGAGAAACCTTAACACTCTCCCTGTATTGCTTCTTCTGACCACCATGAGAGTGCTTGCCTTGTGTGAGTTCTACATAAAAGTCTTTTAGGAAACCATATGTTTGTAATTTTGAACAACATTACTAATCCATCTGAGTTTTGCTTTCTACAGTTGAATTTGAATACTTGGAAATACAGTTTGAGAAAGAGCCTCAGTGTCTGGTGGCTTATCCTGCCAGGTGATGTTCAGAATCTTCCTAAGACAATTCAGATGGAAGTTTCCTAGCATGGCACTGGTATACTGTCCAGTTTTCACAGGCCTACAACAATGAGTTCAGCACAATGGCATCAAAGATGTTTGTAGTCATTCTATCACTTCTCTCCCACACTTTCATTCAAAGACTCCCAAGCACTGAGTTAGCTCTGGTAATATGTATATCAACCTCATTATCAATGTGTACATTCTTAGAAATTATAATGCCAAGGTAAGTTAAGTTATCCAAAGTATGCAAAACTTCTCCATTTGCTATAACCAATGGTTCTGCATTTGGATGGTGTGATACTGGCTGGTGAAGCACCTTTATTTTCTTGGTGTTAATTGTTAGGCTAAAATTAGCACAAGCAGTAGAGAATAGATTGATACTTTTTTGCACCTCAGTTTCAGAGGTTGCATGGAGCACACAATCATCTGCAAACAAAAAAAAAAAACATGCACCAATTCTCCCTCCACTTTAGTTTTGGCTTATACCCTTTTCAAGTTAAATAATTTACCATCAGTGCAATAGCTGTTTTTGAAGCAGTTTTTGTCCTCATTGAAGGCGTCTGACAACATAGCTGAAACTATCATGAGACGATGATCTTCCAAAAGCAAAGGTGCTGGAGTAAGTAGTAAATCACAATTAACCCCCCATACTTATTTCAAACAAGCATAAAATAGTGCTCCAAAACAAATCCTTGAACAACAGAATCAGCAAAAAGATGGGGTGGAACAATTTTGGAAGATCATCAAGAATGGTCTATCTTACTCAGGTTAAATCAGGAGCATAGTCCAGAAAAGGACACTTTCCAGTAAGCCAGCAGCAACCTCCACCACAAGAAACCACTAAGAAACCCAGAGGTCCATTGTGGTGGAGCAGGTAAACTGTAAAATAAGATGCGCATTTGCCTCAGCATAGCCAGGGGAACTGGTGGATTCCAACTTTTATGACACCATGTGCTTGCTTCATCATAACCATGGGCAAATAGAAGCTGGCAGTCTGACAACTGCCTGTTGTTTCAGTGTAGCCCCAGAGAAACACAAAATCACCCCACCTGCCTCTGCAAATGCCAGACACCACCACTAAAACCCCAGCTCAGCAGTAGGTAAGTTGTCAGACTCCATCCTCCAGCAGTGCCAGTAATATCCCACCCACACCCTCAGGGCAGCGCCAGACATGGGAGGCTCTCAGGGGGTCCAGGCAACATCAGTGTAGCACCAGATAATCACCCAGGTCCTTGAACTCCTGGCACAAGTAATCTGAGACTGCCCCTTCTGCCCCGGGAACCGAGCTTACTTTTAAAAGAGAGGAAAAATGCAAAAAATGAGCAAAAATCAAAAACAAACAAACAAAAAGAATCTGACAATAGAATGTACTTATGGTAACAGAGAAAACCAAGACACAAACTCAGAAGAGAACAACAATGTCAAAACACTTCAGTGCAAAGTACTCCTCTAGCTCCCCCAAATGGGAAGAGGTCTCAAGCTCATAAAGATCTCATGGAAGAGCTCAAAAAGGAGCTTAAAATCAGATAAGAAAACTAGAAGAAAAATTAGATAAAGAAATGGGAGTGATACAAAAGAATTATCAAAAAAATTATCAACAGCTCAGAAAAAGAAAATAACTGCTTACAAAGTAGAATTGGCTAAATGAAAAATGAAAAAGGAGATACAAAATTCTGCTGAAGAAAATGACTCTTTAAAAAGCAAAATTAGTCCAATGGAAAAGGAAATACAAAAACTAAGTGAGGAAAATAACTTAAAAGTTAGAATTTGGCAGGTAAATGCTTATGGATATATGAATTATCAATAATTAATCAGACAAATTCAAAAGTATAAAAAAATAAAATATAAAATATTTCATTGGAAGAACAACTAATCTAGAAAATAGATCCAGAGAGATGATGTTGAAATTATTGGACTTCCTAAACACCATACCCAAAAGGACAGTCTCAACAGCATCTTTCAAGAAATTATCAAGAAAAACAGCCCTGATTTCCTGGAACCAGAGAGAAAAATAGGCATTGGAAATATTCACTAATTACTTCAAGAAAGAAATATCAAAATAAAAATCCCAAGGAACATTATAGCTAAATTTCAGAACTATCAAGTCAAGGAAAAATTATTGCAAGTGGCCAGAATGAAAATTTAAATATCAGGTAGCCACAATCAGGATTACACAGGATTTATAAGCTGCAATATTAAAGGACCTAGTAAATGTCTTGGGATAAAATATTCTGGAAGGGAAAGGGACAAGGATTACAACCAAGAATCATCTACCTAGTGAAATTAAGCATAATTCTTTAAGGGAAATATTATCATAGAATGAAATTTTATAAAATTCAAGCTTTCATAAGTTGAAGATTAGATTTGAACAAAAATTTTGATCTCCAATACCAAAACCTAAGAGCAGCCTAAAAATGTTTAAAAGGAAAAGAAAGCATCAGGAAATCAATGGAGCCAGACAGTTTACATCCCTACACAGGAAGATGGTACTTTTAATTCTCAAAAAAATGTAGCATAAATAATTTCTTGGAAAAGTAGAGTAATAAAGTGTAAAAAACAAAAACAAAAAACTTCTGTCCTGACTTTTATTCTCATGAAATAATAAATAAATAAATAAATAAGCAAACAAATAGATAGATAGATAGATAGATAGATAGATAGATAGATAGATAAATATACGAACATGAATGAATCAAGAATTTTAGAGCAAAACTGAACTGTGGTATTAGTGGTGATGATGGCAGTGCAGTGTGTATGTGTGTGTGTGTGTGTGTGCAATATAGAGATAGAACCTTTCAAATTAACCTGAAGAAGGGATAAAGAGGAGCTAGATGGCACAGTGAATAGAGCACAAGCCCTCGAGCAAGGAGGACTTGAGTTCAAATATAGCCTCAGACACTTGACACACTTACTTTATGACCTTGGGCAAGTCACTTAATCTCAATTGCCTTGGCTTCCCCCCTCCACAACAATAACAACAAAAAAAAGCAGAAAATCTAATTAATGTGTTAAGAATTTTACAAATTATCTTTTCTCTCTTTTTTTATTTTTTAGTTTACATTATTCATTTCCACAAGAGTTTGAGTTACAAATTTTCTCTCCATTTTTCCCCAAAACACTGATCCCGCTGAATATCCAACCCCAATCTGCTCTTTTAGATATCTTCCCCATTCCCCATCCAACTTTCTAGTAGAGCAAGGTGGGTCTCTATGCCCCAGTGCCTGTATATCTTATTTCCCAGTTATATGTAAGATAATAATAATAACGATATATATATATATCAAACTTTTGATTTTAAAATTTTGAATTCCAGATTCTTTCCCTTCCTTGCTCATCACCCACCCTTACTGGGAAGAAACACATTTCAATATAGGTTGTACATGTGTAGCTATGCAAAACCTTTCCCTAGTGGATATATTGTGAAAGATTGACTATATTTTCCTCCACCCTATCCAGCTCCCCACTTGTTCTATTCTCTACTTTGATCTTGTCCCTTTTCAAAAGTGGGTGCTTCCAAATTCCCTCCCCCCAGCCTGCCCTCTCTTCCATAATCCCCCTTTCATCCCCTTCCCCTCATGCTCCTGTAGGGTGAGATACCCTATTTAGTACGTATGTCATTCCCTCCTTAAGCCAAATTCAATAAGAATAAGGTTGACCCATTCTCTTTTGCCTTCCTGTTCTTCCCTTCCATTGAAACCATTTTCTCTTGCCTGTCCTATATGAGATAGTTTACCCATTCTGTCTCTCCCCATCTCCTGTCATTATATTTCTCTCTCACCTCTTAATTTCACATTTTAAATATCATTTCTTCCTATTAAATTGGTCCTATGCCCACTGTCAGTATATACCTGTACACATATATGCACACACTCACATATGTATTCATATGCACATATAACCTCCTATATAAACATATATGTGTGTATATATACATATGCATACACACACATATATATACATACATATATATGTAAATTTCTATTCCCTTCATCTATTCTCATATTGAGAAAAGTTTCATCAGTTACAATTATAATTTTTCCACATAGGAATGTAAATAGTTCAACTTTGATGAGTTCCTTATGGTTTCTCTTTCGTGTTTAACTTCTTAGGCTTCTATTGCTTCTTAGATCTAAATGTCAAAATTTTTATTCAACTGTTTTTTTTTTCATCAAGAATGTTTGAAAGTCCTCTATTCCATTAAATGACCATATTTTCCCCTGAAACATGGTGCTCAGTTTTGATGGTTAGGTGATTCTTGGTTTTAATCCCAGATCCTTTCACCTCCAGAATATTATATTCTAAGCCCTTTGATCCCTCAGTGTAGAAGCTGCCAGATCTTGTGTTATCCTGATTGTGTTTCTGCAATATTCAAATTGTTTCTTCGTGGCTGCTTGTAGTATTTTCTCTTTGATCTGGGAATTCTGGAACTTGGCTATAATATTCCTAGAAGTATTTTTTTGGGATCTGTTTTCAAGAGGTGATCAGTGGGTTCTTTCAACCTCTATTTTGTTCACTGGTTCTAAAACATCAGGGCAATTTACCTTGAAAATTTCTAGACGGTTGATCTCTAGGTTCTTTTTTTGATAATGGCTTCCAGGTAGTTCAATAATTTTTAAATTATCTCCCATGGATCTATTTTCCAGGTCAGTGGTTTTTCCAATGAGATATTTCACATTGCCTTCTATTTTTTCATTTATTTTTATCTGTTTAATAGTATCTTGATTTCTCAAAAAGTCACTAGCTCCCATTTGCTCCAATCTAATTCTGAAGGAATGATTTTCCTCAGTGAGCTTTTCAGGTTCTTTTCCCATCTGGAAAATTTGGCTTTTTAAGGCATTCTTCCCCTCATTACCTTTTTGAGCTTCTTTTGCCATTTGAGTTAGTCTATTTTTTTTTAAACAAATACTTTATTAACTTCTGTTTTACATCATTCATTTCCGCCAGATTTTGAGTTACAATCATTTTCCCCTCATTATTCCCCTACCCAACCTCCCAGAATAGTAGTCCCACAAGATATCACTTCCTCCAATCTGCTCTCTCCCATACCTTCTCCCATACCCCCATCGACTTTTCCATTAGAGGAAGATGAATCTTTGTGTCCCAATGCCTGCACATCTTATCTCCCAATTATAGGCAAAAGAGTGTTAATAATAGTATTTATATATATATTTGAAACATTTAATGTTACGACCTCGAATTTTAGATCCATTTCCTTCCTCCCTTGTCACCCATTCCTTCTTGGGATATAAGTAATTCAGTATATGTTGTACATGTCTAGCTATGCAAAACATTATCATAGTAGATATATTGTACAAGGCTGCTTATAATTCCCTCCCACTCATCCCACCCCCCACCTGGTCCATTCCCTACATGATCCTGTCCCTCTTCTATAGTGGGTACTTCCAACCTCCCCTCACCCCAAGGATGCCTTCCCATCCATCATCCCTCCTCTCATCCCCCTTCCCCCTATCCTGCTGCAGGTTGAGATATCCCATTTAGTATGTATGTCATTTTCTCCCTGAACCAAATTCAATGTGAATGTGGTTTTGCCTTTTTAGCCTTCCTTATTCTCCCCCTCCTTTGCAACCACTTCCCCTTGCTTCTTCTACATGGGATAGTTTACCCTACCCTGTCTCTCCCCATCTCCTCTTGCCACTTTCCTCTCTCACCTCATAATTTCATCCCTTGAGTATTCTCCCTTCCCAACAAATTCAACCTATGCCCTCTATCCATATATAACTGTAACCATATACACACACATTCACATATGTATTCATATGACCACACACCCTTCTTCCATTATTTTCATAGTGAGAAAGATATCATCAGTCACAGTTATTGCTTTTCCATATAGGAATGTAAATAGTTCAACTTTGATAAGTTCCTTTTGATTTCTTTTCCCTGATTACCTTCTCAGGCATCTCTTACTTCTTGCTTCTGGATGTCAAATTTTCTATTCAACTCTGGTTTTTTCCTCAAGAATGCTTGAAAGTCCTCTATTCCACTGAATGACCATATTTTCCCCTGAAACAAAATACTCAGTTTTGCTGGGTAGGTGACCCTTGGGTTCATTCTCAGTTCTTTTGCCCTCTGGAATATCATGTTCCATGCCCTTTGATCCTTCAGTGTAGAAGCTGCCAGGTCCTGGGCTATCTGATTGTGTTTCCACAATATTGAAATTGTTTCTTCCTGGCTGCTTGTAGTATTTTCTCCTTGATCTGGGGATTCTGGAACCTGGCTATAATATTCCTGGGAGTTTTCTTTTTGGGATCTTTTTCAGGAGGTGATCTGTGGATTCTTTCAACCTCTATTTTGCCCTCTGGATCTAAAACATCAGGGCAGTTTTCCTTGAGAATTTCTTGAAGGGTGATTTCTAGGTTCTTTCCTTGATCATGGCTTTCAGGTAGTCCAATAATTTTTAAATTGTCTCTCCTGGATCTATTCTCCAGGTCAGTGGTTTTTCCCATGAGATATTTCACATTGCCTTCTAATCTTTCATTTGTTTGGATCTGCTTAACAGCATCTTGATTTCTCATAAAGTCACTAGCTTCCATTTGCTCCAGTCTAACTCTGAAGGAATGAATCTCCTCAGTGAGCTTTTGAGATTCTTTTTCCATCTGGCAAATTCGACTTTTTAAGGCATTCTTCTCCTCATTGCCCTTTTGGGCCTCCTTTGCCATTTGAGTTAGTCTATTTTTTAAGGTGTTGTTTTCCTCAGTCAGGCTGTTGACCCTCATTTCATACTTTTCCTGCATCCTTCTCATTTCTCTTTCCAATTTTTCCTCCACTTCTTATTTGATTTTTAAAGTCCTTCTTAAGGTCCTCTATGGCCTGCAACCCACTCATGTTTTCGCCTGGGGCTTTTGGAGCAGGACTTCTGACCTCACAGTCCTTTTCCCGCTCTATGCCCCCAAATAGGAGTCTAGGGTTGCATTTTTCTGTTTCCTTTGCCTTGGCATGTTGCCACTTAATTGCTTGACTTTTGGGCTTGTTGCCACACTATGGCTTTAAGGCCAGATAGAGGAATTTTTGTCCTGAACGTGTGGGGGGCAACTTCCGTTTCTGGCAAGCTGTAAACCCACCCACGACTTCCACCCTAGATCACAATCCAGATCCAGGGAGGTTAAAGCAAGAGCGATTACCCCCCAAGACTGATCGCTGGATCTCCCTACAATTTGTAGGCTGGGAGTGGGA
>WOXC01000172.1:0-267809 GCA_011680675.1 Gymnobelideus leadbeateri | reverse complement strand
TGGTATAGCATCCAAATTCCTAGAGGAGAAGTTAAAGGAATTAGAGGAAGAAATAGATAGCAAAACTATACTAGTGGGGGACCTTAATCTCCCCCTCTCTGAACTCGATAAATCTAACCTCAAAATAAACAAGAAAGAAGTTAAGGAGGTGAATAGAATCTTAGAGAGACTAGATATGATGGATCTCTGGAGAAAATTGAATGGGGATAAAAAGGAATTTACTTTCTTCTCAGCAGTGCATGGTACATACTCAAAAATAGACCATGTACTAGGGCATAAAAACCTCACAATCCAGTGCAGAAAGGCAGAAATAGTAAGCGCATCATTCTCAGATCATGATGCAATAAAAATTATATGCAATAAAGGGCCATGGAAAGATAGACTAAAAACTAATTGGAAACTAAACAATTTAATCCTAAAAAATTGGTGGGTCAAAGAAGAAATTATAGAAACAATCAATAATTTCATTCAAGAGAATGATAATAATGAAACAACATACCAAAATTTGTGGGATGCACTAAAGGCAGTTCTCAGGGAAGTTTTATATCCCTGAGTGCATACTTAATTAAAGCAGAGAGAAGGGAGGTCAGTGAATTGGACATGCAATTGAAAAAGCTAGAAAAAGAACAAATTGAAAATCCCCAATTTAGTACTAAATTAGAAATACTGAAAACCAAAGGTGAGATTAATAAAATTGAAATTAAGAAAACCATTGAATTAATAAATAAAACCAAGAGCTGGTTTTATGAAAAAAATCAACAAAATTGATAGACCCTTAGTCAATATGATAAAAAAAAGAAAGAAGAAAACCAAATTATGAGTATCAAAAATAAAAAGGGTGAATCTACCTCCAATGAAGAGGAAATCAAAAAAATAATGAGGAATTATTTTTCCCAATTGTATGCACATAAATATGACAATCTTAGTGAAATGGATGAATATTTACAAAATCACACATTGCCCAGATTAACTGAAGAGGAAGTGAATTACCTAAATAACCCCATCTCAGAAAAAGAAATCAAACAAGCCATCAAAGAACTCCCTAGGAAAAAATCTCCAGGGCCAGATGGGTTTACTAGTGAATTCTATCAAACATTTAAAGAACAATTGATTCCAATACTCTACAAACTATTTGGGAAAATTAGTGAAGAAGGAGTCCTACCAAACTCTTTCTATGACACCAATATGGTACTGATTCCTAAATCAGGAAGAGATAAAACAGAGAAAGAAAATTATAGACCAATCTCCCTCATGAATTTAGACGCAAAAATTCTAAATAAAATATTAGCCAAAAGACTCCAACAACTTATCACAAAAATAATACACCCTGATCAGGTAGGATTCATTCCAGGAATGCAAGGATGGTTTAATATTAGGAAAACCATCAATATAATTGAGCATATCAACAACAAAACTAGCAAAAACCACATGATCATCTCAATAGATGCAGAAAAGGCTTTGACAAAGTACAACATCCATTCCTATTAAAAACACTAGAAAGTATAGGAATAAATGGAGCCTTCCTTAAAATAGTTGCCAGCATCTATCTAAAACCATCAGCAAGTATTATATGCAATGGGGATAAACTAGAAGCCTTTCCAATAAGATCAGGAGTGAAACAAGGGTGTCCACTATCACCCCTCTTATTCAATCTGGTACTTGAAACGTTAGCAGTAGCAATTAGAGAAGAAAAAGAAATCAAAGGAATCAAATTAGGCAAAGAAGTGACCAAGCTGTCACTCTTTGCAGATGATATGATGATATACTTAGAGAATCCTAGAGAATCAAGTAAAAAATTACTTGAGACAATAAATAAATTTGGCAAAGTTGCAGGATATAAAATAAACCCACATAAATCCTCAGCATTCCTGTACATCTCTAATAAAACTCAACAGCAAGAGATAGAGAAATCCCATTTAAAGTCACTGTAGACATTATAAAATATTTGGGAATCTACTTGCCAAAACAAACCCAGAATCTATATGATCACAACTACAAAACACTTCTCACAGAAATAAAATCAGATCTAAATAGTTGGAAAAATATCAATTGCTCGTGGCTGGGTCGAGCTAATATAATAAAAATGACAATTTTACCCAAACTAAACTATATATTTAGTGCCATACCAATCAATTTACCAAAAAACTACTTTGTAGAGTTAGACAAAATAATAACAAAATTTATTTGGAAAAACAAAAGGTCTAGAATATCAAGGGAATTAATGAAAAGAAATGCTAGGGAAGGTGGACTAGCTATGCCAGATCTTCATCTGTATTATACAGCAGCAGTCATCAAAACTGCTTGGTACTGGCAGAGGTGTAGAGTAGTGGATCAATGGAATAGATTAGGTGCAGGAGACCCAGCAGTTAATGAATATAGCAATCTATTGTTCGATAAACCCAAAGACCCCAGTTTTTGGGATAAGAATGCACTATTTGACAAAAACTGCTGGGAAAACTGGAATACAGTATGGCAGAAACTGGGCATAGATCACTATCTAACACCATATACCAAAATCAAGTCTAAATGGGTGCATGATCTAGGTGTAAAGGATGATACTGTAAGCAATTTGGGAAAGCAAGGAATAGTTTACCTGACAGATCTGTGGAGAGGGGAAGATTTTAGGACCAAACAAGAATTAGAGAGCATTATAAAATGCAAAATGGATAATTTTGATTACATTAAATTGAAAAGCTTCTGCACAAACAAAGCCAATGTAACCAAGATCAAGAGGGAGGTGGGAAATTGGGAAAGAATTTTTACAACCTGTGTCTCTGATAAAGGACTCATTTCTAAAATTTATAGAGAATTGAGCCAAATCTATATGAATACAAGTCATTCCCCAATTGAGAAATGGTCAAAGGATATGAATAGGAAGTTTTCAGAGAAAGAAATTAAAGATATCTATAAGCATATGAAGAAATGCTCTAAATCACTATTAATTAGAGAAATGCAAATCAAAACAACTCTGAGATACCACATCTCTCCAGTCAGATTGGCTAAGATGACAAAACAAGAAAGTGACAAATGCTGGAGAGGTTGTGGGCAAATTGGAACGCTAATACATTGCTGGTGGAGTTGTGAACTTATCCAACCATTCTGGAGAGCAATCTGGAATTATGCCCAAAGGATTATAAATAATTTCATACCCTTTGACCCAGCCATACCACTCCTAGGGTTATATCCCAAAGAGATCATAGTAGTGGGAGGAAGAACCATATGTACAAAAATATTTTTAGCAGCCCTTTTTGTGGTTGCAAAGAATTGGAAACTAAAGGAGTGCCCATCAATTGGGGAATGGCTAAACAAGTTGTGGTATATGAATGTAATGGAATTTTATTGTGCTATAAGAAACGAGGAGGTGACGGATTTCATAATTACCTGGAGAGACTTATACAAACTGATGCTGAGCGAGAAGAGTAGAATCAGAAGAAATTTGTATACAATCACAGACATACCATATCTGTGACGACCAACTATGACAGACTGGACTCTTTTCAGCAATGCAGTGATATAAGTTAATCCCGAATGACTCAAGAAAGTGAGAAATGTGCCATCCAGAGATATAACTAGAAAGAACTGAGCCTGAATCCTGATGGAAGCAAACTAAATGATCTTGTTCTTCTCATTGTTTGGTTGTACTTCTTCCTTACCATCTTTCATCCCACCTAGTACAATATGCCTTTGTAATTGGAATAATGTTTAATATGAATGCATTTGCAGACCCTATACTGTACTATATGATGTCATGAGGGGAGGGGGGAGGGAAGTAAAGGAAATTTGAAAATCAAGGAACTATGGAATTGAATCTTGTCAACTGAAACTAAACTAATAAATTAATTTAAAAAAAAAATTTAAAAGGAAAAAGACATCTATGTACAAAAATATTTCTAGCAGCTGTTTTCTGGTGGCAAAGAATTGGAAATTTTATGGGCTGCCCATTGTTTGGGGGAAGACCAATAGTGTTAGGTGATTATGATGGAATGGTATTTTGCTACAAGAAATGATGATCGGGGGCGGAGCCAAGATGGCGGAGTAGAAACAGCTCATCCAAGCCACTCTGCCCCCAGATTCCCTCCAAACTATGTAAAAGGGAACTCAGAACAACTTCTGGAGCCCCAGCACCCACAGAACGACACAGAGAAGCTAACCTTCCACTGAGTACAGCCCAGCAGCCCTGCAGGAAGGAACAGCACAGCACTCTGGGAGCATGCAGCACACAGAGCTCAGGGAGCCGAGCCCAGCCGAGCCGAGCAGAGCCCAGGTCCGCATGAGCCGAGGTTTTAGCCCCATAGCGGCAGGGCCATAAGCTGGCTGGAGAGACCCCAGAACACCAGCTGCTGTGGCGACTCCAGAATTATCAACATAGACATGCCTAGGACAAAGTGAGAGGTTAGTTCCCTATGGATTTTGGGACCAGTATTTGGGGAATGCATCTGCTTCCTCCCCTGGGGGCTAGAAGCCCCTGAGGAGACATGCCATTTTGTAGTTTTCAGAGGCAGCTCCAGCTCCTGGCCTGTGAACTGTAGGGAGATCCAGCAATCAGTCTTGGCGGGTAATCACTTTTGCTATAACCTCCCTGGATCTGGATTATTATCTGGGGTGGAAGTTGTGGGTGGATTTACAGTTTGCCAGAAACGGAAGTTGCCCTCCCACACATTCAAGACGAAAATTCCCCTATCTGGCAGCAAAAGCCATAGTGTGGCAACAAGCCCAGAAGTCAAGTAATTAAGTGGCAACATGCCAAGGCAAAGGAAACAGAAAAATGCAACCCTAGACTCCTATTTTGGGGGCATAGTGTGAGAAAAGGACTGTGAGGTCAGAAGTCCTGCTCCAAAAGCCCCAGGGGAAAACATGAACAGGTTGCAGGCCATAGAGGACCTTAAGAAGGACTTTAAAAACCAAATAAGAGAAGTGGAGGAAAAATTGGGAAGAGAAATGAGAAGGTTGCAGGAAAAGTATGAAATGAGGGACAACAGCCTGACTGAGGAAAACAACACCTTAAAAAATAGACTAACTCCAATGGCAAAGGAGGCCCAAAAGGGCAATGAGGAGAAGAATGCCTTAAAAAGTCAAATTTGCCAGATGGAAAAAAGAATCTCAAAAGTTCACTGAGGAGATTCATTCCTTCAGAGATAGACTGGAGCAAATGGAAGCTAATGAGTTTATGAGAAATCAAGATGCTATTAATCAGATCCAAACAAATGAAAGATTAGAAGGCAATGTGAAATATCTCATGGGAAAAACCACTGACCTGGAAAATAGATCCAGGAGAGACAATTTAAAAATTATTGGACTACCTGAAAGCCATGATCAAGGAAAGAACCTAGAAATCACCCTTCAAGAAATTCTCAAGGAAAACTGCCCTGAAGTTTTAGATCCAGAGGGCAAAATAGAGGTTGAAAGAATCCACCGATCACCTCCTGAAAAGGATCCCAAAAAGAAAACTCCCAGGAATATTATAGCCAGGTTCCAGAATCCCCAGATCAAGGAGAAAATACTACAAGCATCCAGGAAGAAACAATTTCAATATTGTGGAAGCACAATCAGAATAGCACAGGACCTGGCAGCTTCCACACTGAGGGATTGAAGGGCATGGAATATGATATTCCAGAGGGCAAAAGAGATGGGAATGAACCTAAGGGTCACCTACCCAGCAAAACTGAGTATTTTATTTCAGGGGAAAATATGGTCATTCAGTGGAATCGAGGACTTTCATGTATTCTTGAAGAAAAACCAGAATTGAATAGAAAATTTGACATCCAGACACAAGAAGCAAGAGATGCCTGAGAAGGTAATCAGGGAAAAGAAATCAAAAAGAACTTATCAAAGTTGAACTATTTACTTTCCTGTATGGAAAAACAATAACTGTAACTGATGAAATCTTTCTCAATATGAAAGTGATGGAAGAAGGGTGTGTGGTCATATGAATACATATGCGAATGTGTGTGTATATGGTTACAGTTATATATGGATAGAGGGCACAAGTTGAATTTGTTGGGAAGGGAGGATACTCAAGTGATGAAATTATGAGGTGAGAGAGGAAAGTGGCAAGAGGAGATGGGGAAAGACAGGGTAGGGCAAACTATCTCATGTAGAAGAAGCAAGGGGAAGTGATTGCAAGGGAGGGGGAGAGCAGGAAGGCAAAAAAGCAAAACCACATTCTCATTGAATTTGGTTCAGGGAGAGAATGACATACATACTAAATGGGATATCTCAACCTGCAGCAGAATAGGGGGTAGGGGGAAGAGAGGAGGGATGATGGATGGGAGGGCATCCTTGGGGGGAGGGGAGGTTTGAAGTACCCACTATAGAAGAGGGACAGGATCATGTAGGGAATGGATCAGGTGCGGGGGGGGATGAGTAGGAGGGAATTATAAGCAGCCTTGTACAATATATCTACTATGGTAATGTTTTGCATAGCTAGACATTTACAACATATACTGAATTACTTATCTCCCCAGTGGGAATGGGTGACAAGGGAGGAAGGAAATGGATCTGAAATTCGAGGTCTTAAGATTAAATGTTTCAAACATATATAAATACTATTATTAATACTCTTTTGCTTGTAATAGGGAGATAAGATGTGCAGGCATTGGGACACATAGATTCACCTTCTTGTAATGGAAAAGTCGAAGGAGGTATGGGAGAAGGTATGGGAGAGAGCAGATTGGAGGAAGCGATATCTTGTTGGAATGCTATTCTGGGAGGGTGGTTAGGGGAAAAATGGAGGGGGGGAATGATTGCAACTCAAAATCTGGTGGAAATGAATGATGTAAAGCAGAAGTTATTAAAGCATTTGTTTAAAAAAAGAAATAAAAAAAAGAAATGATGAGCAAAATACTCTCAGAAAAACCGAGAAACACTTACATGAGCTGATACAAAGTGAAATGCATTGTGTACAAAGAATGAGCAATTGTGTTAATGACTTAGCTATTCCCAGTAATACAATAATCCAAGACAACTCTGAAGGATTTATGATAAAAAATGCTATCAATCCTAGAACTGCCTGAAAACAGGTTGAAACATACTTTTTTTGTTTTCTTGCACAACATGACTAATATGGAAATGTTTTGCACAATTACACATGTATAACCTTGATTGAATTACTTGGATTCTCAGTGGAGATGGGGGGGACTTGGGACAGAGGAAGGAAGATAATTTTGTACTTAATATTTTTTAAAAATGAATGTTAAAAACTGTTTTTACTTATAACTGGTGAAACATAAACTACTAAATAAATCAATGAAAGTTTAATGACCAGAAAAAAAAATACTTTTGGGGAGGGACAGTATAAAAGGAAAGAGAGAATAGAATAAATGAAAATAAAATGATGTGGATAAAATAAATACTAATAAACACAATACAATAAAGTATATTTGCATAAAAACACCCTGAAGTACAACTTAGTTACAAGATTTCTTTAGGGTGATATGTCTTAGAAAATATTATCAATTCTTTACCACAATTAACTGTCTATTGCTGACCTCTCTTTGCTTATATATGCTTTTCCCATCCTCTTGCCATTTTCCTCAATCACTACTTTGCAAAATCTCACTATTTCTCACAGAAGTTCTCTTTGCACTCATCTCTTTCATTCCCCTTCAATAGTTAACAGTCAATGATCAATCAAAGGCTGGTACAATGGATAGAGCACAGCACCTAGAGACAGGAAGATCTGAGTTCAAATGAAACCTCAGTTAATCCATGTTTATTTTGATTTCTTCATCTATAAAATGAGGATAATAATGGTATCTACATCAAATGAGACAGAATTTAGAAAAAAAGGATAGCATTATATACATGCTAACTATAATTATTGTTGGTAACTATGATTATTAACAATTTGAGGTGTCTAGATTTGATAAGCAGGTGTTTCATTGAAGAGTCAGTCTTCAATATGCAGACTATATTATAAACACATGAGAAAAGTAATAAAATATATCACCACATTTCTGTAAAGATATCACATGCACTAGGTTCAAAACATGAAACTTCCAATACTTTATTCTTCATAGAACACAGTTATTATGATCATTGTTATTAACGATCAATGGGAATGCAGTAAGTTTTGTCAATATACAACTTTCTATACAGTATAGATAAAAAGAAAATGTCCCTTAATCAAAGATGTTTCTTAAATAAATAGTTATGTCACCATTCTTTCTTATGGAGATTTTAATCTTGGATCACTTCAAAAGCCTTGAAATACAAGTAGAAACCTAAAAATGTAGCAAAAGAATTTTTTTTCTTCAACCTTTTCAGGATGATAGGAGATGTGAAATGGAGTCCATGAATCCTCCATTTCCAAGAAGTATTTATTTCAGTATAGATTTAAAAAACAGAAGAAATTCACAAACCCATTACATGTGTTATAAAATGTAGCACAGGTCACAACAACATTTTCTAAATCTAAAGAAAATCCTATTAAGTCAGATTTGTCTCTATTCTCAGCAGCATGGGCGAATGAAATAATTCATTAAAATAAATACTGCTCCTGTCCCAGCCAGGTTGGGAATTAATCACTGTGTGAGTCAGTGCCCTTAGTGAAGAATTTTGTCCTCCTTATCTTCTTCATTTCCTTCTCTTTTGTTTTTTGCTTGGGCATTTGTTTTGAGAATAATTTTAAGTACTTCTTGGCAAGCATTATACAAAGTGGGGCTGAACAGAACAATGGGGAAAATTGATTTGGAGTAAGAAGTTCTAAGTTTGAATCTTAGTTTTGGTACATATTAGCTGTACTTCCACAGGCAAGTTACTTCATCTATCTAGACCTCAGTTTGCTCATATGAAAATAAGAGATTTGGATTAGTTGATCTTTAGTATTCCTTCTAACTCTGAATCTATGATCCTATGGATCTGCCTAGGGAGAATGCAGTGACAAAAGATGATGAAACTGAGAGGATAATAATTAAAGAAGGTAGAAGAAAATGATTGGTACAATTATTTAAGTGGCTTGGCTAAGTATGTTTCTATAGGACATTAGTTCCTTGACCCCAGATTCCATAGAAAGCTATATTAAAATGACCAAGGGTGGCTTACATTTAATGATAATTTGAAGAACAACAAAAGATCTAAACATCACTACTGTCCATTGCTTAAATCACTTATAAGGTACAATTATTCTTTTCCTAGGAAATATTCAGGATGCTTCTTTCTGATAGATGAAATCCTAAAAGAGCAAACTGTAAGAAATTATAATTTGTTTGAACGAATGTATTCTTTATTCAATGTTCTTCGAGTAATTGACTCATCGAGTGGTTTTGAAAATCAGTCCTTAAGCATTTATTGAGCACTTATTATTTGTCCTGAATTTTGTTAGCATATTTTTATTAGTATTACAAATTATATTGCTGAAATAATATTCCTACAAGTTCTCAAACACTATTGGAAGATAAGATGATAACTCATGATACTATTAGAAAATAAATCATGGCATGAAACACTTAATTTGGAGTAAGAAGAATTGGTTCTATTGTTTGTTTTTTGCATGACCTTGGGATGATGTCTTTGTTTTTCTCAGTCTCAGTTTCCTCCTTTGTAATATGTAGAGTCAATTGCATTAGATTATCTGAAAGTTTCCTTCCAACTCTAAATCTCAAGAAAAGATCCATGACTTTATTTGCTTGCTTGTTTAGACTAAAAATGCTATAGGAATTAAGAGAAGAGTGAGGTTAATGATGGTCATAAATATTTATGTGAAAATAAAATTGTTTTTCCATCTTCATGAAATTATAAAGGAAATCAAATCAGGTTAAAAATGACAATAATTTCCAAAAAATGCTTGTTAGATGGATAGATAGATAAGATATATAAATATGTATATGTATACATACACACATGCATATGTGTGTGTGAGTGTGTGTACACACATTCTGTATATAATTGGATACATATTGTTGTCTCTCCTGTTAGAATCTAAGCTTCTCTCAGTCAGGTACAGTTTCACTTTTCATTTGGTATAACCAACTAAACAATGTCTGGTGAATAATTGTCATTTTACAAATGCTTGTTGATCGATGCCCATCTCAGGTTTTGGTTTTGTTTTTGTTTTCTTAAGTAACATTGAAGCAAAAGGAAATGTGTTTCAGGAAACAGGCAAAGTTAAAATGTGTGTGTTTGTGTGTATTCATTTAAATATGTGTGCGTATATATGTATAATGTTTGTACATGTATATATTTATGTATATGTGTGAGTGGATGTGTGTGTGTGTGTGTGTGTGTGTGTGTGTGTGTGTGTATATATATATATATACATATGTAAATGTGTATCTACATCTATATCTATCACCAAGTATACTTTCAGGGCTTTGGGAGACCATTTCTTCTTATTATTCTTTTGACAAGTCTTTGGTTTCCCCTTCCTTGGCCCTAAGTGAATATAAGAAAATTCCTAAACAAGCATTTACTCATACTGGGCTAATTTTGAGGAAGGAAGGAAAATCGTCATTTACTCTACTTCTCCCTAGCACCTACCATAATTCTTTGCAACACATAGAGATTCAATAAATGTGTTTTGAATTTTTCAATCACTGAACCTTGTTTCTGAAATCATATAAGCTCTCTACTATCTAATAGAATTTCCTTAAATAGTAAGGAAAGTATTTAATTGTAGAAGGACTAAAGGAGCACGCTCAATTATAATTAGTACCTTTTTTTACTGTGTGACAGTTTTCTATCCTAAGATAAAGAGAAAGAATTATGTTCTGATGATCAGCTAGCCTCTACTTCAAGACTTTGTATGATAGGGAATTGACAACACATTCAAAGGCAACACAATGTTGTTGTTGTTTTTTTGACAGCTGAATTATTTCTTAGGTATTCTAACTCAACTTTAAAATTCTTTATTATATTATGACAAAGTCTTCTTCTCTGTAACTTCTACTGATGAATAATGAATTTTCCTTTTGTGGTCAATAAAGAAAATCTCCTTTTGCCACATGACTTGTATATTTCAAAAGCAGATATTATTGTCTGTCTTCCCAATTCCCATTCCACCCAAATATTTTCTCCAAGTTAAATATTCCACTTTCTTCAAACAGTCAAACTTTGGCATGGTTTCCAATACTGTCAACATCCCGATTGTACTAACATGGACCAACTCTGGCTTGCCAAGAGTCCTCCTCAAATATAATGTCTTTAAAATACATTGTTGTCAAATGTTTCATATTATATTTCTCTGTGCTACATAATACTTTTTAATTTTTTTTCACATTTGTTTCCCTTTTTCCTGGGTATTTGTATTAGTTTTTGAAAAATGGATTTGTAGAAGCCACTTGTCAAAACAATTCAACTATTCATTACAGAAATAGCACAGGGCCAGTTATATTGGGGGTGTAGTATAAGGTAACCTTTCAATTGTATCTCCCTGAGAGGGAATAACAGTTGCTAAACATTGAATGCTTCTGTGTAGAGAGATTTATAAATAATTTATTCACAAGGGAACTAATATAATACATTATTTCCTAAAGTGATTCTTAAACCTCAAATTTACAGAAACATTATTTACTTTGGAATATATGATCTGTTAATTTTAATAGGTAGCATATAAAATATTATTATCAATACATTTGATTTCTATCTTATAATTATATTTTGGGGAATTTAGAGCTCTGGGACCTACTTATTTAAATCTTTGTTTTAGTTTTTTAAATACTCTCTTGCTACCTACTCTAATTATTCTCCAGTCACTAGATTAATTATAGAAAGCATCTGACATCAGGAGGCATTTAACTAACAAGCCAACAAAGAGAATCATGTAAACTTTGTATCACTACAGGAAGGATGACTGATTGCTATATCAATCAGCTGCATGCTTCATATACCATTGATTAAAGGACCTCAGATATATTTGGTAGAACTAGCTCAATTCTTAATAAACAACATATCATTACTTTTGTAAGGAATATTTTCTTCCCAGTTAGGGAAGTTGAGTTTCAGTTGATTCAAAAATATATTCTAATAGGCAGTAGACACAGACTTCTTGACTCAAAATTTAGGTGGGAAACACATGAAAAAGAAAGGATTAAGAAACAGGCAAAGGTTACCAAAGGAGGCTTCTGAGACTAAGGAATCAGTATACTATATTTTTAACTAGCCACAGTAATTATCAGTGATATAAAGACAATAATATGTGACAAAGCCATTGATAAGACTAAGGTGCCTTCTAGATATATTTAGAAATCAACCAACATATACATATCTATATATGTATTTATATCCATACATATATAAACAGATGTGTATGTACACACATGGATATGCAAACAAATATATATATATATATGTGTGTGTGTGTGTGTGTGTGTGTGTGTGTGTGTGTGTGTGTGTAACTCTTATTTAATTGGTATAGGAAATGGCTGGCAAGGAAATTCTCTTTTACAAGCATATTGTTCAGCAATTTAAAGAATCAGAGATTTCCTTGGGGCACAGGGGAGGTAAATGAATTAATTGCGCAGGATCAAAGTCAGAGAAAATTTAAACGCGGAGACCAACTCTTTCTCCATGACACCAAAATGACTCCTATAAGTTTTAACTTAAAAATGGTACTAGATTATGAAAGTACCTTGAATTGAAAGAATATGGTGTTAGCTAATTAAAAGGGGAATTACCCGCCTTGGAAGGTAGAAAAAGATAATAAAATCAAAATACGTTCATTTCCCTTCAGGGTTGTCCAGGATTTGTGGGGGTTTTCCTTTGTTCTTGAAGAAGACCAAAATTACATCACTAGGTTAGAGTCAAGTTACATTGCATCCAACTGAGACTGATCAGTCAACCATATGAGCTCAACATATTCTGCCAAAGGTAAAGCACTAATATTCCATGTGAATATATGGGGTGAATTCTCTAAATTTGCACACTTCACATTTCTTTTGAGCTAATTCAATTCTGCTTTGCTTATAAAGTATAGCCCCTTCTCTGATGAGGGCACACTATGCTGGGTAGTCCTGTTCCAGTGACTTCCATGCCACACAATCAATACCAAAGTTTATAAGTGAGACCTTGAGGGTGTCCTTGTGTCACTTTTTCTGACCACCATGTGAGAGCTTGCCTGTGTGAGTTCTCCATGTAATTCTTTTTTGTTAAGTGTATGGTTGGCAGTTGAACAACATGGCCTGCCCATTGGAGTTGTACTGTATACTTTTATGTTTGGGATTCAGATATTCCATTAATTTAAAAGGTGGACAGTTCCTATGGGGAAAGGGAAACATTTTCTGGATAAGCAAACCTTGAAGCTTCTGATTAGTTTTCTGTGACCTTCACTAGCTATGCAATCAGTCTTCTGATGGCAATTAATTCCTTCCTCAGGTAACTTGTCACTATAAAATATACTTTTTGATGATATCACTAATATGGTTATTTCCTTCAATAGAAAAGATGGCAACTCATGTGTACCTTCTCATTTTCTTCTCATTGCCTTTTCCTTCATTTCCTTCTCTTCTCTTTTTTTGCATGGATATTTGTTTTGAGGGTAAACTTAAGTACTTCATGATAAGGCATTATTTAAAATTCATCATTGTTGACATGCAATAAGTTATCTAAAATCTTGGTATGTTTCTGCTTTGCTTTTTGGGGTGAAATTCCATTCTTTTCTCTTTCTTTTGCATTGATATTTATTTTGAGAGTAAATTTAAGTACTTCATGGCAAGGTATTGTGTAAAAATCATCCCTGTTGATATGCAGTAAGTTATCTGAAATCTTTGTATGTTTCTCCTTTGTTTTGGGGGGCAAGCTTCCATTGTAATTCTTCAGAGGTGGCAGTATTCCTTGATTCATAATCATATGTCATCACCAGAAGAATACTAATATTAAAAAGATAAGCTTCTATTTCAAGGAAAAGTTCTGATATCATAAGTGTGCTGAATACTTTTCCAAATACAATGCAAATCACTTTTTTTCCCCTATAATCCTGGACCCAGTTCATTATTCATCTGTAATGTCTATCCAAAATAAAAAGACATATGTACTGATGGTCTATATCTATGTCCCATCTCTTCTGCTATATTATCATAGTCTGAAACAAAAAAATCTTCACCCACTTAAAAATATTCCCATGTATTATTAGAACAAAGTCTTTTGAGTTGTTCTAGAATCTTATTAAAGAGGATCTGTCTCCAGAACAATGATATCTCCAAATGGGTAAATTTGAGAAACTTCAACACATATAGGGAATCCCCCTTTAATCTAAACTTTCTTGATGGACATCCTTTTTGACAGTGGCAAATATTTTGAAGAACATATAACACCCTTATTTTATGCCTCGATCATTATTTATGACCAGAATATCATGGAACAAAATCTTTGTTGTTTTTTCCAGATAAAAGATGCATCTATGCAGTACAGGTAGAAATATATATATATATATATATATATATATATATATATCAGAATATATATATATATATCAGAATATATATATATATATATATATATCAGAAAGGAATTCTTCCACTATATAATAGCAACATATATGTTTTCTCAAGTCAAGTGTACTTCATGTGAGTTAGAACAGCATAAACCAGTTATATAAAGAACTGATCATACCTGAATGAACTGGATATCAAAATTCCAAATGGACAAAGGTGAGTGACAAAACTGAAATGTAATAATTCTACCATGATTCAGCATCATGGGTAACAATTGTTAACCCATAATCTTGTATTGTTACATTTTATATTTCTTAGATTAATACAATTTCTGTGAGAATAACATTTTGGAACTTCATAGGATTCTATACAGTCTTACCTTGTTCTCTTGACCAAATTAGCAAGAAATCAAGAAGAAATCTCTACTTGTTCACCCCAAAAGCAGCAGAGCAAAACCAGAAAACAATTAAGGACCTGAAGTGCATCAGCTGAATATATCCTCTAGTCTCTTTTCCAAACTCACTCCTAAACTATGGGTTTAGGACTGTGGGTAACAGGGCCCCACAGCAATGTAACTGTTTTTATGCAAGGTAGATTGAAGTCATAGAAGAGTTACCTACAAAATATACTAGCTATTAAAACTTGCATTTAGAAAATTTTATCCCATCCTTCTTGCTGCACTCCCCAGTACATCATATTCTGTATGAGAGGGGTGGGGTAGAATTTGACACAAACCATAATACTTTAAACTAAAAAAAATAACAAAATTTCTCTAAACTATTCACCTTTACTGATCTAAAATACATTAGACAGCACTGTGAGGTTTTTAATATATAAAGTATTAAGTATTCTGTGTTGGTCAAACAAATTGAGCTATTTAGAAGTAGGATCTACATTTTATGGGTTTGTTTTAAGTCATAATTCACTGTCACTGCCTTATGAAGGAAGCAGTTGGCATTCCTGACCTCAAAGTCCCAGGGAATGCTTTTGAGATCTGGTGACAAAGCAATCTAGATATACTCTCTAAGTGAGTTAGGTTTGATAAAATGCTTATCTGACTTGCTTTTTGCTCAAATCCATTCCTATTACATTTATATGTCTCATAAAATTGTAAATGCTTGAAAATCTTTATTGTGATCTTTATTTCTAGGACAGTTTTAGTAGAAAACAACTATATGTATTTTTATTAACATTTTGCAGTTGCAATGTCTTCTTATAGCTGAGAAAGGAGATGCCCCCTTCCCACAGCCAATCTTTTTTTTTTTCTTTGAGCAAAATTGAAACCATAAACCTCTCCTTTGCTAAGCTCTAAAATCATCTTATAAATAGCTTTAGATATTTGGAAGAGCTTGTCAACACTTAATGAATTTTGGCCATCATCAATCTCAGGTGCCTTTCATCAAGCAAAGCCCAAAATGATCACAGTTTCATAGATCGAGCTGCCCTTGCCATATGGTAAGTGCAAATGTTGCAAAAACCGTGAATGTTCTGTCAGGGCTCCTTGCTGATGTTTTGATTGGATTGCTCTATTATCTGAACAAGTCTGCCAAAAGAAAGCACCTGCACAATGAAAAGTGTGCAGAAACTGCCAGTCTGCAACAAGGGAAGGAGAGTAAAGCATGTACTGACAAGTTACCTGTCACCGTAAGATATGCTGAGCAGCTTATGATCGATGCTTCTGCATACATGATGTCTCACAATATCTTCCTCATAAGAGGAAGTGTTTTTCCTGCTTTATCTTCAGTGACCCTGTGTCCTTGAAAAGAGTACAACATCATTTACTGCAGAGTACATAATGAGGGACTAACTCTTTATTAGCTTCTCTGGAGGAGTTCTTTGAAGGAATTATTTTAAAAAAAGAAACTAGAAAGAGAACACAAGCATCTTTACAGTTTTAGGTTTGGAAGATGACTTACATGTTTTGAGTCTTTGTAGAAAAAATATTGGTGGTGACAAGAAAATAAGAAATCAAGAATAATCAGGTGCCCTCTCTTTTGGAGCAGGGATATAAATAGAGATAATGAGTTTAATTTGGCATGCATTGAGTTTGAGGTGTCAGCAGAAGACCTATATGAAAATATATAGTAGACAACTGAAGCATGGGAATACAACTCATGATAAACATGATAAACACTGTAAATCATATGCAAAGATATTAAGATTAAAATTATAGAAGCTGATAATTTTATCACTAGTATTCATGATGCCACAAATAGATAACTGGATTTTAATTATAATTAATTAAAATTTAAAAAATAACCAAAAAATATTATGGACTCATTGCTTACCCAAAAAAGAAAAAAAAACTATGAAGCAATAGGATAAGGATAAGGTACTATACTAACGGTTAGAAAAACCTACATTCAAATTCTAACACTTATTCTGTTAGTATGAATAAATTATCTAAATTATTTGAGACTCAATTTCCTTATCTTTAGAATAAGTATAAAGGAACCCTATGCTGTAGATCTCATAAATTTTCTTGTTTGTTTGTTTTATTTTTTGGAGGGGGGAAGGCAGGGCATTTGGGGTTAAGTGACTTGCCCAAGGTCACACAGTTGGTAAATGCTAAGTGTCTGTGCTCAATAAAGTTTCTATAAATACAATGCAGTTCACTAACCAATCCATCAAGAAAGGAAACAAGCATATATTATGACCTCAAAATCTTAAATTCTATTTGTTAAAAACAAAGGAGACAAAAGATAAGCAAATAAATAAAAATACATGCTGTATAAATAGAAAGGAATTTTGGGAGGTTAAGGTATAGAAACACTTTGCTAAATTCAGAGTGTGATATAAATGTCCATCATTATCTTTTGTAAAATAGTTTACCATTCTAAATTATGTTAACATTTTGAACCAATGTGTAAGAAAGGATTCATTTTGAAAATTTAAAAAGAATAGTGAGTGTATATCAGAATATCAAGTCATACTATAAGAAAGGAAGCATGGTACAATGTGAAAATTCCTGGATCTGGAATCAGTGGGCAAAAATTCAAATCTTGAGTCCTACCCATTCCCCTGTGTGATGTTAGGTAAATCCTTACTCTCTCTCATCTATAAAATGAGAAGTTTGGATTACATGGCCCTTGAGATAATACCTAGATTTCTAATCATCTTTTGTTGTTTCAGTATTTTATTAGGTTTTTTATTTTACCCCTCCCCAAAAAAAAGAAGGTACACAAACCAATGACCTGTTCCTTTAAAAAGTCATTTGTGATGCTATAACCCCAAGGATTATAATTATAAAGGATAAAAAATTTGGACATGGTGACTAAAGTACAAAAAAAATGAACACTAAACAACAAATTGGTCATTCGGGCTTCTCTTTATACTTATTGTTGAAACAATTTTATTGTTTGTCATGAAATCCATCATGAATATAGTTGGAGATTCTGAATACAACGTACCCCAGATCACTTGATCGTGTCTTACAGACCTTACCTTAAGGAATAATGGTATTTCCTACATAGTGAGCTTAACCACATCAGAGTATCAGTCACAGATACCATTCTTCTGTACTCTTCTCAATTAACATGGAATGGTTTTCTATCATATACCTGAAATGTTTATTTCCATGTGTAGCCTGTTTTGTTTTAACATAATTCGACAAATCTTCTAATAGTTATTTTATTTTGCAAAGAACAATAAAATAACTGGAAAGAGGTTTTCCCTCTGACTCCCTAATTCAATTATATCATAAAAAGTCATTGTGTACTTCAAAAATAAATTAACTCAAGATGTTACTCAACTCTCCATCTGCTGCCTTGCTTTAAATGTATTCCATGTTCTCCTGGATAACTTTAAGTGATTTTCCATCCAAAGCCAAGGGCTGTTTTTTTTTTTTTTTAATGTCTGACTTTGTTTCAGAAACTGTCTCATAAACTGGTGGATTATATATATATCTTTTCTTTTCTTTCTCATTCCCTATGAACAGGAAATATGCCACAAAATGTGTTTACCTGCTGTCTTTTAATGTAAATTACTTTTGATTGCAGTTTGAAATTTCTTAAAAAGTGACATTTTTACAATACTCTGTTATGCAGAACAAGGGAAAATAATATGAAATAGATCTATCCTTCCTCTCTCCCCCACCCCCATTATTTTTTTCTCTTGACTTTTAGTCATGGATACTCATGACATTTTTAACTGAACCAGAATGTGAAAAAATGTAGCAAATTAGTAAATTTTGTTTGAAATATTCTGTTCAGTTTAAGGTTTGCAGGCTTGTTAAAGGAGGGGGGGAAAGCTCTGGAAATTATAACTGACATTTGTGAGCTAAATCCAATCTTCAGATGGTTGCTAAGGGAAATCAAGGTATATCCAGCTCAAACCATTATACATAAAATAGTTTAAACAAGCCCACAGCTTGAGAACTGGTAGGAGGATAGTAAAAATTAAAGTGAGTCGTTTGCAGAAAAAAAAAATAGAGAACAAAGGCTAACTCCAAAGAAACTGTCTTCAAATGCCCATAACTTATTCATAATGTTACACCTAAATGCAGCATCCTCCATTTTCATTCTTATATGTTTTCCTTCTAAGAGGGGAGAGCAGAAAAGAGGAGAGGGGAGAGGAGCAAAAAGGAGAGGAGAGAGGAAGGGAAGACAGGAAAAGAGGAGACCAGAAAGGAAAAGAGTGAGAAAAAAATTTTAAATTTTTTGAAACACAAATTTTGATTTGGCATTGGAGAAAGTAGAATGAATAATAATTTTTGACAATTTTACAATTTACATAGCTCTTTAACATTTGAAGAGATCTTTGTCATACAACCTAGTGAGGTAAATACTATTAAGAGTTTCATTTTTAAAAAAAAGCATTTATTTATTTATTTATTTAAATTAATTTGTTTGCTTATTTTTAGTTTACAAGATTCAATTCCATAGTTCCTTGAGTTTCATATTTCCCTTCCCTCCCTCCCCCCACCCCCACGATGGCATATAGTCCATTATAGGATCTGCAAATACTTTCACATTAGACATTAGTCAAGTTACAAAGCCATATTGTACTAGATGGGATGAAAAATGGTAAAGAGGAAATAAAACCAAACAATGAAAAGAAAAAGATCATTTAGTTTGCTTCAATCAGAATTCAAACTCAGTTCTTTCTATTTCTTTCTTTGGATGTAGACATTCAGAGTACCCCTATTACATAATTTGGAAGTGGTGTGAGCTAGAGCTCTGTGGAAGTGCTGTTTATACTCTGCCATCTTGACTCCTCCCCCCTGTATTCAAAAATCTTATTGGTATTTTAGAATGTCTTCTGATTCTCTGCAACAGATTTTGCATAAGTTACAATTATCTCAACAGCAGTCTTTTTGAAAATAATCATGAAAAATACAATATGATAGGACCATGTATTCAATGAAATTATTTTTTTTGCTTCTCTTAATCAAAATAATAAAAATTCTTCCAATTTCTTTATTTGCCTCTTTATGTATAACCTATAAATTACCTTTCTGTTTTGCTTCACCTTCCATTTTTATCTTTTTCTGAATTTATGTTGAAAATTGTAAAATTTATATGTTTAAAGCCCACATTCATTATGACTGCTGTCTTGTCACTAAGCAAGGATCTCACATATAGAGTATCAATATATAAATATATTATTGTGGCTTATCTAGATATTGTGTGATTCTAAACAAATAATGAGTCATTTTCTACCATTGCCACTGTTATTGAAAAAATATATTAAGGATACTAAAGGTTAATTTTCCTTTGTTTTATTAGCTGTAATGGCCAAAGTAAAAATTACTAGTCTTATGCTGAGCAAGGTCTCCTCACTTAAATCATCTAGTATTCAGGAAGCAGGAAGAGTTTCTTGTTTGGATCATATTTAAGGTCTTTGGAGCATATGAATTATTACCAAAATATCTGGTTGAAATAAATCTTTCCCATACAGAAATGTATAATTGGAATAAAAAAAAATCCATTATATCTATGAGCTCAAATTTGTATCTTTTTGTTCACATCTCTATTTCATTTGAATTATTAATCATACTCTTACCCTTTGTCTAAAATTGCCCGGGACCTTGAATTATATCAATAAATGACCCTCTTATTAGTCATTATCATCCTATGAATTTTTATTCACATTCACTGGTATTATTTTCCCTTTATATACCTACAATTATTTGAATTATATAGATATATGGTGAACTATCCAAGGCTATTTCAACAGAGCATAAGTTTTAAGAGGTTCTAACCAGCATAAAAACTACACATTTTGGCTCAACAAAGATTGCTCTTTGTTATTTAGTGAACACTTAGATCTGAAGAGACTTATCATTAGAAGATTGACCACCAAATGAAATTTGTTTTTAGTCATGTTAACTCATAAATGCATGGGCTTGTTTTAATCTGTGTTGGGGGATGTGATGTTTACTGAAGTAAATTTGTAGATCATTGATTTATTGATATCATATTTGATAGTATCTGTAGTATAAATATTTGTAAAGGGGGCATGGTGAATAGAGCACTGGCTGTGGAGTCAGGAGGACCTGGATTAAAATCCAGCTTTCAGACACTTGACATACTTGCTAGCTGTGTGACTTTGGTCAAGTCATTTAACCCCAATTGCCCTCCAAAAAAGTAACAAATAAATAGATAAATATTTGTAAAAAGTATTTTTCTGTACCTTTTACAGTTGAAAAGCACCATTAAACCAGCTGGATCAAGTTCAGGACTATGGATAGTGCTCATCTAATCCATGAATGGAAATGGATGATTAACAGTAAGCAAAGTAAAGCCATATGAATAAGAGCATCATTGCCCAGTCATTAAGGTGGCATGTGATCAGCAATAGTAAAGGAAAGGTTATCACTACTTTTGGAGCTAGTAGTTTTAATCAAGCTTGACATTGTGTTGCTCCTTTTGGTGGTCTAGAATATTATAGAAAGCTAGAGTGGGGTGGGGTAGGAGAGCAAAGAATTATTTGGGCTCACCAAAGTGAAGTTTTGTTTAATGGGTGAGTTTTTCTATATTTCCCTGTTGTGTGATCCACAGAGAAATAAGCATAAGAAGCTAAGTATTTTTTTTCTTGATTCCCTTAGGTGAAGAGTCTTTTGTGATTGTACTTGACAGCAATCCCACATAATGCATGTTCAATATTCCAGTAGAGACTTAGTCTGTGATGTGGAAACCTTTTAAAGACAGCTTCTTCTGAATTTCTGATATAGCACTGATGCTAAGACACCAACCAACCAACTTATTAATATGTTTTGAGAGGTCATAAATAACAGTTCAAATACCACATGACAAAAACTCTTTGGAGAACATGACTTCTGCTCCATAGATTTTGGGTTGTTTTCACATATAAGAACATTGAAGAATTGAGGGTGAAAGGTTTACAAATGACAGGTGAAGAAGCTTCATAAGAGCATGCAAAGACCTCCTAATATTGCAGTTGAAGGCATGTTTCCTCAGAACTGAGAACCAGGGAACCAAGAAAATCGGATGAGTGAAAGAATGGGATAAA
Source organism: Gymnobelideus leadbeateri (assembly GCA_011680675.1). Lineage (NCBI taxonomy): Eukaryota > Metazoa > Chordata > Mammalia > Diprotodontia > Petauridae > Gymnobelideus > Gymnobelideus leadbeateri. Next base: position 245,970 of record WOXC01000172.1, on the reverse strand, counting down.
TATCACAATATCACTGCATCCTTGGGATTTCTTTTCTTTTGCTTTTTTTTGAGGGGTGAGGGCAGGGCAACTGGGGTTAAGTGAATTGCCCAAGATCACACAGCTAATAAGTGTTAAGTGTCTGAGACCAGATTTGAACTCAGGTTCTCCTGACTCCGGGGCCAGTGCTCTACTCACTAGGCCACCTAGCCACCCCATCCTAGGGATTCCTTGAGGAAAAAATTCATGGACATGTTTACTTTTGACTCCTATCTAGTGTGCTAACATCTAGGAGGGAAAAGTATGGAGAGCTTGTGTGGTACATGACATAGAATGCCCAGCTTGGAGTCAGTAAGTTCTGCGTTCCAGTACTTCCTCAGACACTTACTAGACTTGTTACCAAAGTTAATACCCTTAACTTCTGTCAGTCTCAGTTTCCTCATATGTAAAATGGAGACATTAATAGCATTGACTTCACAAGGTTGTTATGAAAATCAAATGAGATAACACATGTGAAGCACTTTGCCAGTGTTAAAGTGCTATATCAATGTTAATTATTTCTCATTCCTTAAGACAATGCTGAGTACTTAATAAGCTCTTAGCAAATATTTTTTATCTTGTTGACTTCTTCAGATGTTATGTGCCTTGTGACAGTGCTTGGTATTATCTCCATTTGGCAGGGCGTAGATTCTTTGATGACAAGACCTTTCAAGAGTATCTTCTGAAAAGGAATTGGTTCTGAGATTCTATTCCAACACTCTAAATTATTTCAATACTCAGAAATAAATAACAGTTGAGAATATTAGTAAGTCACTAAGAAAATAAGTCTTCATGATACTTATTAGATGAACTCTATCTTCAAGAGGCCATTTAGCCTGTATTTTGAGCCTTTCCCTAAAAAAAATAATCAATCCCATTTTCATAAAGCATTTTTTATCCTAGTCACCTCCCCTACATTCTTTTCCCTTTTAAAGTTATCATTTTCATCTTAAGCAAGAATGAATATAATCTATGTTCTCCTAAATTATTTCATTTATTTCCAAAAATCTTACAAATTGGAGAGGAGTGGAGCTTCCCACTGGTGAAATAATTTCCCTCCAGTAATTCATCAAAAAATTCCATAATCTCCTGTTTTACACAAGCACCTGGAAGACGGCCCCTCTATTTATCAGACCCACCTACACATCTACATTCCTCACTGACTTCCCTGACTTAGCCATAAACTAGCCACCCAGAGGTATTCAAAGTCAAGGATCAGGCCCCAAACTCATAGCCTGAGACACTAAGAAACAGGAAGTCACAATGGGAAGGAAGGAAGCTAAAAAGGAGAAGGGGAAGGCAAGAAAGTCTATTCCAGCATACTATGCAGGGCAAGAATAACAAAACACACAGGACAATATAGACTCTCTGCCCACACCAGAGACCACAGAAGGAAACATGATCTGGTCTCAAGCCCAAATAGCATTCCTGGAGGAGCTTAAGAAACATTTTAAAGACCAAATCAGGGAGGCAATGACCAACTTGGGAAAAGAAAATACCTCCCTAAAAAAGGAACTTCAAAAACTTACTGAAGACCATAATTCACTAAAAATTAGATACAACCAAACTGAAACTCAGAACTCTATGATGCAGCAGGAGTCAATCGAAAAAAACAAGATGATTGAAAAATTGCAAGAAAATGTAAAATATCTCACTGGAAAAATAACTGACCTAGAGAACAGATCCAGGAGAGACAACCTAAGAATTATTGGTCTACCAGAAAGCCATGATGAAAAAAGCAGCCTAGACAACATCCTCCAAGAGATTGTCAAAGAAAACTGTCCTGAGGTCCTGGAATCAGAAGACAAAATAACTATCGACAGAATTCACCAGACTCCTCCTGAGAGAGATCCCAAACTGAAAACTCCAAGAAATATAGTAGCCAAATTCCAGAATTACAAGACTAAAGAAAAAATTCTACAAGCAGCCAAAAAGAAACAATTCAAATATCGAGGAACTACAGTTAGGATCACACAGGACCTAGCAGCTTCTACATTAAAAGAGTGGAGGGACTGGAATTTGATATTTCGTAGAGCAAGAGAGCTAGGACTACAACCAAGGATTAACTACCCTGCAAAACTGAGCATAATCTTACAGGCAAGGAGATGGACATTTAATGAAATAAGGGACTTCCAGATGTTCCTGATGAAAAAGCAAGAGATCAATGGAAAATTTGATCTCCAATTACAAGACTCAAGAAAGACATAAAAAGGTAAACAAGAGAAACACAGACTCACACATGCATAAGTGCACACACCCACACCCACAAACACATGCTCTTTACTTGGGATGCAACAAGAGCAAAATGTTCACATCCCTATGTGTGGAGCTGATAACTATCAATATTCAAAATCTTTATGATTATCATGACCTTCAAAGGGGTTATACTTAGATAGAGGGTGTGGGTATGAATGCATGAACCTGATGTCTAAAAAAAAAAAAGAAAAAACTATTAAGGGGATCAAAGAGACTGTAATGGGAAAAAGGAAAGGATTAGATAGGAAAAGGTAAAATATGCCATCTAAAGAGGCATTAAAACACACTATAGAAGAAGGGAAAGAAAGAGGGAGAGGAACATCATTTAAACACTATTCTCACTGGTTCTGGTGCAAAGAGGGATCAACTTAAATCAGTGAAGTTTAAGATTTTAATGTGAATAGACACATAAATTCATTAAATAGAGGAAAAGGAGGGAGGGAGAGGAGCAATGTTTGAAATTTACTCTCATTGTTTTGGAATCAAATGGGGAGTAATTCACTCTGATAAGTATAAAAACTTATTTCATCCAATAGAAAGCAGAAGGGTAAGGGGGGTGAAAAAGAGGAGACTAAAGGGGGGGATTGGAAGGGAGGGAAACAGTAATAAGGGGAGAGGGTAGGTTAAGAAGAGGGTTCACTGGGTGGGAACACTGAGGGAGGGGGTGGTCAAAAGGGAAATATTCAAGGAGGGGAAGGGAGAAAGAAGAAACAAAAACATAAACAGGGGAGGGTATAGGATGGAGGGGAAGAGACAGATAGTCATTATTACTGTGAATGTGAATGGGATGAACTCTCCCATAAAACAGAGGTGGATAGCAGAATGGATTAAGAACCATAATCCTACAATATGCTGTCTACAAGAAACACATTTGAAACAAAGGGATACCCACAGGGTAAGGGTAAAAGGTTGGAGTAAAATTTATTATGCCTCAGCTAAAGTAAAAAAAAAGCAGGGGTAGCAATACTTATCTCAGATAAAGCAAAAGCAAAACTAGATCTAATTAAAAGAGATAAGGAAGGAAACTATATCCTACTAAAAGGCACCATCGGGAATGAAGCAATATCACTACTTAATATATATGCACCAAGTGGTATAGCATATAAATTCCTAGAGGAGAAGTTAAAGGAATTAGAGGAAGAAATAGATAGCAAAACTATACTAGTGGGGGACCTTAATCTCCCCCTCTCTGAACTCGATAAATCTAACCTCAAAATAAACAAGAAAGAAGTTAAGGAGGTGAATAGAATCTTAGAGAGACTAGATATGATGGATCTCTGGAGAAAACTGAATGGGGATAAAAAGGAATTTACTTTCTACTCAGCAGTGCATGGTACATACTCAAAAATAGACCATGTACTAGGGCATAAAAACCTCACAATCCAGTGCAGAAAGGCAGAAATATTAAGCGCATCATTCTCAGATCATGATGCAATAAAAATTATATGCAATAAAGGGCCATGGAAAGATAGACTAAAAACTAATTGGAAATTAAACAATTTAATCCTAAAAAATTGGTGGGTCAAACAAGAAATTATAGAAACAATCAATAATTTCATTCAAGAGAATGATAATAATGAGACAACATACCAAAATTTGTGGGATGCACTAAAAGCAGTTCTCAGGGGAAGTTTTATATCCCTGAGTGCATACTTAATTAAAGCAGAGAGAAGGGAGGTCAATGAATTGGACATGCAATTGAAAAAGCTAGAAAAAGAACAAATTGAAAATCCCCAATTTAGTACTAAATTATAAATATTGAAAACCAAAGGAGAGATTAATAAAATTGAAATTAAGAAAACCATTGAATTAATAAATAAAACTAAGAGCTGGTTTTATGAAGAAATCAACAAAATTGATAGACCCTTAGTCAATATGATAAAAAAAAAGAAAGAAGAAAACCAAATTACGAGTATCAAAAATAAAAAGGGTGGATCTACCTCCAATGAAGAGGAAATCAAAAAAATAATGAGGAATTATTTTTCCCAATTGTATGCACATAAATATGACAATCTTAGTGAAATGTATGAATATTTACAAAATCACAAGTTGCCCAGATTAACTGAAGAGGAAGTGAATTACCTAAATAACCCCATCTCAGAAAAAGAAATCAAACAAGCCATCAAAGAACTCCCTAGGAAAAAATCTCCAGGGCCAGATGGGTTTACTAGTGAATTCTCTCAAACATTTAAAGAACAATTGATTTCAATACTCTACAAACTATTTGGGAGAATTAGTGAAGAAGGAGTTCTACCAAACTCTTTCTATGACACAAATATGGCACTGATTCCTAAATCAGGAAGAGATAAAACAGAGAAGGAAAATTATAGACCAATTTCCCTCATGAATTTAGATGCAAAAATTCTAAATAAAATATTAGCCAAAAGACTCCAACAACTTATCACAAAAAAGAATACACTCTGATCAGGTAGGATTCATTCCAGGAATGCAAGGATGGTTTAATATTAGGAAAACCATCAGTATAATTCAGCACATCAACAATAAAACTAGCAGAAACCACATGATCATCTCAATAGATGCAGAAAAGGCTTTTGACAAAGTACAACACCCATTCCTATTAAAACCACTAGAAAGTATAGGAATAAATGTTGCTTCCTCAAAATAGTTGATAGCATCTGTTTAAAACCATCAGCAAGTATTATATGCAATGGGGATAAACTAGAAGCCTTTCCAATAAGATCAGGAGTGAAACAAGGGTGTCCACTATAACCCCTCTTATTCAATCTGGTACTAGAAACACTAGCAGTAGCAATTAGAGAAGAAAAAGAAATCAAAGGAATCAAATTAGGTAAAGAAGTGACCAAGCTATCACTCTTCGCAGATGACATGATGATATACTTAGAGAATCCTAGAGAATCAAGTAAAAAACTACTAGAGACAATAAATAAATTTGGCAAAGTTGCAGGATACAAAATAAACCCACATAAATCCTCAGCATTCCTGTACATCTCTAATGAAACACAACAGCAAGAGATAGAAAGAGAAATCCCATTTAAAGTCACTGTAGACATTATAAAATATTTGGGAATCTAGTTGCCAAAACAAACCCAGAATCTATATGATCACAACTACAAAACACTTCTCACACAAATAAAAGCAGATCTAAATAGTTGGAAGCATATCAATTGCTCATGGCTGGGTCAAGCTAATATAATAAAAATGACAATTTTACCCAAACTAAACTATATATTTAGTGCCATACCAATCAATTTACCAAAAAACTACTTTGTAGAGTTAGACAAAATAATAACAAAATTTATTTGGAAAAAAAACGGTCTAGAATATCAAGGGAATTAATGAAAAGAAATGCTAGGGAAGGTGGACTAGCTATGCCAGATCTTAATCTGTATTATACAGCAGCAGTCATCAAAACTGCTTGGTACTGGCAGATATGTAGAGTAGTGGATCAAAGGAATAGATTAGGTGCAGGAGACCCAGCAGTTAATGAATATAGCAATCTATTGTTCGATAAACCCAAAGACCCCAGTTTTTGGGATAAGAATGCACTATTTGACAAAAAATGCTGGGAAAACTGGAATACAGTATGGCAGAAACTGGACATAGACCATTATCTAACACCATATACCAAAATCAAGTCCAAATGGGTGCATGATCAAGGTGTAACGGATGATACTGTAAGCAATTTTGGAAATCAAGGAATAGTTTACCTGACAGATCGGTTGAGAGGAGAAGACTTTAGGACCAAACAAGAATTAGAGAGCATTATAAAATGCAAAATGGATAATTTTGATTACATTAAATTGAAAAGCTTCTGTACAAACAAAGCCAATGTAACCAAGATCAAGAGGGAGGTGGGAAATTGGGAAAGAATTTTTACAACTTGTGTCTCTGATAAAGGACTCATCTCTAAAATTCATAGAGAATTGAGCCAAATCTATATGAATACAAGTCATTCCCCAATTGATAAGTGGTCAAAGAATATGAACAGGAAATTTTCAGAGAAAGAAATTAAAGATATCTATAAGCATATGAAGAAATGCTCTAAATCACTATTAATTAGAGAAATGCAAATCAAAACAACTCTGAGATACCACATCCCTCCAGTCAGATTGGCTAAGATGACAAAACAAGAAAGTGACAAATGCTGGAGAGGATGTGGACAAATTGGAACACTAATACATTGCTGGTGGAGTTGTGAACTTATCCAGCCATTCTGGAGAGCAATCTGGAATTATGCCCAAAGGATTATAAATAATTTCATACCCTTTGACCCAGCCATACCACTTCTAGGGTTATATCCCAAAGAGATCATAGAAGTGGGAGGAAGACCCATATGTACAAAAATATTTTTAGCAGCCCTTTTTGTGGTTGCAAAGAATTGGAAACTAAAGGGGTGCCCATCAATTCGGGAATGGCTAAACAAGTTGTGGTATATGAATGAAATGGAATATTATTGTGCTATAAGAAACAAAGAGGTGACAGATTTCATAATTACCTGGAGAGACTTATACAAACTGATGCTGAGTGAGAAGAGTAGAATCAGAAGAAATTTGTATACAATCACAGACATACCATATCTGTGATGACCAACTATGACAGACTGGACTCTTTTCAGCAATGCAGTGATATAAGTTAATCCCGAATGACTCAAGAAAGTGAGAAATGTGCCATCCAGAGATATAACTAGAAAGAACTGTGCCTGAATCCTGATGGAAGCAAACTAAATGATCTTGTTCTTTTCATTGTCTGGTTTTATTTCTTCCTTACCATCTTTCATCCCACCTAGTACAATACGCCTTTGTAATTGGAATAATGTCTAATATGAATGCATTTGCAGACCCTATACTGTACTATATGATGTCATGAGGGGAGGGGGGAGGGAAGTAAAGGAATTTTGAAAATCAAGGAACTGTGGAATTGAATCTTGTTAACTGAAACTAAACTAATAAATTAATTAAAAAAAAAATCATTGGTCCATTGATCTTCAGTTTGCAAATTTTTCCAGTGACAAAAACAAAAGTCATTAACTTGAGTTATCTGAGTACAGAATCTGGATAAATTAGCTTTTCCCCTAAAAACTTAGGATTTAAAATCATCATGAAGTTAAAAATGTGATGGTTACACAGAACACACAGAAGTCAAAGGTTTTTGTTTATATCTACTTAGTAAATTCCTTTAAAGAAAACTAAATGAGTTTTGCCTCTAAGCATATTATTAGGCTGATATACAACTACTTCTTATATGATTGGATGCATCTGTTGGAATTAAAAAGAAACAAACAAAAATTTAGATGAATAGATACCTAGCACATTGTGAAGAGGTTTTATTGATTTTAAAATTCAACTATATTAATAAAGCAGATGCCTTGAGAGTTATGAATATTTTTGAAACATACATAGTATTTTGCATGTGCATACTTCATTTACAATGGATATCTCTGAAATTGTATGTATAATAAATATCTTTGTATGATCTATCTTGTATCATAGTACTTTGTGATAGATTTATGCTTTCAATATCCACAACATAAAATATTAGGTTATTATTTATTAATTTACAGTGTAACATTCTTCTAATAAATTACGCCTTATCTACACAATATCAATTAAAAGTAAAACTATTCAAAAAAAGAAACTGTAATAAATCATTTAAAAACATAAGGGACACAGATACAGAGAATGCTTTTAATTCGGAGTAATGTGGATATCTTAGATCATGAAGAAAAGCACTTTAAAACAGTTAGGCTTTCCTCCTATCATCAACACATAATGTTTAAGTACCTATTTATATGGACGGACATACCAGTGAAAAGGATTGTACTTTCAAGTACATTCCTGGAATTATCTAAGTTGAAAATTAGTCAAGTGACCATTATGTGATAGGGAATTCTGATATTTCTCAGAAGGTATGATATGAAACTTTTAAAAATTTTTATTAGAATCTTAATTGTCCCAAATAACCATTGGATTTCATCTAATATCTTCATGTGTTAATTGCTCCTATTGGTGAAACAAAGAAAAAGAATTGCAAAAAGGAGCAATTGCTTCCTTCTCCCCAGTACTATTATAAAGATCCATATGGTAAATGCTGGCCACATTCCCATTCCTTATAACTCTTCAGAGAATTAAGATGGGGGAATAGACTGTGAAATAGATATCATATTTGAGATGCACATGAGAAGCCCTATTAAGCTGTCTTTATTTAACTGAAACTAATCAGTAAAAATGTGTAGTATGAATTGTTCTATTCAGTGGGGAAGATTGACTCCTGGGGGAAATATTGGCTTCCAAGTAGTTAAACTGAAAATACAGATTGGCACTTTGCAAAGATACCAGGATCAAGGCTCTGTTGGACATCATTAATGTGAAAAACACCTTTTTCAAAGCAAAGCAAAATGGAGTATTCTGATGTTGTAAAGGACTTTTTTTAGGAACTGTTTTTCAAGATCTCTGATTAAATGGGGAATTAGGGACTCCTGCCACTTCCCAGGACAAATATGTGAGCATATATTTGTATGAGCAAGGAAAATACCTCCCTCTTTTTCTTTCTTTTAGAAGGGTTTTTGGGTTGGAGCCTCCTTATGAAATGGTTGGGGGGGGGGTTAAATTAATGCTTCTATCAATTATTGAACTGTATTAATTGAAATAATAAAAGAAAAAAACAATCCTATGGTCATGTATTGAATCAATTGAACATTTTATTATATTGCATTTCAGGAGCATGTCATAAAATGTTCAATTGCAAAAAAAAAAATCTGAAGGTCCAGGTGTATAATTTGTTTTAAGGACTATTGAAGATAAACCTTATAACATCTAGCCTCAGAGTTCTCCACCATTACCAAATACCATCTCAAAATTTAATATCTTACACTTTATTTGCATATGGAAGGTGGAAGGAAAAGGAATTAGTATTTATAAGATGCCTACTTTGTGGCAGGCACTTAGAAATATTTAATTTAATCATTATAACAATCATTAGAGACAGGTGCTGCTATCATCCCCATTTTACAATGGGGAAAACAGGTAAACAAAGGTTAAGTAACTTGTTTTGGAGCAGACTCGTAGTAAGTGTCTGAGGTAGGATTACATAGACCTAATTTATTCCTGACTCCTGGGCCAGTACTCAATCCACTGAACCATTTAGCTGTTCTACTTAGAAATAGTCATACTTCTTTTTCTAACTACTGCATCTGCTTTAAGATAGTACTTGCATTTTGTAGCAATACCTTCAGTCCATTATATTCCAGCTGTCCCTTTCTTGAACTCTTACTTTCTTCCAGCTTCATAAGCCTCTTATTTTCAACCTTTATTTACTTCCCTAACACCCACCTTCATAGCTTCTTCCACATTTTATACATGAGATATCCCTTTGTTTCCCATTCAAAACTTACATTAAAACTTGGTTCCTACTAATGCAAAAAATCAAAATCTATCTCCGATAGTCAGTCAGTCAATAAATATTTATTAACCTGTTACTATGTGTCAGCCTCTGTGTTCAGTACTGGGGATGCAAAGAAAGACAAAAGAGTGCCCTCAAGGAGCTCATGATCTAATCGAGAAAGACAAAACATAAAAGAAAGCAGAAAGGAGACTGCCTGGAACAAGGTGATGATGAAGTCCTGCAGTAAGATGGGAAATTATCAGTTGTCTTTCCTGGGCCCCCTCTTTAAATACAGCATCTACAGTGAAGAAAATGAGAACTAATGTTTATCACATTAATTAAAGGAATTATTTAATTTAATTAATTACGTTAATTAAAGAGTCTATATAAATTCAGGAATACCAGAATCATTTAATTAACTCTTTCAATCCCTTTAATATGAAGGTTATGCTGATATGAACTATATTTTTCTTTCAAAACGGAGGATGGATAGAAAAATTCGTCCCCTGTCCTTTCAGTTCTCATTCTCTCACCATCTCTTCTCTCTTTCCCTAGTCAGAGTGAGCTTTAATGCTTTAAAGACAATTCTTTCTGTCATAAATTCATGAAAAAAAATTAGTAGGGAAAGTGGAAGTGGATGGCAATGCCTTGTTTTTTAAAGGCATTGGGAGAAATGAAGGGTTCAGATGAATTTTTTGTATAATCTAGGGAAGCCCAGAACTCTCTAATTCTAGGAGAATAATACCACCATTTATAATTTAGCTAACTTAAATATGTTTGCAGAGCCCTTTTTATTGTACCCAGCTGTCCCCAAAGTGAGAATGGAAAGCCACTCTACAAATGTTACAAAAAAGTTAAATTAAATGTAAATTAAAATGCCTTAGAGTTCAAGATTGTTTATTATAGAACATGGGCATGTAAACAATTGGCAGAAACTGATCACATGTGTATGTATTGTATTATGAATTTTGATTGTGAATTGTAAGTTCAAGTCCTTTGATCAGACAAAGGACCACCTTTCTAATAGTTCTCACAGAAATACTTCATTTTAAAAGGAATACAGCTTTACAGGCATATTGGACATTATATATCTTATACTCAACAAAGTAGTACACAGATGCTTCTTTGTGGCATGGAGGTAATTTGGAGTTCTCAAAGGCCATGCCAGAGAAGTGTAAGCTTGGTCAGTTTATATGACATTGAAAAGGCTTCAGGTAGAATTTGACCAACAGAAAAGAGAAAATAAGCTTGCAAGAAAACTGCGTTTGTGTTACTAGGACCAGCTAGTTATCTGAATAGAGGCTTATTTAAAGCAGGTTTGCCATAATTGATTCTTTGATCATAGCAACGGATGAAACAAATAAAAATACACATTCAGTGCTCTAAATGTGAGGTATTTATTCAAAGATGACTGAATAGGAATACTATATGAAAAATTTAATGATACTACTTTTCTTCATTCTTAGTATAAACAAAACTATTAGACAGAAGAAATAAGCAGATAAATAGAAATGTCTAACTTATAGGGGCAAATTAATGGCTTTCTAAAAAGTTAGTTTTATCATATTCCCTACCTGCTCATTTTTTTCATTATTTTTTAAAAATTCTTGACCTTTTCTTCCTCCAGACGCAATTTAAGCCTACTGCTAAGCAGGACATCAAAGCAAAGAAACATATCATTCTTCCTTGACCAATTAAAGAGGCATTTATTCCCCACACATCACCTAAAAGAATTCTAAGTTTAAAACATTATCAGATAAAGAATTCTGTAAAATATTCTACGACTAAAATGAAACAAACATTCAAATAAAGAATGAACAATTGTTTAATGTATGTTTGAGAAATTTTACAGAAAAAAAATGTTTCATGGTTGTCAGTAAGTACACAGCCAAAGGACCTCACTTTAAATATCATGTCTAAGCAATCTGAATTAGGAGCATTTGGGGCCAATTGGAATAGTTGTTTTTTTTTTTTGTCAGTTCTCATCTCCTAGAAGCCTACCTGATCAAATCTTTTAATATCTAATAGCCACATGATGTAAATAAAAGTTATTCACCTAGGTCAGTGTAAGTGTCATGGGTTTTTTGCAGCATATTTAATGTGGGTTAACTGGCAAGAATGAGTGGGTTGTGGTCTATATCATTAAGGGAATCAAAGAGATAATAGATTTATCAATAAAAAGACATATTTGGTGTGAATATTCAATTTCACAATTCCTTAAACACTATTTGGAAATGGTCTTGTTGTGGTACCAATAGATGCTTGCTATTTTCAAAAACTTAAAAGGTTCTGATATCTGATAACATTATTTTCATGGGCTGTAGAAAAGAGAAATCTACTATCTTTTTGCTTGTCCTAAAACTATTTATTTAAGGAGAAAACCACCAATTATCATGAATGATCATTTATTAAAGATTAAATTATCAAGATAAATGACTATGTATTTATTAGGTATGTATATGTAATGTCAGAAATGCAGATACCATGCAAAAGTGAGACTGCCTCCAAATAAATGGCATTCATTCTATCAATAAATTAATAACTTTGTATGTCATTGCATATTTGGCACAAATTTTAAATTGGACTGATCATTAAAGTCTAAAGATAATATGTATTAGGACAGGTATGTGGTGCAATGGATAGTGTGCCTGACCTGATGTCAGAAAACTCATCTTCTTGAGTTTGAATCTGACGTCAGACACTTACTAGCTATGTAACCCTGGGTAAGTTACTTAACACTGTCTCAGTTCATCTGTAAAATGATGTGGAAAAAGAAATGGTAAACCATTCCAGTATGTTTACCAAGAAAACCCCAAATGGAGTCATGAAGAGTGAGACAAAATTGTATCTGAATGACAACAAAGAAGATTCTAAAGAAAATTATTGAACTTTAATGGGTTTTCTGAGGAATTAGTTCCCAAGTCTCCAAAAAAGCTATCCATCAGAGTGCCTCCCAAGACAAATGGCAAATAAAGTTTACCCAATGGATTAACAAAATAGTCATAGTTTTGATATTGTTAAAGCAAAATATCATATGCTAGATGCCAAGAATGGTGGCAATATGATATACAAATGAAATGAATGCAATCTAATTAAAAACAAGGACTGCAGGAAAGTCTCCAAAGAAAAGCCAAGATTTAAGAGAGGGTTATCAGATCACTCAATACAGCTAACCAGTTTATACTTTTAAATGAGATGTACAGGTGACACTCATATCAGTATAATGTTGCTATGAGAAATTGAAGGACCATGAACTGCCATCATTTATTTACATCTTTGCTGAAAAAAAAAAAAAAACTCTGCAATGCTTGATTATTTTCAGGAAATGCTTTGGCTTCATATATATACTCAGAAAAAGGAGCCAGCTTCCTTGGAGATCCCCCAATACTCCTACTTATATGGCCCAATTTATAAAAAACAGCATACTGTGATAGTATCAAAGACACTGAAGGCAATCAAATTCAGCAAAGATATGGTGGGAGTACCAGCAAAATTGAAATATAAACAAAAAAAAAATCATGTGCTCATGAAAACATATTTTTATCCATTCTGTGCTCTATAAATGGTAAGCATTCATACTCAAACACACATAGAAAGCAAAATTAATGTCACTTATGAAAATAAATTTTAGGCATGTTTTATTTGTGCATTTTTTGATGTAGAGGAAAATTTGGAAAATTTCAAGGCTAAAAGGTCAATTGAAGAAGTGTTACCAAAAATTGAATTAAAATATAAAGAGAAAAATTAAGCTAACTGCTTCTTTGCATCTAAGATTATGATTTCAGTAACAAAGAAATGAACAAATTTCTAAAACTATGTAGTTAATATCTATGTAATTATCTTCAATATTCTTCCTCTTTCTAGCATAATCTAAATAAGTATTTATAATTTTTTCAAGCCATTTTCATAGAATGTCAAAGACTGAAACTTAAGTTTGAAATAACCATTATTATCTTTCTTTTCTTCAAGAATTCCTTTACAAGAAATCAGATGTGCCTTCTCAATTGTAAAGAACATTTGAGATAACTTTCAATTAGAAAATAACATAGATAATATATGTGAAAACTGTTAGAAAAGGTTAAACAGAAACATCTGCTAGTTTTGCTGTTTATAAAATAGATAAAAGATCATGTTTTAATAAATAAATGTGAAGATCAGAATGATAAAGTCAAAATCAATACATGCTAGAGATTACAATTTTATTCACCCCTTTACCTACCCCACCTTTTTGTTGTTGTTGTTGTTTAGAGAATTTTGTGGAGTGCTTTCAATATGAAATTCCCTCCACTGATGCAGATTGGTTCAAAGTAAGTTACTTACCCTTTCATATGGAGGAGGTTGATGCTAAATTAAGACTGAAAAACTATCTGTATGAGGAATATTTCTCTCCCTCCCTCTCTCTCACACACACATGCGTGCACACACACACTCACACTGACTTTTCTTTTATTATTAACATTTCTTTTCTGTCCCTCTCACTTAAAAAATTGAAATATGAAATGCTTGAAACAAGTATAGTGAAGCAAATACCCATATTGACCATGTCCAAGAATATTTGGCTCATTCAACATTTTGAATCCAACTGTCTGCTCATAATTTGAAGAGAGTTATTCTGAATCAATTTAGAGTAACTTTATTTTTTAAAGTAAGGTTCCTTTTAAAAAACATTACCATTACTTCCTAATAATTCCCCAATAGATACCCTCCCTTTTAACAACAACAAATAGTTAAATAAAACAATTCAACACATTGGCCTTGTATGAAAATGTATACCTCATTTATGGAACACCAGCTCTTTCCTGAGGGTTGAGGTGTAGACTTCTGCTCTGGTCCTCTGAAGTAATACATTGACCTGAATTCAAAATTATTTGGATATTCTTTTCCCCTATATCATTGTGGTCTTCAATTAAATCACATAAAAAAGTCTTGATGGGTTAGCTAGGGCATTGAAAGATGAAGTACTTGAACAAGGTTACCCTTCCCATAAACTTGACTTCATTTCATGTCTTTTTGACTCCAAGGCTAGTTTTTATTTTCTCCTTGCTGCCTCTCCAGTTACATATCAAAGTGGGTGATGTGCGGTAAGGAGAGTCAGGAAGAAAATGGAGGGAAATATGAATAAATTTGATTCAAGCACAAAACATATATTACTTAATACAGATCTAGAGATTTTGCTAAATCTAGCAAATTAAAAATGAAAAGAAAAATCAAGTATAACCTTCCTCAAATTTCTCTCAGCTTTTATTATAGCACTGAATTTTTGTAATATATCACATGCAAAGAATTTTATAATGTATTTCTACTGAGAGCATTGGCATTATCTATGGGGAATGATTCACTGACACTCAAACAAACCATATTGTTGTCATTCATTCAAAGGTAATTTTTTAAGAGTTCAAATGATTCTTACCATCTTTTATTAGTGGTTTTACAGCAGTATGACTGGATTTGCTAATAACACCACACCTTGATACAAACTTCAACAATAAAAATGAGAAACTCTATAAAAAGTTTCTTTTGAAATCATGGAATGGTTTCCATCTTTAAATGAATGTGTGTGTATACATACTACTCAAATTGGAAATCAAACACTGCTATTCAGAGGTTTGTTTTTTTTTCATCATATTTCCTGCATCATTGGTGTTAGCATTCTGTTTTGTTTTTATTTTCACAGGAATAAAAGATAACTGAGTATTTGTTGACTGTAGAAATGAATGTGTGATAAAGCAGACAATCAAAGAGTTACTAAAGGAAACCATGAATAGAAAGAGTACATTATTCAGAGTAGGGAGAAAAAAAAAGTGTTCCCTTGAGCAACCCTCCCCCCACTGTCAGAATAGCAATGAGGTGAGAACTGAAGCAAACACATTCTATATTATATTTTTTAAACAAAGCAATGATGGTCATGTAAATATTTATATTTCTCCCTCTTCTACCAATGACTATTTATTAAATTACACTGTGAGATAATTTATTTCACAGTCAGTTTTAATTAAAACATCTGTTCAGACTCCAAAGGAGTCTATGAATCATTAATTTGGTTACATAGCATTTGTTTCTATATCCTTTTCTCCCCAATAAACTCAAAAGTATGCATTTCATATGATTACATTTGCATTTGTTAAAATTAATTAAAGCTAATTATCACATAGTGGACACAGAAGTTCAAAGTGATTAAGAACGCTGTGTTTATACATTTTCATGTTCAAGATTAAGATATATAGAGGTCTCCTTTTCCCATAGTAATCAAGGCAGCCCCCTCACCACCTCAGCACAACCTAATTTAGGATGAAATATTACCTCTTCAAGCTAATTTCTCACTAGGGAGCATGGTGCTTCATTCCAGAGGGAAAGAGTCAACACAAATCAGATGATAATTCTGAAAGGAAACCAGGGAGACATCCACCTTGCCCACATGCACTTATAAGTCTCTTGATCTTTTTTTTTGCTTTGACTAAGTGTTTGGAATATTGAATTTATCAAGTGCTTTATATGCAGATAAAGCTGTGAGATTGGTTTTGTATGATTCTCATTTGTCTCTCAGATCTTTACCCTAGTCAAAAAGGGTTCTTTTAAAAATAGTTATGTTGTATAAAAATAACTGAATGACATGACCTAAAATAAATCTTCAGGTTCAAGTTAGACATAAAATTAAATAATTTAACTGAGGACATATAGCCAGTATGCGTCTGAGGCCATACTGAGCCCACTTCCTCCTAACTCCAAAGCCAACTCTCTATCTTCTGTGCCAGTGCTGTCAAATTCAAATGGGGACAAGGTAAACCTTACATGAGGATCACTCTGGGCTACATAATGATTTAGAAAAGCACATCATGAAATAATTTTTATTCTATTGTATTTTATTTATTTTGTTAAATATTCTCCAATTACATTTGCATCTGGTTTGGCATACAATGAGGAGTGTTTGTGGGCCTCATACAGCCCAAGGACCTCGTGTTTGAACCTATGTTCTTTTTGGCCCTGCTTTGTTCTATATTAATGCATAACTTATCAAGTTAATAGGTGTCTTCTAACACTTTGAGGTGTAAAGAGGATGCTTAACTCTATCAGTAGAAGAAAACACTGGGAACTATTTATGCTAATGAAATCACAAGCCTATTAAAAAATCCTAAATATGCCAATACATAAATATTGAATATAATACTGGGTATTTTGTGTACTATCTAAATCTATTTATAAATGTCACCCATATGATAAAATGTGCATATTAGAATACACCAAATGTATGAAGCAGGGACTGTCTTATGAAGTAAAATCTCTTTCTCAAAGAGAAATACTTCATACATTGCATAAACATGCAAAATGTTAAATTTACTTTTTATAAAAGCAAACTTTGGTGCATTTCATCTATTACTTTCAAAGGTTTGACAAACAAATATAGATTTTCTATTTTGATTTGAGCTAATAACTTACAAGATATAAGGTTAACCCTATAACAAAGCAAGACCAATGTCTTTAGTTTCACCAATTTATTATCAACTTAATACATATGTACAGTCATTTTTAGCAGGTCATTTGCCCAATAGTAGATCTCTCAGGGGTAGAGTATTCATTTTGGTATATACATGTCTCTATTACCCTCTCTACTGATCTGTTTATTTGACCCTTTCCTTAATCCTTTTTACTTCAAAATGCATACTGTAAGACAGAGTAAGGAGATCAAAAATTAATTTATCAGATTTCAACATTTCTTCCTAAATTCAATGACTGTTAAAAAAACAAGCTATTTAAATTTTAATGTATGAAAATTGCTGGAGTTTTATACTCTGCTCTATTTCCAAATTTATAAATTTACATTTATGTAATAATGTTCAAAGTTTTAGTCTTAATACACTTATATCCTTACCTAATAAACCAATACTTATTTTTACATGTATGAGGTTTGGGTAATTTATATCACAAGACTTTTTCCCACTAGCTGAATTATTAAAGACTACAAGCATTGGAGTAGGGCCAACTAGTGGAAGAGGGAATCCAATTCTGGACTTGGAGTTAGGAAGACATGAGTTCAAATTTTAGCTCAGACACTTATTTAATAGCTCTGTGATCATGGGCAAGTCACAACCTCTGTTTGTCTCACTTCCTCATCTGTAAAATGGGGATATTAATAGTGATTACTTCACCAGGTTGCTGTGAAGATCAAATGAGATAATAATTATAAATGTCCTTAATTTCAACAATTTATTATCTAAATATACATATGTGTATTTATATTACAGGTGGCCATTGGTGAAACTCATTAGTGTGCCTAGCACACAGTAACTGCTATATGAATGTTAGATATTTTTATTGGCCATTAATGAATTTAAATTTTAAAAAAAGTTACAATCATTAGAAAATAAAAAAAATCTCAGGAGGAATGTAAGTGAAGTTGACTGAAATTGATTCTTCTAAACTTAAATTAAGTATATTAAACTTCTAGGCTAACCTTGGGTTACCATCAGGGTTGGGGAAAAATCAATAGTTTGCATTAAAGATTTTCTATTCACAGTTTTGCTAATGGAAGAGAGACATGGGGTCACCTCCCATTAACAGTAAAAGAGACTTAAAAATCAGTTTATTATCAAATGAGTGCATATACATATTAATTAGATGGAAGACAGGTTTGTAGGCAGTAGGAAAGTTATTCAAAGCTTCAAAAAGGATTAAAAGCATCTGCTGTGAGGAAAATAATTTCACATCTTATTTAGAAAGAAATATCTATGTATATGTGTATGTAAGCATATATGTATGTATATATATTACATATATATATTATTGGATAAGTGAGGTACTACAAAGACATTAAAGACATTTTTAAAATTTTATTTGTTGCACTTTAGTTGGATGTCTGTTGATAATTCTTACCACCTTTTAAAAAGGACTTGCTGTAACACTCCCACTATATGTGACTAGAGAATATGAGAATATTTGTCCATATGTTATTTCTTTTTATGTCTAGATTGTTTCACAACTTGATAGGTTTTTTGGAGTCATGGGAACTGAATTATTGTACATTTAATTCAGCACTGCCATTCTTTACAAGTATCACTAAGCAGATGAACGATTTATAAACATTTCCTGAAATAGAGTTTGCAGGTAGAGAAACAACCAAAAACATTTAAAATATTAAGAGGTAAATCTAATTCTAAGTAAATCTAATTAAGAAGTAAATCCAGGGGCGGCTAGGTGGCACAGTGAGTAAGAGCGCCGGCCTCGGAGTTGGGATGACCCGAGATCAGATCCGGCCTCAGAAAATGAGCACCCACGCATAAATAATGACTAGCCCTGTAACCTTGAGCAAGTTACTTAACCCCAATTGCTTTAAAAAAAAAAAAAGAAGTAAATCCAGTTCTAAGATAGGATAGATTAAGGATTTATTGAAATGTTAGGATGGCTTCTAGACTGGGATTCAGGAAGTATTAAGTAGTGCCTAGTCACTATCTTATTCAGGCAACTCTTACTTTCTTGTACAGATGAACTTTTGGTTTGGTTGATGACTATGAGCCAGACACAAAGTAAGTTACTAGCCCCAGCTTTCTCTTTGTTTTATGATTGCTGAGTTATCAGAACTTTAAAGATTTTCTTACAATACTTAACAATTACTTTTTTACCATTTGGTACTTGAATTATTTTAATAGAATATTTTAATTATGCTGAGTATTATGTGAATAATTGGAAAGTTCTGTACTGCCAGTGAATGAGTACCATGTCCAAAGGCATAAATATCAATCTACATAGACTTTCTCATTCTGTAAGATTCTGGTACATGTCTTTCCTCCTTTTCTTTTTCCCCATGGTAAGAAAAAAAGGTGGATTTATTCTAAGTGCATTTTGACAAGGGAAACGAGAATTGAAGAACACCTCTGCCCCCAAGAGGTGGGAGGAAGGGAAGAGATTCTCATTCTTCCATTTTCCTCCCATTCAGGGGAATGGATCTAAACCCAGGCCTTTCTAAATATTGTGTGTTTCTCTATACACACCTTTCTTATGGAATCAGAATTCCTTATATAAAAAGGAAAAAGAGCTGTTTTTAGACATCAGGGAGAAGAGAGTTACTTTCAGTGGAGGAGAATTCTTTTAAAAGTCAGGAATTTCCTACACCTGTAAAACTCCTCCTTCCCTCTCTACTAAGGAAGGGACTCGGATTATTGCATTTAAGGCTGCTAAGACTACACCTTCATCCCTTAAAAAGCAAATACTTTTAAAGATTAAAACAAGCTGAAGGCCCTAAAATAAGCTCCAGATAGCAACAAAATTATATCCTTGCCTCCTTCTCACCTCTGGAGATTATTGCTATTCTAATGTATATTTCCCTAGGACAGGGTGAAGGTGTGTCCTTGTGGACCACACCTCCTTGGAATTTTCCAAAGGACATGAAAGGAAGGAGTATTAGGGAATTTCTCAGACCCATTACTAGGCTGCTGGACCAAAGGATTGGGAGATGGTCTTATTGCTAGGTTCCTCTTGTCCTAAAACTGAACAAAAGCTCTTGATTTTTGTTTGTTAGTTTATAATTTTAGTTCCCTTCTTCACCTTGTTCAGAAGTTTCTTTTTGATCTTCTCTGGGTAGGACTCTTCCAGAGTATAGGAAGTAGAGGTGGGAGCTTTACCTCTGGTCACTGATATGGATTTTTTTTTTCATCCTCAGTCAGATTATGCTTATATGTTCCTGTGGTCTTTCTCAAAAGTTTCATTTTTTATGTTCTCTTTAGCATCCCCCTATTGGCAGATTCACTATTAGTTGGTTGGGGGCTTCTTTTCAATAAATATAATTTTCCTTTTGTGATCTCCTTAAGGATTGTTGTTGTTTATCATTCATTTTTGAAAAGGGCCATGACATTAGGGAAGTAATGCTATAATATTCAAGTGAGTTGGATTTAAGTAAGGGAGAGCTATGCAAAGTCAAAAATCTCACTTTCTCCTCCAGAACCAATGAGGTCCAGTGCCAAGATATAGATCAGGACAACTGCAGAAAGCCCTGGATGCAATGGGAGACCTTGAGCTTTTTAAGCTAGGGTCCTTAACAGGTCTCAGTTTGATTGAGGGAACACCCATTTAGTGATTAAAGCTAGGTCAGAAATGAGGCAAAGTTAAAAAAATAGATCTGGCCAAAAGAAAAACAATTGCTATATACATTCATTCTGAGCAAATCAGGGCCCAAACAGGGCCTAAATAATTACTAAGTGGGATTTGGCCCAGGACCTATTGTTGGTCAATCACTGAGAGCCAGAAGGATTTAGGTTTAAGGGATGGATCTTTAAAAAATGGTTTCCTCAATCAAAATCTAAAGTCCTTGCAACAGAGTACCCACAGGTAAGGGTATGATGCCCTGTGTGGAAAGAGAGAAGGGAAAGGAAGGAAGGAAAAAAGGAAGGAAGGAAGGAAGAAAGGAAGGAAGGAAAGAAGGAAGGAAGGAAGATCTATCTGTGTTGTCAAACTGGCCAGTTCCAGTTGGGTCCCTAGTGGGTTAGATTCTATTTCTATTTGCACAGGTTGTTATTTGTTCTTCATTCTCAAAAACAACCGGTTCATCAAGAAGGTGATGCCATGACATGCAAGTGAGCTGGATTTAAGGGATACAGAAAGAGTTGGAAGAGTATACTAGAATGACTGAGAGACCCCCAATTGGGGCAAGGCAACATCTGGGGCTCCTCCAGCTCTAGTAATACTTCCCTTTCCATATGTTCCATAAATTAGGTGGTAGAGTAGCTAGAGTTCCTGTCCTGAAGTTAGAAAGACATATGTTCAAGTCTAACTTCAAACACTTTCTAGCTGTGTGACCTGGGCACCTGCCTTCCCAGGTAATTATGAAGATGAAATTTAAAAGCATATGCAAAGTGCTTTACAAACCATAAAATACTTTGTAAATAAGAGTTTATTATGATGATTAATATTTATATAATTCCTTCTTCTATTGTTCTACCTCTTCCAGACCAGAATAAAAGGTGTGTGAATTGTGGACTTCTAGTCTCTCCAGGGTATTAGCTATACTAGCCTTAAATAAGCTATATCTTAATAGCAGAGAAAGTTAATAAACATTTGTAAGTACCTACTATGTGCTAGACATTGTGCTAAGAGTTGATAGAAAGAACACAAAGAAAGGCATGATTGTCTCTGCCCTCCAGGAGCTCACAATCTAAAGAGGGAAGACATGAAAAGAAGCTAAAAGTGTAGGGGGCTCTGGGAAGATTACCTGGCTCAGAGACATGATGAAATACTGCATTTGGGGTAAGAAATTATCTGAGATAGTAAGATATTTAGAGTTAATGTCATCTTGTAGCATAGGGAATTTGTGGAATGAAGTCCAAGAAAATGGTGGGGTGGCAAATGACAATGTAAGGTCTTTGAGAGCCCTCCTCAAATGGTAGAGGATCTGGAAAGAACTCCATGATGTGCACTCCTCACCCACTCCAACAAGAAGATAATGGGGGGTCCCAAGAACAGAGAGTACTGAGGAGGTATGAGTGTCTGAATCTATTCATTTTGCAGAATGATGAGTTCTAGATCATAAAGTCCAGGAAAGCAGCCAGGAGAGAAATGATGATCATAAAAGTGGTTCTGTGGTTGGAGTGGTCCTGTGGATTGAATGGATCTGTAACAGGAAGGGCTAAGTTTGAATCCTATCTTGCTAATTATGAAATCCTGGTTAAGAAATATAACCTCTCTCAATTAGCATTACCTTATTGGTCAAATAGGGATAATGACAATATTTACTTCACAAGTTTGTGAGGCTAAAATTATGTACGTAAAGCACTTTGGAAAACTTAAAATGTCATATTGTTGTTTCTTATTCATGTCCAACTCTCTGTGAGACAATTTGGGTTTTAGTTTTTTGGATATATTTTTTTTGCAAAGATACCAAAGTCCTTTGCTATTTCTTTGTCCAAATTATTTTACTGAGGAAAACAGAGTTAAGTGACTTGCCCAGAGTCACACACCTAGTAAGTGTCTGAGACCAGATTTGAATTCTGGATGATGAGTTTTCCTGACTTCAGGCCCTCATTCTATTCACTGTGCCACCTAGCTTCACAAATTACCTTATATATTTTATCTCTTATAATCATATCTCTCTTTTATACCTCACTTTATTGCTATTCAAGTAGATGCTTGAAAAATATTATCACTATAGTTGCATTTTCAGTGGCCAGGAGCTATTTTATTAGAGAAGAAACTGCTTTCTTCCTTGGAGTCAAATAACTTTCTTGTTGTTTATTGTTACCAGCAGTAAATACTAAAGGATTTGCTATTCCTTATGCCTTCAAGTCAACTATGTGACTGAATATGTGATCATTTATTGATTATCTGCCAAAGTCTGACAGAATCAGTCAGCAAGCATTTATTAAGTGCTTACTGTATGCTCCATACTGTTCTAAGCACTGTGAATACAAAGGGAGTAGGGGGAGGGAAAGCTGTCAAAAAATAGAAAGATAAAAAAATTTAGAAGTTCTTACCCTCAGGGTACATACATTCTAATTTTTCCTTCTCCTATTTTCAATTAGATTACTACACATATATTGATAAAAGCTATGGCTATGTAAAAGTGGTTCAAAGTTTTGATTTTTCAGATTAGTTTGGCAGATTTCTCAAAAAGAAAAAAAAATATCTTTCATCCAACATGGTAACATAGATTGAATTAGTAAAATGGTTTAATTAAGCTAGATTTTACATATTATCACTGAGTCTAGCTTTAGTCTTCCTCCCCTTGATTGAGCACTAATTATAATATCCAGTGGACCCAAACTATGCCTATCTGGTAATGAAGTTTTTTAACAATTCACAGTATTATTGGATTGTGCCCCTCTTTTTTAAAATAGAGAGAGCAAAATCTGGCCCATGCCTATTTTAGGTTTTAATACAATCAAGGAGACACAAAGGGCTCTTCAATTTTTAAATTCAGTAAGAGTCATTCTAAGCACAGTAGTGGCCAAATCCAGAAGTCTATAGTTTGGTAAACTCTGGCTTAAAATATAGAAGAATGTGGTAGTGCCCTTAGCATGTAAAACAATTGGCAGTTTCTGGAAATCAAAAAAAATCTTCCCACACAAACTCCAGCACGAGGGTTTTTAACCTTTTTTTGCTTTTGTGTATATATGATGAACTCCTTTCTCATTCTGGTGAGGCCTATGGACCTTTTCCCAGAATAATATTTTAAAATTCACAAATAAAATTGAATACATAGGAAAGCCAAGCAGCTATATTGAAATGCAGTTATTAAAGTCTTAACAAAACAAACAAAAAACCTCACAGACCCCACATTAAGAATGACTTCCTAGACCCAATAAATGTTGTAAAATTAAAATGACATAAGTTATAAAGTCTAAAGAAACAAAATACCAGGCAAGTCAAATGCTAGCATCACCTCACTACACTGGTGAATTCTACTCAGGAAACTGAGATAAAAAATCCAGAAAACAGCAGTAGTCCCCAACTGGGTTACAAATTAACTCCTCAGCAATCATCCTTGGAAGTAATAATGTTCCTTGGAGAAGGGGTCAGCCATTTCTATTTTCACACACACCAACTTTGGATCAACAAATCTAATGGATCTTGGAATAGAATTATCCCCCTATATGCCCTCATTAGGGGACTCTCTCTCTACTACCCAAAGTTATTGTATAATTGTATTAATGGAATTAATTTCTTTTCAATGTTATTTCAAAAAATGCAAACTTCAGGGACAATCTATGAGGATTAATATCCTCATCATCTAAAATAATTCAGGGTACACTCTGTAATCTGTTTTCTTTGGGAAGCAAGTACCCAGAAAGACACACACACACACACACACACACACACACACACACACACACACCTTTCCAATTTCAAGGGAGATAAAGTTTCACATTTGCAAAAAGCTGCTTTTTGTACATGAATTGTGGCCTACTGTGAGTTTGTTCATCTCAGCAAAATCTAGAGAGAGCAATAATGAACATCAGAAAAACTGTAGCCCATCATTTAATGCAATTCAATCTTTTGGACTAACTTGAAATGGAAGATGAATTACCTTTTATCCTTAGAGCAGAATCCCAGTTAAGAATTAAGGTCAATGGAAGAGAATGTGAGAAGAAAATACACAGGGTAGTTCTTTTTTTTTTTCACTTGTCTGTTAAAAGTCCTTAGTGCTTCAAGTCAATATACAAAGAATACATTCAAAGAAGCAAGAAGCCCCATGCTGTCAATAGCTAAGTAATGTGAGGCTGGAATAAAGGCTACACAGGGCATCCTTTTAGTTGGAAATAATGTGAAACTAGTATTTAAGGTAACTAAAAAAACCTATCATGTTATAATTCAGGGCTCTTTAAGTCAGTAGTCACTGAATTATATCTACAGTGATGAGAAAGGGACTACATGAATGGAAGTGCCACCTAGGTCCTTTGCTATATTAGTTACCTGGAGGAATAATTATGGAGAGATCTTGGAGTTTCACTAGACCTCAAACAGTACCTGATATACATATATATAGATAGATAGACACACAGACAGACAGATAAATAGATAGAGATATGACTTAAGAACATATTGACCAACTATAAATGCATATTCATCTACAGACAAAGAGTTACATTTGTTGCTATTGTGTGTGTGTGTGTTTTTTTTTTCCCATCTGAAGCAAAATTAGAAAATTTGTACTTTTTTTCATTCTCAATGTCTTATAAAAAGATTTGGATGTGAACCTCTGGCTTTACTATTATGAACTCTGTGACCTTGTACACGTCCTTTATAGGTCTCATATGACTTGATTGTCAAATGAGCAAGTAGGAATAGTTGATGTTTAAAGTCCCTTCTAGACAATGTTCCTGTGGTAGCTAAAGCAGAACAGAGATGAGGGGAGAGAGGGAAAGGAAGAGTGAGAGAGAGACAGAGACAGTGAGACAGAGACAGACAGAGACAGAGCCAGTGAGAGACAGAAAGAGGAAAAGAAAAAGAAAAGGAGGAAGAGGAAACAAAGGAGAAGGAGGAGGAAGAGTTGGTGAGAAAGAGGAGAAGCACATGGCCAGCAAGTGAAACCATCCCCACCACCATCTCACCTCAGAGCCTGATGGAGACAGCCTAGGATTCTACACCCAAGAATCTTTGGAATAGAAATGTGTTTAGCCCTCTGCCCTCACTATCATCCTGGAAAGGAACCCAAATGGAGATATAGCCTTGCAGCTATTCCTGAAGGTGCTATAACCACATCTATTGATATTTTTTCTGGGATTTTATTTTATGACAGTTTCATCCTGAGTAACAAGATAGCATGACTTTGGTCATTTGGTACTAATTTTATCAGAGGAACAAGACCCACCCCTACCACCAATATCACCAACTGGAGTCCCAGATCTGAAACATTCCAAGAAAAGATGAGCAGGTGCTTATGCAACTTTCCCCAAAGTAAGGAAACTAATTTCAGTTTCAGAACAAGACTACACTCAGGACATGGAATTTTGAAATTTCACAGAACTTCTTATAGATTTAGGACAAAAGCTAAATTTGGACAGAAGAGGTTTTAGGGCATCAGCCAGAACCCTATGGCAGGGCCCAATGGATCAAATATAATAATATGAGAATGCTAAGTAAGAACCAGCAGAGCCACTGATGCTCAATATTCTAAGAGACATAAGAAGAGTCATCAAATAAATACTTCTTACTTTGAAACTTCTGGGCCTTCAGAAGGACTTCCAAGTCAACCTTACAATATGCCTCATGCTTTGAAAGAAAAGGTTACATCTAGAATTTGGACAAGGGCAAAACCATTAGAGTTTTATTCTATATCAGGAAATTATATGGCACAAGAAGCAACTTAGAGTTTTGTTCTGTTTTTCCCTTGCCTATCAAGTAAGCTTTGGACTACCCTTGGTCGTGTTTCTATACCATTGCTAGGACGGGAAGACCCCTCAGGGTTACTCTTCCAAACACAAACAGTTACCATTGACATACATTCTAATCCAGGAGGGTCCAAAATACAGCCAATAAGTGGAACTTGTGCAAGGACCTATGAGCTTCAATCTATAAGCTTCAGAGTGAACTCAGTTTAAGGTTCTGTGAAAGAAGGAAGGAAGGGAGGGAGGGAAGGAGGGAGGGAGGGAGAGAGAGAGAGAGAGAGAGAGAGAGAGAGAGAGAGAGAGAGAGAGAGAGAGAGAGAAATTAGGTAGTAACCTCTAAGTGGCCAGCCTCTCTGGCCATCAAAATTTACCTACCTTTGGAGAGAAGAAGGGGAGGGAGAGGGGGCGGGGGACAAGCTGAGTTACCCAGCTAGCTGGGTCTCCATTCAGGCAGCTTGGTCTACTTACAAGTTGTGTTTGGCTTCTTTTTCGAAGAAGACGATGGCACCAGGGGAATGATGACTTGAATTGCAGTTGATTTAAAATTCATAATCCTGATTAATATCTGGTCACTGGATCCAGATGGCTCTGGAGGATAAAGTAAGGCTGGTGACCTTGCAGAGCCCTCCATCACTCAAATCAAAGTCAACTGCAGGTCGTGTCATCATTTCCCTGATGCTATGATCCTCTGAAAATGAAGGAAAAACACAGGACAACCCCATTGCAGACTTGCCTTTCTAATAGGTTTTGCTTCCTCTCTAGCCTAACAAGTAAAAAAAGAAACATTATGTTGTCATTGGACAAGCTTTCTTTCCTTGAGATATATTCTAATTGGGGGGATGGGTGGGGCCTTCCTTGACTCCAAAATCCCCATGACAAAAATACTTTGTTGTGTGTTTGTGAAATGCTCTGTAAAATGCCCTATACCACTTCACTGATTATGGGACAAAAATTTCTATGTGAATTCTGGCTATATCAATCTTCTTAAATTATTCATCTCTGAGAAAAGTTGGGGTGAGTTTCTCTAAAAGTTCCACTATCCATTGCCTAGGGGAAAAGATGGTGACTACTGGTAATTAGGTTAGAGGCCCAGAAATATGGATAGAAAAGGACTGGAGTTAATTACTGCTCTGAAATAAGTCAGTTCCATGTTCTGGTTTAGAGGGCCTGAGTAAGATATTTGTATAAATATATAATAATGGAAGGAGGTGTAACAAATGGCATATATGTATAGACAATTTACTGTTACTTATACCAACTAGTGGACAGAACCACTACTTAGACTTATCCATCTTCGTGCATTATCAAACTTTATTAATCAAAGCATGAAAGCCATACTTCCTTACAAGAACAAACTACCAAACTGATTCTTAGATGTTCCAATATGCTTCTTTCTTGCTACCCTAAAAATAAGTTTGCCTCTGTGCAACAACATGGCATATATCTTTCTTTTTGAGGTGGTCATCTGACATCTTTCCATCAATCAACACTGGCTTCAAGTCAATATGGCCTACTTGAGTTTCAAGCATGAGGATAACAGACGCCATTCCCTATGGTATCCAAGGAATAGGCAGAGAATTCGGGTGTGATTTTAAGACTTTTCACTATGGGCAAGTTGTTTATTCTATAATTTGATAATTTATTTCAAAATGAATACTAAAGTAGTTTACATAGTTTTTCATTGGTAGCCTTTCATATCAGATGTTCCACATATTTGTCATTTATTTAAGAATACACACTTATTGCTTACTATATGTAAAGCCAAGCATACATAGCTTTCCAGAGATCTGCTGCTGTGGCTAGCTCCAAGATTCTGATCACACAGTATGGTGAACTCTCTATTTATTCAGCAGTGAATTAAAGCAAAACATTCACAAAAACCAAAGTAGAGCATTCACAATGTCATAACATAACAACTTATCACTAAAATGGCCACATAATTTTAAGGAAAAGATATCATTCAGTAAGTCCTTAACTCAGTCATCCTTAAGGAGCACGTCTCCTTAAGGGGCACAAAGTACAAAGATCAAAGTTATCCAACCCCTAGACCACAGTAAATCATGATCTTCTCAGTCAGAACTAAGCACCCAAGGAGAAGTCTTTTCATCTTGACTCAAGACTGGCTCCCAAATTCCATGATTCCTCTTTCATGGGTCTAGCTCCTGTCTGAATCTATTCAATTGTTACCTGGATTCACAGGTAGGTAGCTCTGAGCTCCTCATCCAGCTCCTCATCCAGCTTCTTGTCCAATTCCATGTTGAAGCTCACCATGTCTAGTTCACCTCAAGTCTTTTGGAGTTTCTGTTTCTGGGAAGAAAAAGTTTAGCAGAGCCACAATAAGATTCATGCACATTGCTGGCACCACCATCAATTCACTATCTGCCTGTGAAATCAACACAGAACCACCAACAAGGTCTGAGAACTCAACACACATCATCAGTATGATGCCAGGACCTCTGAAAACCTCCTCCAGGATTTCTGTAAACAGACCAGGAAATACTCTTTTAGGGCTTCCAGTAAGGTCCCAGGGCTTCTGTACACAGTATCCCAACAAAAATCAACATAGAACATACAAACAGAGGGCCGGCCTCCACAACCATCCCTCTTCCAAGTTCTGCTTTTTCCCAGCTTGGGTTTCTCCTTATGTTCTCCTTATGTATGGTCATTAACTCCTCCCTATTCCACCCCTTCCTGTTGCATGAGCAAGTTCCTGCCACTGTGGGTTTCACAAGTTCTGTTTCTTAATAAAGACTTGATATAATCATGGGCAAGGCTCAAAAGAAACTTGAACTGAAACAAGGTGCTAAATAATTAAATAGCTGAAACAAGGCATGAAGTACTTCTTTGCTTGCCATTATGCTATGTCATACCATACAGCTATTTCTTTATCTTTTTGAAAAATGACCTATAGAAAAACAACTTACTCAACACATTTCAATCACAAACTGAAGCTTAAGACAAAATGCAATCAGTTATACTAAGTTGACAAAGTATTTTATTAAGATACTAAAATTCATTTTCACTACAGAATGGAGAATTGAGAAGTGACAATGAATTTTAAAAAATCATTCTCAAACCCACCAGACTTTTAATCACTAGAGTCGATGACTGCAGTGTTTCAGCATCTCATTCTCTCCCTACATATCCAATTAGTTACATTAACAGTAGTAAGATTGTTTGGAAAAGAGATAGTTTGGATGGGTAAGGGCAATGAGTTCTCTTTTGAATTGGTGTAATGAAATTCAGGAAGTAGATTAAGGTTCTATATATAAATCCGGCATAGAGAAGGTAACTTAAGCCATGGATCTGATGAGAATATCTGCTGAATTGATTTCAATTGGATTGTAAAGGAGAATGTCCTGAATAATGGAGATTGATTATGATACTATTTCAATTGTCTAGCAAAGAGGTGATATGGGCTTAGATTAGGATGGTTAGTCATGTGAATAGAGAAAATGAGATTTATAAAAGATATGTCATAGAAATAGAAATTATAAGATTTAGCAACTAATTGGATACATGGGGTGAGGGTGAGTGAGAGCCCAGAATCAGACAGAATCAGACAAAATTGTGACCTTGTATTACAGGAAAATTTGTGTTATTATTGGCAATAATAGGAAAGTTTAATAGAGATGTCACTTGATGTAAAAAGATACATTTTTGGACATGCTGCATTGGAGGTGGTAGGTGACATTCTTTCTCTCAGATATAAGGAATATTAGAAATAGAATAGAAAATAACAAAATTAATCCATACCTGTATACCTCAGGGAAAGTAATTTTACCAACATGACACTCAGTTTCCTCATTTGTTAAATGAGGAATAAATTAGCCTATAAATAACCTAAGAACACCTCCCACTTTTTATCTATGTTTCTTTGATGACAGGGAAGGATGGGATATACAAATGCATTAACATAAAATGATTTAGAGGGAAGCAAATCAAATTTGGCACTCCAAAATTCTACTCTCTCAAGGAATACAAGGAGAATTAAAAATCATTAAATATGATTAAAGATAACAAAGAAAAGAAGAGAATCAGAATCAATTTTAAGAAGAGAGAAATAAGGAGAAAACAATAAATGAAATTTTCTTGGGTAAAAGTAATCGTTCAACAGACACAAAAAGAAATGTTACTTAAACTAAGATATTAAATATAAAGGAATAAACTTTTTGAACAAAAACAAGGAAAGGAAAGGGTGTATGTCTATAAGGACATAAGTAAGCAATATGAAACAATGACATTAAAGATTTATATAAATTTGAAAAAAATCCTTAGGGAAAAGGACAGAGAATTGAGCTATATTGTAGGAAGTGACTAGTAGCCAAGTATTATAAGCAAAATTAAACACAAGAATAAACTACTGAGCTAAAATAAAAATGGGATAAGAAATAAAAAGTAAATGGAGGTAAACACAAACCTAACTATGATAAATTTTCATTATGTTAAGAGAAGGTAAGAATACTTAAGAAACAAAGAAGAAATTAAAAGGTAAGACTTACACAAACTTCCATACACAAACACATGTTTAAAGAAAGAATTTAGAGGGAATGCATTACCTATTTATTTGGAAACATAAAATAAGAGAAGATGCAATAGACACCTTAAATAACCCAAACTCAGAAAATGCATAAGATATATTATATATAATATAAAGAAGGAAACTGTTCCATGATGACATTACAAATTAAATTTTATCAGATATTTAATATGCAAATAATTTAATACACAAATTGTTTCCACAATTAAAATAACTTTAACAAATTCAGTTTATATGACACTAGTCTTCATACTGAAAGCATGGAAAAATAAACAGAAGAGATGGGAGGAGATAAACAATTACATAACACTTTCTTTGTGCCAAGCACTTTCATAAGCATTTATAAACATTATCTCATTTATTCTTTACAACAATCCAAGGAGGTAAGTGCTATTATCATCCCCATTTTACACTTGAGGAAACTGAGTCAAATGAATTAAGTGACTTCTCTAGGGTCACAAAGTTAGAACATATTTGAGCCTGGATTTGAATTCAGAAGTATATACCAAATATCATTCAAATTATTAATTCAAAGAAATTCTAGGAAAAAATCAATATTCCCTTCTAATTCATATCTCAGAAAGTCATATTTTATGTCAAAAGGAATTGCAATCTGACCAAGTTGGAGTTATATCATTGCACACAAGAATTGTTCAATATTAGAAAAATAATTAACATGAACACATTAAAAATAATTACATACCAAACTGCACTATTGTGTCAATATAGGTAGAAATAGCTTTTGAAGGGGAAAATGTAGTCATTTGTGCTTAAAAAAGCTAAAAAGCATAAGCACAAATGGAATATTTTTATATAACAAAAAGTTTTTTTTTCTAAAAGCAACCAGTAAAAATAATATGGCACTTCATGAAAGTGAGTAGATAAACTATCGATTGACTGTATGGCTGGCACTAAGGCATTAAGCAGCCAGAGCCAGTCTCTTATTTCTAGCTCTTTTCAGATTGGTTGGCATCAGAGAAGGCAAGAACTATTTGGGGCAGCAAGGTTGCCCAGTGGATAGCTCTGGACCTGGAATCAGAAGATCTGAGTTAAAATCCAGCTTCAAACACTGTCTGTGTGACCTTGGACAAGTCACTTAGTGCCTCATCTGTAAAATCTCAGTTCCTCATCTGTAAAATGAAGAGTATCTTTGTCAAGAAAACCACATGACTGAAGTGCCTGAACAACAATATCTTGTTTGTATATTGTTATTTGCATGTTGCCTCCCCCCTTAGATTATGAATTCCTTGAGAGTAAGGGCTAAACTTTGCCTTTCTTTGTATCTTCAGCACACAGTCTGACATATAGTAAGACCTTAATAAAGGTTAAGAATGTGTCAGATTATATAAAGGTAATATACATGGTGGGTATATTATTTGGTGAGTGTCTAGTTCTATATACAGAAAACACCTCGAATGGGAGCTCGGGAGTTTGAGTAGTGAATAGAAGAAACACATTTCTCCTCAGCAGGGTTATCCCTAGGATTCTGGGAAAGTGAGTGAAATCATGTGGTGATGATATATTTCTGAGAATGTATACCTATTAATTTTAGAGATTGTTTGAGCAAGCCAATCCAGAGAAAGATGGGGTGCTGACCCCCTAGTGGACAGGTGTGAGGCCTCTGCAGAGTGTGGGCTTTAACTATCTCACCTTAGTAAAAATGTCACTTTTTAAAACCCTGTTACTTTATTAGTAAGCAAGAAATCCAATGTAATTTTAAACTGAATTGAGAGGCATACTATCCAGGAGTGGAGAAATTACTTTTCCCCTGTATCTTCCCATTATCAGGGCACATCTGGAGTATTATATTATTTTCTATGTAAATTTGGCAGATATTTATAAGCTGAAGACCATGTAGAAAAGAGCAACCAGAATGATGAAGTACCTTGGGGTCATGACATTTGAGGATCAGTTCAACAAAACTGATGATGGAGAATACTCAATACTGAGCCTGGAGAATAGAAGAGGGAACTGCTACCTCTCTTCAAGTCTGTCATAAAGGAAAGGGAATAGAGTAATATATTTCAGTGAACAGAACTAGGAAAAATGAATGAAATTAATTTCATTAAAAATACAGAAAGGGACAATTTAGGCTTAAGTTAAGGGAGAAAAACTTGCCTGACAATTGAGTCATCAAAATTAGAATGTGGTGCTTTGAGAAGTGGGGATTTCCTAGAGTTCTTTAAAAAAAGGATTGATAATCAGTTATCATTGTTACTCGGGAATTTTTAGGGCAGTTGGGTGTATTAGATAACCTTTAAGATACCTTATATTTCTGCATTTATTTTTTTTTAATGCTGGGTCTAGAACACCATCTAGTTTCAAATGGTCTTATCAGAATTCAGAAAAATAACAGTAGTAATAATAACAATAATCCCCAAACCAGGGCTCTTTGCTTTCTGTCATATTTCCTAGATATTGGCCAAATTGTGTTCTTAAATATGTTGTAGGCGATGACTACAGTGAGGAAGAGAGTCAAAGATATTGGGACATTAAGCCTTACTTGAGCAAGGGCAAAAGGTTTAGAATTGCAGGTTTTCTGCTGTAGATGAACTTGTCATGGAAGGGCTGGATGAGAGATCAAGAGGATGACTAAGAATCTTTCATTGCTCCCACTGAGTTCTTTACAGACACAATTCTATTAGTATAGGATGGCACCCAGAGGTCAGTCACAGAAATAGGAAAATAGGATCTATAAAGGGTCAGTGGCATAGATTATCTATAACACAAAGAAAAGCAGTATAAGATTTCCAATAGAGCCCAAGAAATTTCAAATACCAAGAGTTGCCTTTTTCTACAGCAAATGAGTAGCATAGTATTAGAGAAAAATCAAGCTGTATATGAGGGCAAAACCAGAAGATTATAGTTCACATAAATAAAATCAGTAATGGGAAGGTCAAAATATGAGGTGTCAACTAGTTCAAAGAATTTAATGTAATTTTTTCATGACCAAAAAGCAGAAAGCAACTGTTAACTGTTCATGTGGAATGTTCGGGGATGGAAGTATCTTGAACTTTCCGGTAGGTTACTGCTATGAAGGACTTCAGTTTATTTTTCTGCAGGGTAGACAACTATCTTATGGACAATGGTGGGTAAATGGCACAAGGAAATGTAAGTATAAGTAATGTAAGTTTTCTAATGGACAGAAAGAATTTTTAGGGTTAATCATTTTAGTTGTCAAATTTAATAGAGGGGTAGTGATACTAATGAAAAATGACAACTGACAATTTAGAAGATGAATGTCTTTTTAGGTTTTATATTAAATTAAGGACTACAAATGTGTTGAAAAATGCAAAGCCCCACATTGCTTTATTGGCGAACTTTAATTCTCCTCAAAGGCTTGAAAGCATTTTTCTAGTTCCTTGACTTGAGCCATTATTAAATAGTTAACAGTTAAAATCAATCAGATATTTATGCATAGCAGTATCTTGGGTTTGTCTCCTGAGAGATATACCATACATATGTGTAAATAAATATATATATATATATGTATATATATATATGCATATATATATATACATATATATATATATATATACACTTATAGATTGAGTAGGCAAGTCATTTAACTTGAATAATGAAAAGGACTCAAAGGGAGAGGGGCTTCAGTCACTTTTTCACGTGGGACCAATTTAAACCAGTAGACAAAAAGGGAATAATAGTCATTTTGGAGATCCAACTGCTGCATAATTATTTAAAAGTGGTTGTTATGTTCTCTACATTAAAACAAATAATAGTCTTCAGAAAAATAAGCACCAAAAACAAGCGTATTCCCCTTTGGAAAAGTGTTACTACAATGTTAAAAAAAAAAAAACAAAGAATGTAAAGGACTCTAATTTCACTGCAAAAATTCAATTCATTCTAAAGTCAGCCATGATATAAGGGGTAAGCATTAGGAATGGGAAAGTTTGGGAATAGGATTTAAGAGGAAGGGTTGGGGGCCTTGAAGAGAACGAGAGGATAACTTAGGTTGAGGTAATAATTTAGTGAAGCAGCTTCCTTGATCAGAAGAAAAACAATGATCAACAATATTAAATAAGGTTTGTGCAGGCCAAGGGGGAAAGAGGTCCTGTTTCCTTTCTCCACTGAGTCTCTTTTAATTTACTTTGATTAAGAATTAAAAAGAGGAGGAAAGACTAGTTATTTGGCATTAAGGTAGTTCTTTCTGGACTTTGCTAGGACTGGCAAAAAGCAGTTCCAGATAAATTATTAGGGTAATCACCTAAAAAGAAAGGAAGTCTAGTTAGTACAGCAAGAGAGAATTCAGGAACCCTAGTGACGAAAGTCAAAAAGTTCAGTTATAAAAAAGTTTCTAAGTCACAAAGTATCAAATCACCAAGAGATCACAATTTCTAGGGACCAACAGGGCCATCTGAATCTTGAAGTTTTAGGTCCTACTGACTGTCGGAAGAAAAAGTGGGTTATAGGGTAACTTGATAAGAGTGCAACTAGCCCTTTAGTTTACAATAAGTGTTCCTCACCAGAGTTCCATTAATTTGTTTGTTTGGTTTTTTTAATGTATTTAAAAAACAGTAAGCATTTATATAGCTCTGTAATGTTTGCAAAACACTTAAACATTGTTATCTATAAAACAGGAGTAATAATGATGCCTATGTCTCAGAGTTGGGAGGATCAAATGAGAAAATATTTGTAAGTTGCCACAGTCCCTGACATATAGCAAGCATTAAAAAATTTTAATTATCATTATTATTGTTATTGTGTCATTGTTGTCATCACCATCATCTCACTTTATCTTCACAACAACCTTTAGAGGTAGGTGCTATTATTATCTCCATTTTATAGATGAGTAAACTGAGGCAGATGAGGTTAAGGGATTTAGCTAATGTCACACAGCTAATAAGTCTCTAAGACTAGTTTTGAACTAGTCTCTTCGACTCCAGCTCTTGTGTGCTAACTATTGTGCCATCTCACTTTATCATAATAGTTTTCCTTTTCAATACTCTATATTTTATTTTACGTGTTTAAAAACATTATTCTGAGGAGTCCAGAGGCTTTACCAGACTGTCAAAAGGGCCAATGACATAAAACATTAATGACACCTGTTTTAAAAGCAATTTATCATCTGGGTGAACATGATTTGTTCTAGATTTAATAGAACTTTGGTTGTCGCTTTTAGTTGCAATTTTGCCCCTTATTACTGTGTGTTTGTTTTAATAGCACCTAAATGTATTTTGACATATTATGGTAACTACACTAAACAAAGAAGCTGACCTAAAACTCAGGAAGCTTTAGAATCAAGTCCCACCTCCAACACATACTGACTATGTGACCCTGAATAAGCCATTTTATTTTACAGTGACCTAAAATCTCTTAGAGACTGAGCTTATAACTTGCTATGGAAGTTCTAGTATGCATCTGGAGAGTCAGTTCCTCACTGGCAACTTGCTACTCCAAAGAAGTCACAAGTCCAGGAAAATAATAAAAGTAAAAATTTGTAATCACTATTTTACATAATCTTGTTTCAGTATTTCAGTTTGAGATCCTTGATTCATTAGTGATTCCACTAATGAAGTTTGCAATCCGTCCACTATTTTCATCCTGTGTTATGCTTACACATGTTCTCTTATATGTTTTCTATAAGTAATCTACAAATATGATGGATGTATTTTAATAAAGAGTTATTTTACTTAGAAAACTGTTGCCTAAGTAGCCATCATCTTTGTGATTTAAGCAATTAGGGCCTAAAAAGAAACTTGGTTGCTAGTGTCATAGAAACCCAAATGAAAAACAGAGCCTTCTAGGGATATTTAATTCAAATTGTCATCTTACAGTCCAGAGAGGTACTTTAGTCTCCCAGAAGGCATGACTAAACAGTGGAGCTTTAAAAGAAATGATTGAAAAGTTCTAGTAATGGTTGCATCTGTCTCCATGAATAATTCATAGCAGATAGGAAAGCAGGGATAACATTTAATGATAATATTGATCATAGCTAAGAAAATAGGTGATTTACATCTGTTATCTAAGAGATTTTCAGAAGTCTCTCTTTCTTCCTTGTTATTGACAGCATAACAAAATTTAGATTTTAAAACAGTACCTTCAGTGTTCATGGTGTTCCTTTGGTAGTATCTCTAAGGATTTCTATCATTTTAATCAACTTTAAGATTTTTTTAAATGTCCAAAATCATTTCTCAATGTATAAAAGCATCAACTAATTTTATTCACCTAAACCCCAGGAATTATTATAGCCTTTTAACATTCTTTTTATTTTTGTTTCACATTTGAAAACAAGATGCATTCCTGATAAAGGTCTATAAACCAGGTTGTACATGTTTTACAAGAATCTCAGTTCTGGTAAAGCATAACAATGACAGTTTGGGGCAATAAAGCATAAAAAAGTATTCTCACAGTCCCTTGACTGTATGTGATTTAAAAAAAAAAAGCATATTGTATTGAATAACAATGTACCATTCTTTATAACTCTACCGAAAAACCATGAGTAAAGCATTCACAATAAGATGATGCTACTGATATAAGATCAGCTCAGTGATTTGTTTTACTACCAGTGGGACTATATTTTCACTAATTTGTTCACATTCTTTATCTGACCTTCCCATGTAACCAGTGATCTGCATTTCCTTGGTGTTTGGACCAGGTCAGGAGCACATTCCACAGAATTAAGTATTTAATAGGCCAAGCCAATTCTTATAACCGTGCACAACATGCTAGAGAGATACAATCCACACATGGGCATCAGAGCATGCACAGGTACTCTGTTTCCAATCTGCTAACCATATGGTAAAGAAATGGAGTTCTAATTCCCTTCTGAGCAAGACGTGAAAAAGTCACAGTGACTGGCCCTTGCCCTACTTTCCTTCCTGGTTGGTTTAAGTGAGGAAGATTTGCCATATACCTCTGGATGTGGTCAGGCCTTGGGCTTTTCCCATCCAAGCCAATACATGATCTGGGAACGTACGTCTCTGGCTCTGCAAGGAGTCCACATTCATATAGAGAAAGATAACATGCATAGGAGTTTTCAGTTTTAAGTCATATGGAAAGGTCTGGTGGACTGCGTTTATCCTGCAACACAGAAGTGACAATGCATCTACTTTTGTTCCATTTCCATTGATAAAATCTTATCTATTTCTGACCCAGTTATTTTAGAGTTTGGGGATCTTTAGTGACAGTCTTTTTCTTTACTCATTCTTAAAGTAGCTATGACTGCTAAAGAAGTAAGGACTATAAGAGGCAAAAGGGACAGTTTGCAGGTCAGGTGTCTAGAGGGATTGCCTGAAGATGCTGCTATTTCCAGATGTTTGGCATGCAGGGTCCTACAATGATGAATTAAGTAATCTTCAAATCCACTATGTCAAAGTGGTTCTAAATGAAAGTAGGTAGGATAGTAGTAGTAATAGTAGTAGTAATAGTAGTAGTAGTAGTAGTAGTAGTAGTAGTAGTAGTTGTAGTAGTAGTAGTAGTAGTAGTAGTAGTTGTAGTTGTAGTAGTAGTAGTAGTAGTAGTAGTAGTAGTAGTAGTAACAATAGGAAGCAGAATACTTTACAAATATCTTATGTTTTTAATCCTCACAACAACCCTTGTAGGTAGTTGCTATTATTATCATCACCATCTTATAAATGAGAAAACTGATTCAGACTGAAGTTGTTACTTGAACAGGGTCATACAACAAGTAGGTGTCTAAGGTAGGATTTAAGTTTAAATCTTCTTGATTCCATTTCCAACTCTTTATCCATTGCCACCTGGCTACTTAGACATACCAGAAAGCTTCATGGGGGAGGCAGATGCCAATTAGGGTTCATGGACAGCTTTGTTGTCTTTTATTGAAAAATGAATTCCCATTATGGGGAAATGGGAGAAATATTGGTCCTATCACATTTGTAGTGGTAACTTGTCCCACCTTGTACATGTTGCCAAAGTAATCTTTAAATTGATCTCATTGGCATTAGTGCCAGAATTTGGAGATGTGTGATGCCTGGTTACTTTTGAGTTGGCCAACATTAGGATAGGGGTGAGGTGGGATTTATCTGAGGGAAGACTAGACTTTTCCAGAGAGGCTTTTTTGATATGACAAAGGGTAAAAATTAAACTCTGTGAAATGCTTATTAGTACTTTGTAAATATACATTGGAAATTACGGTTATATACTAGGTTCAGTATTAAAGTAAAGATTCAAATTTCACCACAGCAAATCTTCACAAGAGCAATGTGTTCATCCATTTTTTTTTACTTCAGTATACACTGCCAGTGGCAATTACACAATTGGAGTAAAATGAGATATCTGTGATTTGACTTCACCCACTTTGTTTTAACAAACAATACTGTAGAGCATGTAGTGTTTGTTGTTATTCAGCTGTTTCCAATATGTGGTGACCCTGTGGACCATACTGTCCATAGGGTATTCTTTTTTTCCTTTTTCCTTTTTGGAGGGGGAGGGCAGGGCAATTGGGGTTAAGTGACTTGCCCAAGGTAACACAGCTAGTAAGTGTTAAGTGTCTGAGGCTGGATTTGAAACCAGGTCCTCCTGACTCGTGGGCAAGTGCCCTATTCACTCATAGGGTTTTCTTGGCAAGGATACTTGAGTAGTTTGCCATTGCTTTCTCCAG
Source organism: Gymnobelideus leadbeateri (assembly GCA_011680675.1). Classification (NCBI taxonomy): domain Eukaryota; kingdom Metazoa; phylum Chordata; class Mammalia; order Diprotodontia; family Petauridae; genus Gymnobelideus; species Gymnobelideus leadbeateri. Next base: position 206,408 of record WOXC01000172.1, on the reverse strand, counting down.
TGGATTAAGGCAAAAAGAGGCTGTGATTTGCACAGGGTCACATAGATCATAAGTGTCTGAGGCTAGATTTGAACATAGGTCTTCCTGACTCTGGGCCCAGGCTTCCATCTAATGAGTCAGTTAATTGCTTCTACAACACCTAATGTTACTTAGGCTTGTTAATCCCACTTTACTGTTTGATGGTGTTTCATTCATGTACTTTAAATTGCACTCTTAAAGGTATAAGTTTGTAAAATGTGGTTATTAATTTCAGCCCAGTGGACCTCTTCATAGGATTCATTATTTGCATTAATTAGGATACAATTGTAGGTTTTTGGTGGGTTTTGTTGGGGGGGGGTCACTCATTTGTTTGTTTATGTTTTTTGGTTTTGGTTTTGTTTTGTTTTTTTTTTTTTTCACAGCAGAAACTTTTGTGACTAAATTCAAAAGTATATCACCAACAATTCTAAAGAATATTCCCCTTACTCTGAAGAGTTATAACACATTGTCTATATCTATTTGGCAATTGAAGAAAGTACCCTGCTCTAGTCTAGTCTCTTTTCAGCTGTTAAACTGAACTCACTAAGCTGAATATCTGTCCTTGTTACTCCCCCACCCGTATACAATCAACTCAATGACTTCCTTGTGATCTCTAGATAAAATTTAAAATCCTCTCTCTTGTTTTAAAACCCTTCATAATCTGACCACTTTCTACCTTCCTGGTCTTTTTATTAATTAATCTTCAGTGTTCTGCCCCTGCATACTCTATAGTTCTGTGTCACTGACTTCTTTTTTCTCACACAAGCCATTCCATCTCCAAACTGGACGTTTTCACTGGCTGTCCCACATATCTGAATCTCTCATCTCCTCAAATCTGTTTGTTGCCTTCTCTTGTTCTTAAGTCTTATTTTGCAGTCATATCCAACTCTTAGTGACCCCATTTGGGGTTTTCTTGGCAAAGATTCTGGAGTTATTTGCCATTTCCTTCTGAATTTTATTCACAGATGAGGAAATTGAGACATACAGGTTTAAATGATTTGTCTAGGGTCACGTAGCTACAAGTGAGTGAGGCCAGATTTGAACTCAGAAAGATGAGTATTTCTGACTTCAGGCCCAGCACTCTATCTCTCTCTTTTTTTAAAGCAATCGGGGTTAAGTAACTTGCTCAAGGTTACACGGCTAGTCATTATTTATGTGTGGGTGCTCATTTTCTGAGGCCGGTTTCGATCTCGGATCATCCCAACTCCAAGGCCAGTGCTCTTACTCACTGTGCCACCTAGCCGCCCCGGAGCACTCTATCTTTTAAGTCACCTACCTGCCCAGTGGCTTCTCTACCTTAATTCAAGTCTCAGCTAAAGCCCTACTTCTTCAGGAAGCCTTTTGCTATCATTCTTAATCCGACTATAATCCTTAGACTGTTCACAATTTATCCTGTGAGTACATAGTATGTATTTGCCTGATTTCTGCCTCCTTTTACTTTAAACTTCTTGAGAATAAGGATTTTTTTTGCTTTTTTTTTTTAATCTCCAGATCTTAGCACAATGTGTAGTGCATAGTAATTACTTAATAAATGCTTGTTATGAATAAGACTGGTGGTATCTGTTTAGAATCTAATCAGACATCTTGAACATTACTTATTTCTTGCATATCTCTTTAAATTTTCAAGAGTGTGTCTTATTTCCTCAATTAGACTGAAGATTCTAAAGTAACAGACCACGTTTTATACATGTTCTATTTTGTACACAAAACTAAACACAGTGTCTTATACATGGTAGATGCTCATTGCATATGAATTTAATTGATTATACCACAAAATTATGCCTATTGATGCCAAAGATGAAAAAAGGTGGATAATATTAGTAGACAGCTGTCTTATCATTGTTTACTTCACATCCCTGTAACTGTCACCATATACTCACAAGCTCTTTGACATGGAAATAAAAGAGAAAACAAAGGATGTCTAGTCAAACACTTTCAGTTTATATTGAGAAAATTGAGTCTCAGAGAGGTTAAGTGATTAGTCCAAAGTCATACTAGTAGTAAGGATCAGAGGTGGGATTTGAAGATAGATTATATCCTCCACTCTGCTATATTGCTTTTCCTTTCTTAGGGATAGGACTTTGAGCTCAGTTACTTAGGATCATATATATTCATCTCTAGGTTGAATTTGTGATACATGTGTTCACTATCATCTCTTTTTGGTCTGTACCTAGCCTCCAAAATAACACAGGATTTAATTATGGACACACTCTTACATTCTCTAGATATAACACAACAACCCTGGAATGCTTCCAAAGAGAGTGAATAAGTAGAATCATAAAAATAACAATTCAATTGAGTAAGTATTCCTATCTGGGACGTTCCAGACTTGGAGTCAGGAAAACCTGAGCTTAAATCTTGTTTCAGGCATTTACTGACCTTGGAAAAAATCATTTTACTTCTCTCAGTCTCAGTTTCCTTTTCTGTAATAGTGGCACTAAATAGTGTTGTGAGTGTCAAATCAGTTAATATATGTAAAGCACTTGACAAACTTTAAAGAACCATATAAATTCTATCTACTCTTTGGCACTAGGGATCCAGAGGGAAAAAAAAACAAAGTAAACTACAACCTCAAGGTGTTCCATAAATTGCAGTACAATTTGAGACTACAATAATGCTGCTGAACCATACCCCAGAGCTTCACATTACCTTGAACTTCCACATTCTCCCACCTGTTGCATAAGGAATACCACCATTTATTTTTTTAAATTGACAGCTAAAAACAGTCTTTCTCAAGTACTTATCTCTCCTAAATAAATACTCTTTTCTCTCTAGCTCTGAAGTGGCTGAAGCTGTTGTAATTTCACATGTTTATTGGGTCATAGGCCTAACGATGCAAAATATCTCAAATGTTATCTAATTCAACTTTCTCATTTTTTATATATGAAGAAAAGGGGTCTAGGAATGTTAAGTGAGTTGCCCAGAGTTACACAGGGAGCAAGTGTTGGGGACATTTCCCTCTCTCACTTCCAATTGCATCTTCCTACGTAGTTAAAAGTCAGTTTCTTTATTTATGCATCTCTAAGAAAAGGGTAGATTATTTTCTATAAACCTTCAATGGGTGGAAAAGATCATATTTATATATGAAATGACTTGGTTTCAAATCCCCCTAATTTTTGAAATTTGAATTTGAATTCCTGTCTTCTGATTGAATAATCTTTTCAGTGTAGCAGCCTTATTTATTTCGGGGGTATGGTACCAACTGTGTTCTTCTGCTCCAATCACTGCTGCCAATATTTATGCCTAAAGGTCGAGAATAATAAGGACAATAAATCAACATTGATTTTGTATTAATAATAAAATAATAATCATATGATAAGTTAAAATCCAATTATATACCTTATTGGGGAGTTTATTATTTTCTGTGTGTTGATTATAATACTTAAAGTTTTTCTTTAAGAATCACTGTTACCAAGGAACAGAACAAAAGATTGATCACTGAGGTGTGATTGAAATGAATTGTTATTGAATAAGGCCAAGTTCAATGTCAGAACTAATAAGAAAGATGATATGCCATTAAGTTGTGACGTCATTTAAGTAATGGACCAATCAACAAGAAGACAAATGAAAGGTATACTAAGTCATTAGCCCCCTCTCACTAAGGGGAGGGTGAAGGTGTGATATCACATAATACTTTCCTCAACAGAGCACATACTTACAAAATACAAAATTCTCTTTGACTCTATTAAAAAAGGAGATAGAGAATTGTTTTACCCAAGAAGATCTCCATCAAAATTGGTACACTTTTGCAAATCCATGATTCAGCTAAAAGATTGGCTTCCCTTTCTAGATGCTCATCACTTAATGTAACTCTGAACTGATTGATCATAAAAGTGATTCTAGATTAAGAAAAGAAATCTAGAGTGAACAAATGTGACTTTGAAGAGAATAACAATTGTGTTCACCATTAGTGGCTATGTGTTTCTGTGTATGTGCACATTTTAGAACTGCCAAAGGTTTTAGTTAATATTTCATTAACGGTTAATGTATCTTTGAACATGATAATTATTATTCTTTCAATAATTTGCTTTAATCTGTTCCTACACTGGTCTAACTTATATATGCTAGCAGAGATGGATTTTTTCAGTCTTGATTTTTAAAAAGCTAAACCTGATATTCTCTTTCTTCTATACTTCTGTTTAAAGACAAGAGTATATAAAACCCCAGGAAATTCTTACAATTGTTTTTACCTCTACTTTTTATGAATTGGCTATCCAGCTGGACACATGTGCATCTGAGATGGTGTCTATATGGCATCAGGGACACCTGAGAAAATGCTGTCAATTCACTTCAGAGCAAAATCAATAAAACAAGCTATTTTGTAACGTGTAGATAAAAGCAGCTGAGTGACCAGTCTTTTCACTTAAGCATGACTGGCATTGAAAAATGAAATGTGTTTATTTGGAAATCTTTTTAAAGCAATTGGGGTTAAGTAACTTGCTCAAAGTTGTGTGGCTAGTCATTACTTATGTGTGGGTGCTCATTTTCTGAGGTTGGTTTCGATCCCAGGTCATCCCAACTCCGAGGCCAGCGCTCTCACTCACTGAGCCACCTAGCCGCCCCTATTTGGAAATTTTAAGGCTATGTAATTTAAGGACTTCTTATTGATAAGAGAGAAAGTACATAGATGAAGAAGTACATTTGTGGGAAACATTATTAACAAGTTGATTTTGGATAGTACTTTAAAATATTCTAAATTATAAACACATAAATTTTATGTTGTCATGTTCTTAAAAGTAGTGTTAGCAAATACCTAGCATGGGAAGTAGTTATCACAAAGAGGCATCAGGAAGAAGTCATGCTTACTTTATCCCAATATTTATTGATAAGGCTTCAAATGTTTCCCCATTGAATATAATGCTAGATTTTATTTTTAAATGATACTTTATCATATTAAGATATATTTTCTTCAATATTTTACTGTTCTTCTGTGTTAAAAGTATTTTTCTGCATCTATTAATAAAATCATGAAGTTTGGGATGCTTTTCTTTCCATAAGATTGATTATGTTACTCATTTTTCTAACTATAATTGTATTCCTGCTATTAATCCAATTTGATTGTAGTGAATTTTTTTTCATAAATTGAAAAATATTATCTTTTTCCTGGATTTTATTTTTAAACTTTAATGTGACTAACAAAAATTTACATGCCTAATAACTCACCCTGTATTGCCTTACCCAGGGGCATTTGTACTTTCAGAAAGTGGGTAAGGCAGACTTGAAGATATGAATGGAAGCAAATGACAGTTTCAAGACATAAGTGACTACTCATGGAGCAAAACAAACTTGGGGATCCAGTAAGACTCAGAAAAAAATGGCAGGAGGATAATAACTTGAGGAATGTTAGCTAGCACCCTATTGGTAAAATTGAGACCAGATATCTGGGAGATGTATGAAAGCGGCAATCAGCAGTCAAGTGAACCTTCTACTACTCTCTAAGAGGTGCACATGATGAGCCTCAAGACAGTACTTTTGATTAAGGCTTGTCTTCCCATTTCCACTTTAAACTGCATTATTCTATTTAATGAAAAGTCATATCAGCTCCCTTGTTCATGTACCTCCAAGGAAAGAGGAGATTGATTTTCACTGGGTGAAGATTATATTTAGATATGTGATCACATTGTATGGAATCCCCTAAACTTGTCAATAATTGACAACTTATGCTGTAAATTGACTGTCAGTTTTTCAGTTGGAGAATGTTTCACATAAACTTCATTATGGCATATAATGCAATTATTATTGTTAGACTATTAATACACACACACACACACACACACAGAAAATAGAGTGGACTTCATGGCCAGGGAAATCTAAATTCTCAAATACATGGAAAGATCCACAGCAAATTTCTAATAAAAACTAGAACTTATTGCTGGTTATTATTCTAACAATTTACTTAGGAAAGAAGTACATACATACATACACATATATTGACATGAACAATAGATTATTTTTAGATAAAATGAAAGAAAATATTTTCTACCTGAATGTCCCTGATATTTTTTTTAAAAGTTGTATTTTCATGTCATTGATTTTATACATTTATTAAACACCCATGCACAAAATTTTTGCTTCTCAGGTTCTTAATATGAATATATATAACAGTGTCACTATTTGCTTTTTCACACACACAACCACCACCACCCCATTCTAAGTTTTAAAATAGTTGATACATTTGTTTTTTTATCAGGAGCCATGAAAACTATACTCAGCCTGCCCTCTATCACATTTGAAAGTAATATTATCGTTCGTTTCCAAGTGTTTCAGCATTCAGCTGAAGAAATTGCGAACTTTCCCCCCTCCCCCTTTAAACTGTTGGAACTTGGAACTGTTCTTTATTCAATACTCTCAGCATGATTTTCCTTGAGTGCAAGTGAGACAAAAGTCATGGCCTTACCATACATTATTGAAACACATTGCTTTCACTAATAAACCTGTGAAGATAAAAGATCATTTTAGTATGTTAATGTATCAGATTATGTAATCACTTCCTTTCAGAATATGTGACATTGAATGAACCTAAAGTAAATGAGCTATTATAATTTAGGCTAAGATTGAAATATCCTTATATCATTTCTGTGTTAGCATTCATTTATAAATATAATTCTCAAATTAAAAAGTATTGTATGATAGAGCCTTTAATTAAACAGGAATAAAAGGTAATTAGTAAAATTTTAGAAGACAAATCTCAAGCAGTGGCTATGTGATACACAATATGTAGTTCAACAAAGACTTTCAGGAACATGAAACAACAATATTTTTATTTCTCAGTAAAAATAAGAACTACTTATCAATTAGCCTGGTATGTTTTAACTGGCTAGCCTACGACCTACTCTGCCCTATTGAACGTGGAACAAATTTAATAAGAAGTTTTTGCAAGTGGCAAACTAGGATGGTGGTGCAGTTTATAGAGCACTGAGCCTGGATTCAGGAATAACTGAATTCAAATCTTCCCTAAAACACTATGAACTTGAGCAAGTCACTTAACCTCTGTTTCAGGTACCTCATCTGTAAAATAAAGATAATAATAATACCGACTTCCTAGTATTACTGTGAGGATCAAATAAGATAACAATCACAAAGCATTTTGCATTGTGGCTGACACATAGTAATAACTATATAAATGTTATAAAACATATAAATATATGTAATATATATTACATATATATAAACATATAAATATATGTAATAACTATATAAATGTTATAAAATTTAAATATAAAAGACATGGCTGCAGTTGGACCTTATCAACCTGAAGGGCAAAAACTAGCTCTGATTTTACTTTCATCTTTTTGAAGAGTCCTTGTAAACAACAATCACCAAATTAGCTTGTATGCCCTACTGAATTCCAAAATGAAATTTAAGGAAAATCTAGTGAGGTTTCCAATGTCAGGATACAAGTTCTAAAAAATAAACTCTGACTCCCAAATACTTGGAATGTAGAGATCCAATACTTCATTTTATGCCCTGAAAAACCTTCATTCTATTTTCTCACCTACTAGAGGAAAGATCCAGTCCCACAATTTCCTCGATAGTCCAACCTTATCCAATAGTGACTAATAGGACTCATATTGTACCAGGGTGATATGGGACAGAAGGTATAGATTTCTGATCCCAATTACTGGCATGGACCATATACCCTGGAGAATTGATAGTATTTAGTAAAACTTATTGGCAAAAGACAGGAGAAGCTTAGATTACTTGGTTTTTTTCATTTATATAAAAGAATCATAGGATCTGCTCATTTAAACCCTATTTTTATGATATTTGGGGGGTCCTTTCCTCATTCCTCTGTGATGGGGGGTGGTATGGGGATATGGTCTCAGATGTTAATTATAAATACTTAATGACATTCATCCTGGCCAGGAAAGAACTCAATCAGCAGCAACAGCTGGTGATGGTTTACCTCTGATACTAAATGCTTTGTATTTGGTAGTAGTTTTTACATCTTAATGTTAATGACTTCCCTCTAGGAGCTAGTTTGCTTGAAAGGTCTGATGAATTGGAAGGCAACCTTTGGAGCAAGCAGTCTTTAAGGGAAGTTCCTAAATTAACTGTAACATAAGTCTAGATTGCAATTGCAAATGAAAAGTTTGTGAACCAATCAGATGTTTTATCTTCCAACGTGGTTTCCCTTTTGGGGAAACTCTTTGTGTGTGTGTGTGTGTGTGTGTGTGTGTGTGTGTGTGTGTGTGTGCACGCACACGCATGCTAGCACTAATGGATAAACACATTAAAAAATGAATACCAGATTTGGAACTTTCCTCAAATGTGCTGCTAGAATTTTTTAAAATACAATTTGACTAGCAAGAATGACTGAGCAACAAAATAGAATTGAACAGGGTGAGGGGGATAGGAAACTGGTAATAAGGGCATGCAAAGGAAAGAAAGTTGGGGCTATCCTCAAGGTTTAGGACATCCCACCCACATTAGAAAAGCATTTGGGGAAAATTAATAAGATAGTGACTTTGGAGTGTTGACTGCCTCTGATGGCTCATGATAAAGTGCTTTGTAAGCATTTAATTACGGTATCAATGTATGTTTATTACTCTCTTGACTGAAGATCTATTCACTAAGAACAAATGGATTTCTGTGGATAACTAATGGGTTGATTATTATATTCTCCATCCCCACAAACTGTTGAGCAACTCCCATCTACAGGGCAATGAAGCAGGCTGTAGCAGCAAGCACCCTAGCATACCCAGGGTAGCTGCTAGCATAGGTTCTTAGATCTGTTTTTTAAAGGAAAGCAACTCAAAATGGGTTAACAATCTTACTTTAATCAATCAAACATATACCATTTACCTAGTTCAGGGAGAAAGTCGGCACCCTGAACTTCAGAGAATATAAACAGAAGTTGCAGGCAGAATTTACAAGCAGACAGAGAAACAGATCAGCCGACAGTTTCCCACTGTCTGACCATTACATCCATAACCAATCAGTTACGAGAGAGGGAAGCACAGACATCTGGGTTTTCAAAGGGGTGTGTGTGTGAGGGGTGCTCAACGGTTGCCCAGAGTCTCATCTGGCCAAGTCACACAACTCTTCCCAAAGTGAGCACCACAGCAAAACCTCACATCAGGGTATATATAACCTTCTCCATGGTCAGAGACCATCACAACCCTAGTGACCCACTGCCCAATCACAAAGTAACAAGGTGTGGGTATTCCTGAAGAACAAGCATCCCACCACAGGCTCCAGATGACCACATTCAGCCCATTAAGAGGCAGAGCATATTCTCAAATCAGGGTTCTCAGAGTCACTTAAGCCTATGAAATGGCCATAACACAGGCCTAGAGGAAATAGCAAGAGAGCCTGAGGGGGAAAAAAGGAGGAAACATGTCCCAGGCAATATACACGACCACTACCCCCTAAATCAGAACCCCTCTTCAGACTCTGATGGAAATAGCTCATGACTCTGAACCCAAGAACCTTGGAGGAAAAGTTCCCTCAAGACCACCATCCACATTTCTGTCTTGACCCCCAAAGTCATCACCAAGGAGAATAATCATTCTTGAAAGGGTTTCACCACCCTTGCCACAAGCAACACTAATTACTGAAAAGCTGCCATTGACTGGCAAATATGCATAAGAACCATTAGAGTAACAAGACCCTCCAGACTCCTAGATAATCTTCCAGTCCAGCCCTTCCATCCATCATTGCAGAAATCAACTCTGTGAAGGGGCGGCTAGGTGGCACAGTGAATAAAGCACTGACCCTGGAGTAAGGAGAACCTGAGTTCAAATCTGGCCTCAGACACTTAACACAAAAACTAGCCGTGTGACCTGGGGCAAATTACTTAACCCCAATTCCCCCTCCAAAAAAAAAAAATCAACTCTGTGGAAATGAGATCTAGTAATGAATTCTGTAGGTGAACTAGTCATGCTACTAAAGGCCTCCAAAAGTTCTTTTTTTGTTGTTTTTTTGCTTTTTGGAAGGCAGTTGGGGTTAAGTAACTTGCCCAAGGTCACACAGCTAGGTTTTTGTTTATGTGTCTTAAGTGTCTGAGGCCAGATCCAAACTCAGGTCCTTCTGACTCCAGGGCCGGCGCTCTACTCACTGCACTACCTAGCCATACCCCAACTTGGTTTTCACCATACATTCATCCAAAGATCATTAATTTTATTCATGCATTCATTGGGATAAATAGACAGCAGTTAACAAACTATGTAATACCAATACAGATTTTGTACTTGAGATCTTGTTTAAATTTTGAATTGAATAGTTCTGTTTTAGGAGACTTTATAAAATAGAAGGCCAAGTTGATATTAGGAATTGCTATTGGTATCCTGGGGTAGATAGATGGCACTGTGGATAGAGTGCCGGGCCTGGAGTCAGGAAAAGTACTCTTCCTGAGTTCAAATCTGGTCTCAGGTACTTATTAGCTGTGTGTTCCTGAACAAGTCATTTTACCCTATTTGCCTAAGTTTCATCATCTGTAAAATGAACTGGAGAAGGAAATGACAAATCACTCTAGTTTTCTTTCCAAGAAAATCACAAATGTGGTTGTAAAGAATTGGACATGATTGAAAAATTACTGAAAACAACAATAACATTGGTGTGCTGGGTTAGTGGATAAGTAATCCATGAAAAATGTGACTAATGACTTTTCAGATGGCATAATGAAGTTTTAATAATGGAGCATAGTGATCTGCTTGATCACTGAATATGTCCTCGATTGATTCACTAGAAGAATAGGAAGAATAGGAAGGCGCAGAAAACCAGCTTCCAAAAATAGCAGGAGTTTTATAAAGAGTCTTCCATGTCCCCTATTTTTTCCTCCCTTTATTCCTCTCTCCACCTCTACTTCCTTTGACATCAAGATTGTCTGTTATAGCCATTGGACAGTATAATTCTTTACTAAAACTTCACCAAGGATCAGAAAGGAATTAAATGAGACTAAATTAACTGATTAATAGTAGAGAGAACATATTGAACAAGGAGTTTTTTTTTTAAAGTGGATGGCATATATATGCCTCAACATTAGTCAAAAGAACTAACGAAGGCTGATGTCTCAGGGTAACATCATCCAAAGATCAAGACCCAGGAAGCTCCTCATAAGTTGTAGAAACTGTGTTAAATTCCATTTTTTCATTTCTGTACGTGTTCTCGATGGATACATCTCTCTCACCATGAGTACTCATTGAGAATGTATTGAAGGAATGAATGAGACTAGTACCTATAGAATCATTTCTTGGTGTATGTACTTTTTAAAAATGTTCCCTGGCTTTGGAGCCAAGATGGTGGCACAGAAGCAGGAAAACTCTGTGTGCTCCCCCAATAACCACCTCAAATAACTATAAAATATAACTCTAAAATAAACTTCAGAGCTACAGAACCCATAAAGTGACAGAGAGAAACAAATATCCCACTGAAGGCAGGCAGACAGGAAGGATCTATCACAGGGCATTGGGAATAGAACCCAGCCCAGCATGAGTCCACAGTTTTAGCCTTAGGGTAGCCCCTGACCAGCCACAAGTACAGAAACTTCAAAAGAGTAGATCACCAGTAGCTGTGGGGGTTTCCAGAATTATCAACCCCAAAATGCCAAAGGCAAAGTAAAATGTCAGTTGGACTTTGGGAACAGGGGCTCTGAGAGTGTGGTCTGGCTTCTGTCCCCTGGAGGGAGAAGTGGCTGAGGAGTGGCAGCTGTGCTCAGTGGCTGCTTCAGAGCTACCTGCAGATCATAGGGGGACCAAGGAGCCATTCAGAGGGTAATCACTCTTGCTTTAACCTGCTTGGATCTGGGTCACTGCCTTGGGTGGAGATCCTGGGGTGTGTGACCAGGTGCCAGAGCCTGTGGAGGCTTCTGAGAAGGCACCCAAATAATAGTTCTGGCAGCTACAAAAACTCTAACAATTTGGGACAAAGCTCTCCTCTCTGGAAGCAGAGTTCTACTGGGGCAAAAGGCTCAAAAGTCAAGTAATTGAGTGGCAACATGCGCATGCAAAGGAAGCAAATCAAGCACAGCAAGCCAACTTCGGATTCCTTTTTTGGGGACAAAAAAAATTTCCTCCATCCCACCCCTATGCCCCAGCAACCTGACTTGGAATATTAAAGAGGGAAAAAAAAAGGATTTTCAACTTTTGAACGAACTATCCAGCTATCCCCAAAGAATTAGTGCTAAGGAAGGACATAATTCCTGGGATGCAATTCCTTCTTGCCTCATCCTTTTAGAATACCAAGCTCTCTTCAAATCTCTGTTCAAGTGAAACCTTATACATAAGACCTTTCCTAGGCCCCTTTCTCTCCCACCCCATTACTTATATTCATTTTGTGTCTCCCTTATACACACAAACCTTCATGTATATATTTTCTCTCACAATAAAATGTAGATTCCTCTAAGTTAGGAAGTGTTTCATTTTTGTCTCTTTAACATCAGCCCATAGAGAGCTGTGTTCCAGGTACATAGTCAGTCCTTAATTGATGGGTATTGACTAACTGACTTTTCCTTACAGTAAGACTTGCTTCCTGCCATATGCTATGGTAGTATCTTTAAATTCAATTCAACAACAACGATGATTAGTGAGTGCCTACTATGTGCCAGGCACCATGTTAAGGGCTGGGGATAAAAAATTAGAAAAAAAAGGGGGGGGGTGGCTAGGTGGCACAGTGAATAAAGCACCAGCCCTGAAGTCAGGAGAACCTTAGTTCAAATCCAGCCTCAGATATTTTACACTTACTAGCCATGTGACCATGAGCAAGTCACAACCCCAATTGCCCCTCAAAAATAATTAGGAAAAAAAAGATAATCCTTGCCCTCAATGGAGCTTAAAATCTAGGATATGACAAGAGACAGAAAGGAAGGTGAAAAATAGGGAGGAGTGCAAGCAAGGGGGACCCATTATCGGGATATAATACTCCATGGAGTCAAAACCAAGCAGAGTTACTAACAGAAAGTGTGGAGTTAATTCAGAAAATTCATATCCCAGTCAGTGGTAAAGGAAGGCTTTCGAAAGAATTGAATGCTCCAACTCTCCAGCCCCCAGAGACTGAGGAAATTTAAAATTGGGGGGTATTCAAAATAAACAAAAATAAAAACAAATGAGTCAATCAGCAGATGCTATTATTTCGGGTGATCAGCTTATCCCAGGCAAGGCATGATGTTTTCAAGCAGGCCTATTGAAAGAAAGTGATTAGTCCATTAAGTTCTATAACCTTTTGACTACAAAGAACTGTATACTGAGTTAAATACATTATAATATATAGAAATAGCCAGCTGCAAAACTGTCAAAAATACTACTTGTTTTGGGAATTATATGTATAATTCCCAAAACAAGTAGTATTTTTGACATATATATATATATATATATATATATATATATATATATATATATATATATATATATACATTTGTTGTTGTTGTTGTTGTTGCTGCTACTGCTGCCTCCTTTGCCCAGAATCCCATGAAGAATCACTTTTATAAGCCTTTCCTTCTATAAGTTAAAACAAACAGTAAAGAAGGTTCATTGATATAAGCATTGTTTGGTCCACATTTTCTTTTTTAAAGGTTTCCTTATGTCTCCAAATTGCTGAAACAAATGGAGACAAGACTCAAATGCAACAAGTGGCACTGTAATGTTTAAAATGACATCCTTCCTAACAAAAGGATTGAATGGGGAAAAACTATTCTCCAATATAACCACAGATATAATTTCATTCAGTGCCAAATTATAGCCTCAATTTACAAATTGTCATATGACGCACAATTTCTAACTGCAACATATATAACATGAGTTATATCTCAATCTCAATTCTCATTATATAACAGGTTTCCACTGCATTAAAAATATTACCATAGTGTCAAGAATGGAGTAGAGAGTTTTATAGTGAAGCTTTTCTCATCTAATTGCTAATAAGTGTTTAATGAACAAAGAAATTCTGTATAAACCTTGAAATTAAATGTTAACCTTCAGGGTTTCAGCACCAATTTTAGTAAGTGGATATATGCCACACTAGTAAGACTATTAATACTTCTTGTGGGAAGATTAACTTTAAGGTATGAATGTGGTTCTGCCTTGCCATAGGCCATCATTGTACCAAATGGTCATATTTTCTTTTCTTTTTTTAATTTAAAGATCCACTGAAAGATTACAAGAAAGTTGATTAACAGGAACAAAAATACTATGGAGGATATATGTGGCAATCTAACCAAAGTTTTATGTCATTCATCTCTAATTAGAAGCCATTCTAAATAAGGATCAAGAAGTAGTGAACATTATTTTCTTTTTTCTTATTTGATTAGAAAAATTTAACATCCCATGTCCTCCTACTGATTTCGAAGTGGAAACTATCTTTTAGAATGTCCAAAAGGCAAAGAAGAGAGATAAAGCCATAGTTCTTTTTATATTTAACATTAAATTTTCCCCAATACATATAAAAGATATATATATATATATATATATATAATATGTGTGTATATGTGTATGTATGTATGTGTTTGTTTATTTTTGTCTATGATTACTATGTATTTCCCTCCATTATATTTTCCCTCTGTTTATTATACTCTCTACTTTCACCCTGTCAATTCGCAAAAGTATTTCACTTCTGTCTATTTCTCCCCCCCACAGTCTGCTCTCCCTTCTCTCACCTTTCCCCTTATCTCTTATCCCCTTCCCCCTATACTTTCCTCTATGGTAAGATACATTTCCATACCCAACTGAGTATGTACATTAGCCCTTCTTTGAGCCAAATTCAATGAAAATAAGGTTTATATGCTCCCCCACCACCACCATTCCTCCATCTTCCCATTTTTTCCCAAGCTCTTTTGCATCTCTTCTATGTCAGATAATTTACTCTCTGTGATTTTTTCTCCATTCTATTCCCTCCCCTGTTTATACATCTATTTCTCCCTTCTCCCTCACATCCTTAAGAGTTTTACTTTTTAGGTTCCTATAGGAGGATGAAAAGATACTGAGATGTGCTGCTGAAAATGGCCACAGACAACAAGGAGCAGAGAACATTCTTCAGATGGTGTCCTCCCCCAGACAATTGTGTGAGAAGAGATTTTGGGGTCTTGATTGTTTCTTATTATTTTCTTTTGGGTCTCTGTATCTGCTTACAAAGGGAACTGCTGCCTTGTAATTTGTCAATGCATTGAGATAGATGAGGGGAAGAATTCATATGAGAAAAAAAAGTGTGGAAGCAAAACTCTTATTAAAAAGAAGAGGGGGAATGGTAAGAAGGGATATAATAGTATCTTGTTTTGCTCCCACGAAAGTTACTGGGTAATGATCAGTAGCTGTGGGGAATCTCACTTATCTTATTTTACTAGGACAATAGCCATCCTCACTCCTGGCTCCAATTAGACTAGAAAGGTGTTGAACTGGAAAAGAAGATTTAAGCCTGAGGGGGCATGCCCTGGTCACAAGTATCCTTACTACCACACCTCTCTAATCTACATATAATCTGCATATATTAAGGAAAAGTAGAATATATAGAAGGAAATAAAGTGACCAGTATGAGGAATTTGACTACCCTTTGAGAAACTTGGATGTATATATAGTAAGGAATTTGAGGAATTTAACTAGCCCTAAGTTTATCAGGAAGGATAGAATTGAAGACCCTCACTCCTGCTTAAGTATGAACCAAATCCAATGAGAGTAAATCTCAGGCAATGCTCCTCGCCCTCCCTTCTTTCCCTCTTCTATATTAAGTTTTTGTGTCTCTTTACATTAGATTCCTACACTTAATTGAGTGAGTTATTCCCTCCTTCAGCCAAAGCCAATGATAGTAAAGCTCATAAAATGTTTGTCTCCCTCCCTTCTTTCCCTTTACTATAATGTGTTTTTATGCCTCTTCATGTGGCATAATTTACCCTTTTCTGCATCCTCTTTTCCTCTTCCCCATCTCTTCTCCCTTTGCACCATTTAATAAGATTTTTTTTTAATCATCACATTAGTTAATTTATACCCACACCCTCTATCAATGTATATTCTTTTTAAATGTGGTAATTATACAATTCTGAATATTGACAGGTATCATACTCCCATATAAGGATGTAAACACTTTGCTCTTATTGAACAACAAGATGTGTGTGTGTGTGTGTGTGTGTGTGTGTGTTTTCCCTGTTTACCTTTTTATGTTGCTCTTGAGTCTTGTATTTGGAGATCTAATTTTTCATTAAGGTCTGGCCTTTTCATCAGGAAGCTCTGGACATCCCTTATTTCATTGAATGACGATCTCCTTGCCTGAAAGATTATGCTCAGTTTTGCTGGGTAGTTGATCCTTGGTTGTAGTCCAAGTTTTTTTGCCTTACAAAATATCATATTCTAATCCCTCAGATATTTTAATGTACAAGGTGCATGGTCCTGTGTGATCCTCTGTTTCCATGATATTTGAATTGTTTCTTTTTGGCTGCCTCTAGTATTTTCTCCTTGACCTGATAATTCTGGAATTTGACTACAATATTCGTTGGAGTTTTCAATTTGGGATCTATTTCAAGAGGTGTTTGGTGGACTCTTTCTATCTTTTTTTTTTGTCTTTTGGAGGGGAATTGGGGTTAAGTAACTTGCCCAAGGTCACACGACTAGACTTTTGTTTGTGTGTTCGTTAAGTGTCTGAGGTCGGATCTGAACTCAGGTCCTTCTGACTTCACAGCCAATGCTCTATTCACTGTGCCACCTAGCTGCCCCTTTGGTGGATTCTTTCAATAATTATTTTACCCTCTGGTTCTAGGACCTCCAGGCAGTTTTCCTTGATGATTTCTTTGAAGATATTATCCAGGCTGCTTTTTTATGGTCATGGTTTCCAGTGGACCAATAATTTTTAGATTTTCACTCCTGGACTTGTTTTCCAGGTCAGTTGTTTTCCCAATAAGATATTTTACATTTTTTTCTGGTTTTTTTTTCATTCTTTAGATTTTGACTGATTCTTGATGCCTCATAGAGGCATTAGCTTCATTTGTCTAATTCAAAATTTTAGCGAATTGTTTTCTTCAGTTAGTTTTTGAAACTTCTTTTCCATTTGTTCAGTTTTTACTTTTACATTTCCTCCAGTTAGATTTTGTACCTCCTTCCCCATTTGACAAAATTTGCTCTTAAGGAGGTGTTCTCTTCAGTGATTTTTTTTTCCATTTCACCAATTGTATTTGTAAAACAATTGGTCAATTTATCTTCAATCTCTCTAATCTGGCTTTTAAAATCCTTCTCAAGCTCTTCCAAGAATACTTTTTGGGTATGAGACCAGTTCATATTCCCTCTTAAGGTTTCAGATATAAGGGACAATTCTGTCCTCTTCTGAATATGTTTCTATAGACTTTGTTTTTTGCCCATTATGATGGGCAAAAACGTATTTCCTGGTTTTTAAAGTGGATCTCTACTTCTGGAGTGTGGAGGGCTCTGACCAAATCTTCTTATGCTGGTAGTTAGAGGATTGTTTATTGGCTTTGTGTGCTGTGGTCTCTGAGTGTGTAGACTGAGGCCAAGGCTAGAACTTTTGGCATTTCCCTGGGGTTACACTGAAGCTGCCAGCATTAGGTATGGGGGAGAGGTGGTCTGTCCACTTCAGGTTTCTGCCTCTGTGCCCCTTGGCTAGAGCTCAGGCAGGCTCAACTCCTGGTGGCCACAGCCCCTCTGGTGTCTGCCATTTTCCCTGGTTGTGTGAATGCACACCTGGAGTTCTGGTGTTAGTACTTGCTGGCTCCACCCCCCTGGGGCTCAGGATGTCCTGCTAGTCTGCTGAGATAGTGATTGTTGGGACACCTCCAGTTCTGCACTTTAGACTTAGCACAGCTACAGTCACACCCTTTCTCCAGGTCTCCCAAGTCTTTAGCTTGTCCCTCTATTTCAGAATTTTACTCTGGGACAATATAGTCTGGGTTTTTCAAGGATAATTTAAAAAAAGGGTGGAATGTGAGCTCCAAAGGTTTACTCCTCCATCTTCATTCCCAGATCTTCTGGTAAGTGATTTTTTTTTTTTTTTTTGCTTTTTGGAGGGCTATTGGGGTTAAGTAACTTGCCCAAGGTCACACAGCTAGGTTTTTTGTTTGTGTGTGTTAAGTGTCTGAGGCCGGATCTGAATCAGAAACTTCTGACTCCAGGGCCTGCGCTCTACTCACTGTGCCACTTAGCTGCCCCATGGTAAGCGATTTCTAAACTTCCAGAATGTAGGCTTTTTGCCCCAGGAGTAGCTGCTGCTGGTGCCATAGACTCCTTAAGAAGGGATTTTCTTTTTTGACTTTGCATCCCTAGAGGCTAGCATAGTTGTTCATATATATTAATTATTCAAAAAAATGTTGGTTGTATTTAATTGACCTGAATGTGGTGTATATGGAACTATTCAATTCTCCCCACCCTGACCCCTACCAACCCACCATCTGTAAGAAAGAAGAAAAAAAATGCCTAATGAAGGAAAATTTTGTATGTCAATTTGCATGTATTTTAGTGAAATTTACCCATATACTTAATGACATAAACATAAATCTTGATTTTCCCTACTTTATATATCATCTGTGAAAAACATGAAGCATGTATTCCCTAGACTGGACTGGAAAATTGAATTTGACAAAGATACAGAGCTCTCTGTTTTGGGAGTTGGACTCAAGCATTTGAATTTAATTCCCTTGCTGACTCTGAAGTTTTTCTTCCTCAGAAGATAATTTTACTTCCCTTGAGTATGGCCTCAACCTTGGCAGCCTTTCCCAAATAACATAATATCTGCAGTTGTTAGGATTAATTACTATCTTGTCATTGTCCTTTTTTTCTTTAAAAAAATGACAACCATCCAAACACCCAGCAAATAAAATTTTGTTGTTGAAATTTATACCAAGTAAAAGAGCTTTTATAAAATATCTTCCTGCTGAGACACTCAGGCACAGCTACAAAGGTTATGGAAGTAGATACTCAAGACAACTGTCTTGTGTTTAAGAGACTGGGAATATCTGTTTGGTAATCTTTTCAATCTTTGGAAATCTGTGTTTGGCATTTCTTATTTTTGTTCGTGGTTTGAAATTCCTACAAATGTAACTGGAGTCTAATACATAAGCAGACACCATCTTGCTGATACAACTTCCTCTCATGATGAATTAAGCACCTTGCTTCCAAAATAATCATGATGACATGTAAAGGAGAACCTTGGAGTGACTGGAGCATGTGTAGAATTTCTGTAATTGCTTATTGCCAGTTAACCATGTAGTAAGTGGAAGATCTTTGACTGTATGAATTCAAAAGTTGTAGCCAGTTTCTACCATGTGTCATTTGAGCATACTCTTCCTAATAGTATGACTCTTCTGACCCTTGAATCTTTTTGGAGACTGTGCTATACAGGGAAAGACTTTGCGGACATCTCTAAAGCTATGTGGCCCAAGAAATGAGCCTCAGTCCTTGACTTCTGCATTTTTCCCATTCTATCTGAAGGGAGTGGAGCCCTCCAAAGACTTATGAGTTTCCAACAACCTACTCAGCTCTTCAGTACCATGGAATTTTGGTGTCCAAACATTGCTTTGGTGTCCCATCTTCAGCAATCCAGGCTGGATTTTGTAGCCATCCCAACATTGTTATCTCTGAGAGCAAGGAGAGACCTTCTGTACCCAGAGACTTTCTGGACTCAAGCCAGTGGAAGTCATTAGAAGCATTCCACATCTAGAATGAACTTTCTGAAACTAGTGCAATGTGGGAACCGAGTTGAATTTTCTCCCTCCCACCCCTAAGAGACCAGGGTGGGATAGGAAAGAGTATGTCCCTAATTATCAGGAGAAAAGTTTGTTATTGGGATATCTTTGAAGTACACATCCCTTGGTAAAAGCAAAACAGTGTTAAATGGTGCTTGCCACTGGCCCTAAGAAGGGCACCCCTAACCTGTTAGCATTCAAACTGATGACATTTGATAAGAGAAATATTTATAACCATTAGAGTGCCTTACATTGAAAGGCAGATGGAGAGCAGGCATGACTCCAAAAGACAGAGTTATACTATACTCGCTATACAAGATTTTCTAGACATCTTCAATTTCCTGTGTTGAATGTATACTGACATTTTTCATACCTTTCATGAATTTCTTCTTATCAACCTAAAAATCCCATAGCAGTCTCAATGTTTGTTCATTTTGGGTTTTTTTTTTCTGATACTTTCACATCACTTATTTAAATATTTCTAGTTTATGAATCAGCTAGAAAGAAAGCTGCATTCTTTGGTTTCACTTGGATAACTGAAATTACATGTTTTATACTGCTATGAAAACCTCCAGAGACTATCTAACCTGTTAACCATACTGCTATTTGGAGTGTTCTAGCCAGTTGGGAATTTATGCCGTTCCTAAGGAATTAAAAAAAAAATATCCCACAGACAGTCTTTTGTATCTGCTTTGCCCCATGTTGCCTAGAATAAAACCTCATAACAGTCTACCTGGGTCATTGTGAGACGCTTCATCTCTTTCCAATATATACCACTAGCATATTAATCTTTCTTAACTATGTATGATGTTATCGTGTTACTCCTTCAGTTACAACTTTTCAATGGTTTGCTCCTAGTAAATGAAAAAAAGGCTATCTAACCTGGGATTTAACTCTATTCATAATCTGGCACTGTATCACAGTTCCCTTAACTCTTCCACCTTTGGCATACATAATGAGTAACTAATACATTTTTAACTGTTTAGATAGAGATAAGGGCATAAAAGAAACTCCCTTTCTCCAAAATTGCAATAGTATCAAATGCATCCTGGAATCAGAATGTGATTTTTCTGTTTTGAATAGGGTATGCATGAATGAAAAAGTATTTAGTAAGTACTAACTGTGCAAAAATAATAATAATTGGGTCAAATAATGGGGATATAAGTAAAAATGCAAGGCAATCCCTGCTGTCAAGGACTACATATTCTAATTAGAAGGAAAACATACAAATGTTGTTTATTATAAGTCAGGTGGTAAAACTCAGTGGTTCTCAGGGTAGAGTAGAAAAACACCCTCTTTAGTATCACTTCTACTGATAAAACCATATCCACTGAGTCACTTTACAGTCCCTAGGAATATGCCATTGAAATTTTTCTTTGTTTGGTTGTCACTGTCTACTGAAGAGATGAAAGCTGTAGCAGTATTGATGATCTGTGATGAATTGGAAACATGGAAGTTGATTTGTCACTACTATTTGTGGGGTTCTTAGGTTTACCTTACATTGTGTTCCACGTCACTTTCTCAATTTGAAATTATTCTTTCACTAGTAGCACTTGGAAGATAAGATATTGTTTAGAAGAAAATCTGAGGGGCAATAATAAGGACTCCTTCCTTGGGTATTAGCAAGAGGGACCATCATCATCATCATCATCATCATCATCATCATAGCAGAATTTATATAGCACATTTAGGTTTGCAAAGCAGTTTACTTCTGTTAGCTCACTTGGTACTTACAATGACCCTGTGAAGCAGGTGTTATTATGAAATATTAAATCTAAAAATATCCCAGAAAGACAAATGATAAATAAAACTGAAAAGAATCAGAAGTTTTTCTATCCAGTCAGTCCAGACAAAAAGATGAGGAAAAGCTGACAAAGTGGGCTTGGCACATAAGCCAGCCCATGTACAAAAAATGACAAATGTTGGGAGATTTGCTTCAGTGAAACCAGCTCAATTCAAGGAAATGGAATGAGATAGGTTCAATGACTCACTCAGGGTCTCACAGTTAGCAAATGAGTGAGACAATATTTTAATTCAGGTTTTATTGATGCTAAATACTTAATTCTACCTATAGGTATCCCCCTATACCTCATGTTCTTCATGGTCTCCAATAAATACTTCTTACTTGAAAAACTAACAAATAAACTGTTTATATTTGTGAGTTTCAATGTCTAAGGCTCCTATGCCTAAAACCTAGTCTTGGAGAGTATAGTTTCTTCCATTAATTGATTTGTGGTGTATATCACTTGGTTAAATTGATGAAGGAAATGGGAATTCCTCCACCAACCTGGCCAACATGACCCCTCTCTTAGTAAAAAGGATAATAAATGAACTTTCACAATGTGTCTATTATATTTCAAGGGTTGCACTAAGTGCTAGGTTTTCAAAGGAAAAAAAGCAGTCTTTTTGGTCTCAAAAGCTAACATTCTATTAAAGAAATCACATATAATTAAATATTTATACAACATAAACATAAAATATATGCCAGGTTGTTTATGGAGGATACTATTAGTTGGGAGATTCAGCAACAGTTCTGTATTACAGTTGGTGCTTATACTCAATCATGAAAGATGTAATGTTTCTATAGTGCAAGAGTGAGAAGGTAATGTCTCCCAGGCATGAGGAATGGCAAGTACAATGGCATGAAGAGGAAAAATAAATTCTTCTGTGTGAAGAAACTCAAGAAATACAATTTATCTGTGTTGGAGCATGGGGAAAGAAATAATGAAAATGAGGTTGGAGAGGTAAGGTGGGGGCAGAATGTAAAGGACTTTAAATAGTAAATATCAGAGTTGGCTTTAGCCAAGAGGTACAAAAAACAGCCAATGCATACTAAGCAGATAGTGATCTGTTCACAGCAGAAGAAAATCATTTTCAGGAATTCTTAAAAAAAATAAACAAAAAAAATTGAGGAAGTGAAACAAATTAGGAGGAAATTATAGCACTCCAGGCCAGAGGTGCCAAGGGCCTGAACCAAATTGATGACCATAAAGAGTAAAGTACATGGGTGGATATGGTTATTGTCAAAGTAGAATTGTTAAGATTTGGCAACTGACTGGAAATATAGATTCATTTCAGAAGGTGAGAATAATGCTAAGGTTCCAGTTATCAGAGGCTGAAAGGAAAGCATTATTTCTGTAAAGGAATCAACAGATAAAAAGAGATTGAAGATAGTTTTCCTCTATAGAGTTAACTTTTCCAAAACTTTTCTCTCTGTCAGAAAAACCACCATGTGCATAAGCCACATCCATATCCCCCAGTTTTGTAATTCTGATTAAAGCACTCCTGTCATTATTACTGAAAGAAGTATATCCTTTAGTTGCTAGATGGCCCCATTGAGCTCACCTCTAGCTTTCTTGACCAGGGTCCTCCTCCCTTAGTCACCTCTCCCTGAAATAAGTTTTTCCTTTTGAGAATGAAAGTAAATGATCACCAATCCTTTAAAGTCCTTTGACTGATTAACCATTGTTTACAATGTTAAAAGCTCACATCCTTGTTTAATAGTTCATACCTTCTTCATTTTGGAATGATAAACGAGACCAGACAAAAAACATGAAGCTAGATTTGTGTGAATATAAGTCTCAAATTTCCCCCATAAACAGAGAAGCATAAAATTTGACTTCAAACAATAATTAGCATTATTTTACATTGTTTATTTAAACAAGCAGATCACGTAAGATATTTTAACCACAAATCAAGTCACTAATCAAAAGATGAAACTGATCTAGCAAATTCTAGTTTCTCAGCTATAATTATCTCTGAAATGGTAAGCTATTCTTTTCAAAATGATCCCAATTATTGCTTGATAATTTTTGCAAGTCAGTTCTCAGGTATTCTCTTTGAGCTGACTAGTCAACAGTCAACAAAACATGATAATTATTTTTTTTTTCCATTTTGTAAATCTCAGGGCAATATTTACCTATTTTTTATCTTGAGAGACTTTAATTTTGCTTCATACTTTCTGAAGCATAATAGAATTACAATGTAGGTGACCCAAAGGGCAATAGAAGAGAGATTTAAGGTGGTAGCAACATGTTACCAATGATGACTTGAGTGTGAGAGCATTATAAAATAAACCATTAAAGACATGTATCAGAACAATCAGACAGGAAGAGTGAAGGATAACAGAAGGACAGACCTAATGCTGCACCACTATTAGCAAACTATTAGAAGACTCAAAAAATTGCTTCCAGAGTCCTCAATAGAACCTCTGTGGTACAACTATGTATGGACATTGTGTGAGATGTAAGAGTTCGGAGTCTTAGTCTGAGATCAGAAAAGGTCTTTATTCTTTCTCATGAGAAAGGACTCTGCCCCTGTCGCTCAAATGGCATCTGCCAGGGAGAAAGCAACAGGTAGAAAAGCAAGCCCATGATTATATAACCTACTAATGCAGAAACCCAACCCCCAACTGGCCTTCACTCTCATTGGTAGGGAGGCACGCCCACAACCTAAGCACAGGAATTTATCTTGGAGACAAAGGATATGGAAACATGTAGATGTCCAATGAAAGGCCAGGAAAGCCTTTTTATCCTGATTTGGCATATCTTGTGCTGAGGTGGCAATGGGGAGGGTCTCCATTGCTCTAAGTCCCAGATTCCTGAAAGGTCAGGTGACCTCTAAACTTAGGCCTAGTGGATGATGAAGCCACTCTAGATTTGATTTTTCAGAATGGGGGAACTTCACTGCAAATTATCCCTCACAACATGAACAAGAGTTAGGATAAAAACTTCTGGATGTATTTCAATCTACACCAGTGTATAGAGTACCTACAACAATAAGATCATAAATCCATTGACCTATTGAAGTATAATCATATTTGACTCTGCAGTAATGCCATTCGATAAGCCTCCTTAATATGTGATAAAGCAGATTTCAAAGCATTTAGCCTTCTTAGGTATTCTCTAACTCATCTTCCTTTTCTCTTTTAGCTTACCAATAGTTCAACCACAGATAAAACTTCCACAAATGCTGTTAAGGGGAAGTTTGGAGGCTTTTAGGTAGGAGATTAAGATAACTGTTAAAAAAAAAAAGAATATGAAGAGTTTACAGAAACTGACTTTTGCCTTCTTTTATATTCCCAGCTCTTAGGACCAGACACAACAGTAAGCACTAAACAAATGTTTATTGATTTATTGGTCTTTACACAAAGTTCTATTGTTAGCTTCTTTCTAAAGGCTAGCTGGTGGGGAGAAACCAGAAACTAATAGTTTGGAAATAGTTACATATAAAAAACCAACAGGTAGGAGAGGTCTATATATGTCATATGATGCAATTTACAATATTTTTTGACTTTTACAACTTGTATAGTTTATAATCTGTGAATTATGTCCAGTTATTCCATATACCAAATGGTAATAATTGAAACACTTGATAGTGTTTCATATTGACACATTTGTTTAATTAAAGCAAAAAATAAAGTGGATTTTAATGAAATTGCTGACTGTATTCTTTCACTTTGAAACTGAAAAGGCATCCAGTTCTCTGTTTTCTCTCTGAAACCATAAATCATTTCAGTCTTACTTGAAAAATAACCCAGATTCATTAAAGAATTGACCCAGGGTCATTCACTCTGAAAAACCTTGGCAAACCTCCAATGAATTTGACCTCAAAGTCATGTAAAGAGTCATTTGAACTCCTTCTGAGTTACTCACTCAATTCCTTATTAGGAATCCTGGAAGCATAATTTTATTTATACTAAACTACTAATAGTTGTATCATTTTCCCTGATTCAAAACCTTCAACTATTCTTTTCCTCACAAACTATTTATTACACTAGGGGACTCAAAAGATGTCATGCAAGATTACAAATGAGAAACAAATTCATTCAGTTCTGCATGAAATATTATCTGAAGACTCAGAGGGATAAACACATTATCCTTCACAAAAATAAAGGCACACAATGGACCATAAAGTATATTGTTTAACTTAAAAAATAATTTTAACATCATTTTGGTACACAATAAAATTAGCATGGGGTGTAGTGTGTGTTCAGGGAAGACTAGTGCCGCTATTGTGAGGGATGCCAACAGCTTTTCAGGACTATTTTCCACCTTTAGTATCCACCTGTTCCACCTAACTCTCACCTGTTTCTCCAAGAAGCTGTATCATGTTCAATGGCAACATCCTGGCAAAACCTTTTCGGAATACAGGCAAAACCAGGAAGAGGATAGCTTAAGGCCCTGAAACCCATTGGTGAGTTAGGTGGGTGCCTACTCCAAGCATGTAAAAACTTCCTCTGATGGAATGAGTGGATGAGAACAATCTATTCCAACGGCCACGAAGGCAACTGAAGCAGCAGGCCCTTTGGAGCACTTACAGCTTGGTTAAACATTGAAGATGCCAAAGTCAGCTACTCCATCTTGAGCCATCAAAAGTTGTCTTGATTCTGTCCTGCCACTGGACTGTGATGACCACAGAGGAGAGAGTAAAGGCTGACAACTTTGTGCAACTCTGCCTCACTTAAATCCAATTTGTGATTGAACCAAAAGACATCACCCTTACCCTTTTACCATTTTTTCTCTACCTCAACATCCTATGAAGACAGGCAAGTGACGAAACAGCAGACATGGATACACTGGGAGCTATAGTAAAACCACAGGCCACCTAGAAGCAGCAGTGCGATTCGGCAGCCCCCCTGGGTGTCTGAATAGCCTTTTAATGAATGTGCTGCTCACCTACTGGTGAGATGAAGGGGCATGAAAAGGTGTCCTAATTGATTCTTCTCATCAATGAAAGGACCTAAAACAATTCCAAAGGACTCATGACGGAAAATGCCATAAACATCCAGAGAAAGAACTTTGGAGTCTAAATGCAGAGTGAAGTAGACTATTTTGTTGTTGTTGTTGTTGTTTTGATTTTTTTTCTTTCTCATGGTTCCTCTCCTGCATTCTAATTCTTCTATATAATATGACTAATGTGAAAATATGTTTAATAGGAATGCATGTGTAGAGCCTATATCAGATTGCCTGCCATCTTGGGGAGCGGTGAGGAGAGGGAGGAGGAGAAAATTTTAAACTTATCAAAGAGAATGTTGAAAACTAAAAATAAATAAACTTTAAAAAGAAAAGAAAAGGTGCCCTAAAAGTTGTCTGCTTACCCAAGCCTGATCTGATTACTGAAGTACAAAAGGACCCCACCCTGCATCCAAAACACACACATGCAAAAAAGAATGTTCAAAACTTCTGCAAAGATGATTCCACTCACTATTGATACATGGAATGTGCACACACTTATATAGACAACACAAAATCCAGTAGACCTGAAAGACAAACAGCTCTTGTTGAGAGAGAACTTAGCAGGTATAATATCCAAATAGCAACCCTGAGGGAAACAGGGCTAGCCAATGTAATTCAGCTAACTGAAATTAGAGCTGGATATAAATTTTTCTTGAGTGACCACAGTGAAGGGGCATACCATGAAGCTGGTATAACTTTTGCAATCAAAATTAATCCCGTCAACAAGCTTGTAGGCCTACCAAAAGGACTGAACAACAGACTCATGACAATATGATTGCCACTTGTAGGAGAATGCCACACCACTATCATCAGTAGTATTTTCCCACCATGAAGAACCATGATGAGGTCAAAGAAAAATTTTATGAAAACCTGGAACCCCTTATCATCAATAGAGGACAAGCTTATAATTCTGCTCGACTTGGATCCTAGTGTGGACTCAGACTACTAGACATGGCCGAAAGTCCTTGGTAGGAATAATGTCAGAAACAGCAACAACAAAGGTCACTGACTACTGAAGACTTGTGCATCTCATAACCTTCTTATCACCAGCACTGTCTTCCATTTACCTAAATGCAATAAAACTTCATGGATGCACTTACATAGCTGCAATGGTAAGGGAATTTGCAGATCTTCCCTGCTCCTTAGTGGACCTTACTTAGAGCCCAACAAGAGAAACTTGCTTAGGGGAGGCTTGTTTTTCAACACACCTTTTGTTACTTTGTAATTAGACAGTGGGTCACAAAAGTTGTAATGTCTTCTGACCCTAGAGAATGATATGTATGTATGTATGTACGTATATATCTGTGTATGTATGTATCTATATGCATTCATGTATACATACATGCATACATATATACACATATGCATATGTACATATATACCCTGACATGAGATTTAGCTTTGGGGCTCACTTATGGAAAGAGTTCTGTGATTTGGCCAGATGAAACTCAGGGAAGACATTGAGGACCCTTGATTTAAAAACCTAGATGTTAGTGATTCTCTAACACTGTGTATGCAATGGTCACATAGCTACAAAGCTTGAATGTTGGTCTGTTGAATTATGTTATTTTCTCTGTTTGTATTTTTTGTCTGCTCATAAATTCTGGTTGTATTCTCTGAAATTCAGGGTGCTGACTTTTTCCCCTGAAAGAAAAAAATGATAGATAGATAGACAGACAGACAGACATATATATGTATATGTGTGTATATGTTTGATTAAAGTAAGATTGCTAACCCCTTTTGAGCTACTTCCCTTAAGAAAAGCAGACCAAAGAACCTGTGCTAGCAGCCATCCTGGGTATGCTAGGGTGTTTGCTGCTATGGCAGCAAACATTGGCATTTAATAGACTGTGTAATTTTAAGGAAATGGGACAGGCAGGATGTGAGAGTGGTGATGGCAATATATTGTACACAGTGCTGGACTGATCAAAAAATATCCCAACTAAATATTTACATTCAACAGAAGTGACAGCTCCAAGGTAAAGTGACTAGTAGAAGAATTAATGTCAATAGAATAGAGAACTTCTCTGAGGGGCAATAATTTGTTGCTAACTTGTAGGGAAAGTTGAGCCAATACACAGTTGAAAACTGTGGAGCAGAAAAGGAGTGGGCAGCTTTCAGAGATGTGTTGTATAGTAATGCATTTGCTTGTCTGGGTCAAAATCCTCTCAAATATCAAGACTGGTTTGATGAAAATTATGGGGAAATTCGGAAGCTACTAAATGAAAAATGAGAACTGCTCAGGGTTCACCAGCAGGATGGTTCATCCATCTCTAAGAAGGAAGCTTTTAATTCTTAATTCCATCAAAAGTGAAGTATAAGCAAAGTTTAGAGAGATGCAGGATACTTGGCTCTGTAAGAAGACAGACAAAATTCAGTTTTATGCTGATAGTAATAATCTAAAGTGCTTTTAAGATACCCTTAAGGCTATTTATGGGCCAAATACCTATGGCATAGCTCAACTACTTAGTGCTGAGAAGAGGTATTAAATTGACTACCAAACTCAAGATCTACAGAGCAGTTTTGCTGACATCATTGTTGGATGCCTCTGAAACCTAGACAATATGCCAACATCATGCCTAGAAACTGACTTGCTTCCGTTTGAATTGTCTTAGGAAGATTCTAAAGTTTACCTGTCATGACAAGGTACCTGACACTGAGGTACTTTCTTTTTGTATAAAATCTATTTTTAGTTTTCAACATTCATTTCAAGAAGATTTTGAGTTACAGATTTTCTTCCCATCTCTCCCCTAACCCCCACTCCAAGATGGCAAGCATACTGAATACCTCTTTCCCCAATATGTCCTCTCTTATATACCCCCAATTCTCACCTTACTTTCTTGTAAGGCAAGATGGATTCTATATACTGTTGCCTGTATATCTTATTCCCCAGTTGCATTTAAAACAAATAAATAAACATTTGTTTTCAAAACTTTGAGTTCCAGATTCTCTCTCTTCACCCCTCCTCAAACACCATCACTGAGAATACAAGCAATTTAATATATGTTAGATGTGTGAGTAATACAAAATATTTCCATAGTAGTCATATTGTGAGAGACTAATTATATTTCTCTCCATCTTATCCAATCCGCCATTTATTCTATTTTCTCCTTTGACCCTGTTCCTTTCCAAAACTGTTTGTTTCTAACTACCCTCTTCCCCAATTTTCCCTCACTTCTATCATCCCCCTTCTTATTCTCTTCCCCCCCTAATTTCCTGTAGGATAAGACACCCAATTGAGTGTGTATGTTGTTCCCTCCTTAAGCCAAATCCAATATGAGTAATATTGATTCATTCCCTTTCACCTTCCTGTTCTTCCCCTCCATGGTAACAGCCTTCTCCTGCCTACTTTATTTGAGATAATCTACCCCATTCTATTTCTCCCTCTCTCTTTCTCCCAATATATTCCTCTCTCACCTCCTAATTTCAATTTTTATATCACCCCTTCACATTCAACCTACCCTGTGCCCTCTGTCTATGTATACATGTACACCCATATGCACACATACATATATATACACATATACTCACCTATACATACACATATGTATGTATACATATATGTATATAATCCTTTCACATATCCTCATACTGAGAAAAGTCTCATGAGTTAAAAATATTGTCTTTCCATGTAGGAATGTAAATAGTTCAAAAAGTTCCTTATGATTTCTCTTTCCTGTTTACCTTTTCATGCTTCTCTTCTTGTATTTGAAAGTCATATTTTCTGTTCAGCTCTGGATTTTTTATCAAGAATGCTTGAAAGTCCTCTATTTTATTGAAGGACCATATTTTCACTTGAAGTATTATACTCAGTTTTGCTGGTTATGTGATTCTTGGTTTTAATCCTAACTCATTTGACTTCCAGAATATCATATCCCAAGTCCTTCAATCCTTTAATATCGAAGTTGCTAGATCTTGTGTTATCCACAATACTCACATTGTTTCTTCCTGCCTACTTGTAATATTTTTCTCCTTGACCCGGGAACTCTGGAATTTGTGTATAATATTCCTAGGAGTTTTCTTTTTGCAATCTTTTTCAAGAGGTGATCAGTGAATTCTTTCAATTTCTATTTTGCCCTCTGGTTCTAGAATATCAGGGCAATCTTCCTGGATAATTTCTTGAAAGATGATATCTAGGCTCTTTTTTGATCATGGGTTTCAGGCAGTGCAATACTTTTTAAATTATCTCTCCTGCATCTATTTTTCATGTCAGTGTTTTTTGCCAATGAGATATTTCACATTGCCTTCCATTTTTTTCATCCATTTGGATTTGTTTTATAGTATCTTGATTTCTCATAAAGGCATTGGCTTCCATTTGTTCCAGTCTAATTTTGAAGGAATTATTTTCTTCATTGAATTTTTGAAATTCCTTTTCCATCTGGCCAATACTGCTTTTTAAGGTATTCTTCTCCTTGTTGGCTTTTTTGGACTTCTTTTGCCATTTGAGTTAGTTTATTTTCTAAGGTGTTATTTTTTTCAGTCAGGCTGTTGACTTGTTTTTCATAATTTTATTGCATAATTCTAATTTCTCTTCCTAATTTTTCCTCTACTTCTCTTACATTATTTTCAAAATCCTTTATAATCTCCTCCATGGCCTGCAACCAGCTCATATTTTTCTTGGAGGCTTTTGATGTAAGAGTTTTGATTTTGTTATCTTCTGGTTCTATGCTTTGATTGTCTTTGTCACCAGCAAATCATTCTATAATTTGATTACACTTCCTCTGTTTGCTTATCTTGCCAGCTAATTACTTGACTTTTGAGCTCTTTGCTGCAGTAGAACTCTATTTTCAGAGTGGAGAGTGCTGTGTCCCAAATTGCTGGGGTTTCGCACAGTTGCTGTGATTTTTTTTTCTTGTCACCTGCCTCAGGACTGTGAGGATGACTGCCTCTCCACAGTCTCAACAAGCTCTGCCACACTACTGCTCCTCACCCCAGGACTACCATCCAAGACTGTGATCTAGATCCAAGCAGGGCAAAGCAAGAGCAATTACCCTCTGAATGTTCACTTGGTCTCCCTATGAACTGTAGGCCTGGAGCCAGAAGTAGTTGCATGGCAGCTGTAGCCATCATAGCTGCCACCTCCTCTGCCCCAAGGCCAGGAGCCAGACCATACTCTTCTCTAACCTATTTCCAATAGAGTTCCACACTGACCTTTTATTTTCTCTTTGGTGTTTATGGGTTGATAAATCTGGAAACTGCTAGAGATACCAGTGATTCACTCTCCTGACGTCTGCTCCAGAGTGTCTGTGCTGTGGGTCTGTACTGCCTTGGGTGTAGACCAGCATGCCTCATGTAGGACAGCTCTCCACTCACAGCTTGGTGTGATAGACCTTTCCTGTCAGCCTGCCAGGCTGCCTTTAGCAGGAGATTTGTTTTTCTCTGTCACTTTGTGGGTTCTTGTAGAGCTAAAATTTGTTTAGAGTCATAATTTACAGGTATTGGAGGTGGTTGGAGCAGAAGCTCAAGCAAGTTCTTCTTTTCACTCCACCATATTGGCTTCACTCCTTGAGGTCCTTTCTTAAACTAAACTGCCAAACTTTCAAACTCTACTGCAGAGAGCTCAAGTTCAATGGGCCAAGCATGGTGTTCAATTGACAAATATAAACTTGCCAAAAAGATTATTTTATAGAGAATTCACACAGATCAAGTGTTCATATAATGGTCAGAAAAACTAATACAAGAAAATTCTCAAGTTCTCTCTTAGGAACTTTGGAATTGATAATTTGACATCAGAGACTCTAGCACTGGACCATCTTTGTGGTTCCCTAATCAGAGAAGGTGCTATGCTCTTATAAGCAAA
Organism: Gymnobelideus leadbeateri; assembly: GCA_011680675.1. Classification (NCBI taxonomy): domain Eukaryota; kingdom Metazoa; phylum Chordata; class Mammalia; order Diprotodontia; family Petauridae; genus Gymnobelideus; species Gymnobelideus leadbeateri. The sequence continues at coordinate 174,244 of WOXC01000172.1, read as the reverse complement.
GCAGAATTGGAATAGCTTAAAAGTAACATGAGATGCAATCTGCAATTTCAGGGAATCCATCCCCCAAATGTTCACAGGGACTATTTGTGCCTGACCTGTAATAGAACATTCTGCGATATTCTTGGTCTGATCAGCCAGTTGGATACACTGTAACTTAACTCTAGCATAGTGATGTTATTTTGGTCCTTTTCAAGAACAAAGGAGAACAACCAAAATTAGCATGAAAAAAATACGTCTGTGCTACTAAATCATTTTACCTAACCCTTAAACAAGGAAATTTATATTCCTTTTATCTTTCTGCTCCTCTGACTTACAATAAAACCTTTATCATGGTACCAGATGGCTTCCTTAACCATAGATTTAACATGTCATTCCTGTTTTCAAAAGTTCTTCAGTTATGCTATGACAAAAAAGGCTTCTATGATTTTAGTTATAACCTATGTTGTAAAGGTTGAGCTAATTTGCCTCACATTCTAGAACCTCCATATTCTGGCTCACCCCTACACTTACAGGAACATGGTACAACAATTCCCTCCATTCATTCTAAAGTTCATTCAAACTAGACTATTCTCTGTTTTTTGAATCACCTTGAGTTTTCTTGCCTCAATCTTATTGTAGGTGTGGTTTCCTTTTTCTAAAATGCCTTCTCTCCTATTATTGTTTGGTCAAATTCCTATCTATTTACAAGGCATCCATGAAGCAAATCCTGATGCTCTCTAGCGATAATGACCTTTCCCTTGGATTTTCATTGTTTATTGTGCTGCCCATCTATAAGTCATATATCATATATTGTTGCATATTGTTATTGTCCTTCTTATTTTTGTTTTTCCTTCATACTCAAAGAGGAACAATGACATGATAAGGGTGATTTCTTGACTTTATGTGAATTGTTTATGAGTATGGTAGAGTTAAGCAAAGCCTTCAGCCTCACTCTCTCCTCCAGAGTCATTGAAGTCCAGTGGCAAGACAAATACTCAAGACAAAGGGCAAGGGCCCAGGATGCATTGTATGGCCTTCACCTTTCCCTTTCTAAATTATGGTCTTTCCTAGGTCTCAGTTTGTCTGAGGTCATGCCCATACAATGACTAAGGTCTGATTAAGAGTTGAGACAAGAGGGGTGGAGCCAAGATGGTGAAGAGAAGGAAGGACAGTGCCTGAAATTCCCTTAGTTTCCTTCAGAAACAATGCTAAATCAAGCATTCAAAAGACTTTTAGTGTGACAGAATTCTCAAAAATAAAGAGTGAAATAATTTTCCAGCCCAAATGAACTTAGAAGGACTGCAGGAAAGGACTGTCTCACTTGAGTAAAAGGACAGCACAGTCCATAGGATGCAGTGTCCAGGCAAGTCCATGAGAGGCTCTTAGCCACAGAACAGATTAGTAGATGAGGTCCCACAGTCCTGGCTTGTCAGGCCAGTGGCACAGAAGGCCATCTCTGAGAAGATGGGCATCACAGAAGGCACATTTCCAACCCCAGACCCCAAGTCACAACAGGCATGACAAGTTTGTGCCATTCTAGTGCATTAGGCAAGTCACTAGCACCTCAGTCCTGAAAGGTCCTCCTTTAAAAATACAATTGACAAGATAGGGAAAAAACAAATTAAAGAAAACAGATTCTTATAAATTAGAATCATCCAAATGGAAAAGGAGGTACAAAAGGTCAATGAAGAAAATAATTCCTTACAAATTAGAATTGGGCAAGTGAAAGCTAATGACTCTATGAGACATCAAGAATCAGTCAAGCAAAATAGAAGAATGAAAAGATAGAAGAAAATGCAAAATACCTCAACTGAAAACACATTTGATCTTGAAAAGTGATCCAGGAGAGATAACTTAAGAATTATTAGACTACTTAAAAGCCAGGATCAGAAGAAGAGCCTGCACAGCATTTTTTAATAATCCATTGATCACCTCCTTAAAGATATACTAAAATGAAAACTCCAAGGAATATTGTAGCCAAAAAAAGGTCAAAGAGAAAATACTATAAGCAGCCAGAAAGAAATAATCCAAATATCAATGAGCCACAGTCGGGATTATACAGGATTTAGAAGTTTCTATACTAAAGGATCAAAGGGCTTAGAATATGGTATTCCAAAAAGGTAAAGGAACTTGGATTACAACCAAGAATCAGCTACCCAGCAAAACAGAAGACAATCTTTCAGGGGGAAAGATGGACATTCAATGAAATAGGGGACTTTAAAATTTTCTTGATTAAAAGACCAGAGCTGAACTGTCACTTTGATCTTCAAATTCAAGACTCAAGAGCGGCATAAAAAGGTAAATAGGAAACAAAAAAGAAGTTATGCATTAAGGTTTAACTAATTACAGTCCTACATAGGAAGGTGATACTTCTAACTCTTGGGAACTGTATTTCCATTAGGGAAGTTTGAAGTGGTATACATAGACAGAGGGTATGGGTATAAGGTAACTTTGATGTGATGATATAAAAAAAATTAAGAGGCAAAAAAATTATACTAGGAGAAGAGGAATGGGGGAGGCAGAATAGAATAAATTGCATGACATGAAGAAGTGCAAAAAAGTATTAGAGTAGAGGGAAAAAAGGGGGTGAGGATTCTTTGAACCTTGCTCTCATCAGATTTGACTTGGAAAGAGAGTACCATACATAGTTAGGGATAGAAATTAATTTTACCCTATAGGGAAGTAAGAGTAGAAAGAGGAAAGGAAAATGAGGGGGTGGTTTGAAAGGAGGGTAGAAGTAGGAGAAAAAGTGGGGAGGGGAAGGGAGAGGAACTGATAGCAGAAAAGGCAAATTTAGGGAGATGGTGGTCAGAAGAAAAACAGTGGTAAGGAGAGAAAAGGTGAAAGAAGAGTTTAAGTACAAATGAGGGAGGGGAGAGTAATAGGGGGAAAATAAAAATTCAGTAATCATAACTGTAAATGTGAATGTGATGAACTCTCCCATAAGATGGAAGTGGATAGGAGAGTTGATTAAAAACCAGAATCCTCAGCATGTTGTTTATAAGAAACATATTTGAAGCAGAGAGATACACAGATTAAAGCTAAAAGGCTGAAGCAGAATGTATTATGCTTTAACTGGAAAAAAAAAAGCAAGGATAGCAATCCAGATCTCAAAGTAAAAGCAAAAATCAATCAAATTTAAAGAGGTAAGGAAGGAAACTGCATCTTGTTAAAAGGTACCACAGACAATGAAATCATAGCAAAACTAAACATACATGCATCAAGTGTTGTAGTATCCATATTCTTAGAAGACAAGTTAAGTAAGTTAGAGGAAGAAATAGACAGCAAAACCATACTAGTGTGGAACCTCAACCTGCCACCTTCAGAACTAGATAAATCTAACCATATAATAAACAAGAAAGAAGTTAAGGAGCTGAATGGAATTTTAGAAAATTTGGATGTGATAAACATCTGGAGAAAAATGAAAGGGGGATAGAAGGGAATATACCTTTTTCTTAGCAGTACATGGATCCTACAAAAAATATTGACTGTATAATAGGGCATAAAAACCTCAGAACCCAATGCAAAAAGGCAGAAATATTAAATAGTTCCTTTTCAGATCATGATGCTACAAAAATTATGTGTAATGAAGGGCTATGGAAAGATAGATGAAAAGTTAATTGGAAACTAAATGATCTAATCCTAAAAAACACGTGGGTCAAACAATAAATTATATAAATAATTTTATCAAAGAGAATGACAATAATGAGGCTACATACCAAAACATTTGGGATGCAGCCAAAGCAGTCTTAGGGAAAATTTTATATCTGTAAATGATTACATGAATAAAATAACAACTTGGATAACAACTTGGATGTACAATTAAAATAAACTGGAAAAGAAACACATTAAAAATCACCAACTAAATACTTTATTAGTTATTCTGAAAACCAGAGGGAAGGTTAACAAAATTGAAAGCAAGAAAACTATTGAGCTAATAAATGAAGCTTAGAGCTTGTTTTTATTGGGGGAAAAGGAAAAGAAAAACTTTTGGTTAATTTGATTATTAAAAAAGAAGAAAATCAAATTATCAGAATGAAAAATGAAAAAGGTGAATTCACTGCCAATGAAGAAGAGATTAAAACAATAAGAAGGAGCTATTTTGTCCAACCACGTGGAAATAAACTGAACAATCTAAGTGAAATTAATAAATATTTATATAAAATTTTATAAATTGCCCATATTAATTGAAATGGAAATAAAATTACCCCATTTTGGAAAAAAATAAATTGAATAAGGCATCAATGAACTCCCTAAGGAAAAGCTCCAGGGACAGATGGATTTACAAGTGAATATTGCCGAACACTTAAATAACAATTAACTCCAATACTATATTACATAGGTTATAAGTAAAGGAGTCTTGCCAGATTTTTTTTTTAATGACACAAATATGTTGTTGATGCCTAAACCAGAAAGAGCCAAAATGGGGAAAGAATATTACAAACCAATTTCTCTAATGAATATTGATACAAAATTTAAATACGATATTAGCAAAGGGATTATAGCAATTTATGATGGAGATAATACACTATGACTTGGTGGGATTTATACCAGGAATGCAGGGCTGGTTCAATATTAAGAAAACTATCACCACAGGTGACCATATCAATAATAAACCTAGCAGAAATCATGTGATTATCACAATAGATGTAAAAAAAAAAAACTTTGACAAAATACAGCACTCATTTCTGTTAGAAATACTAGAAAGCAGAGGAATAAATAGAATTTTGGGGAGACATTTGAGGAGGGAGGGAGGAAGAAAAAAATTTAACTCAAAATCTCATACAAGTGAATGTTTAAAACTATCTTTATAAGTAATTGAAAAATATATTATTAACTGGGGAAAAAAGAGTTGAGTCAAAAAATGACTCAGTTTATCATTGCAAAGATAACACTCTGTTCATTACAGTTATTTCTCTCTGGCTTGAATCCCTTAGTAGATGGTAAATTCTGTATGTTCACAGATCACATCTTAACTGAAATTTTCATCATCTCTAGCACAAAGCACAATGAAGATTATAAGTGTCCAGTCAACATCTATTGAATTGGATTGAAGGAATGCACAAAAATACATATGTTAAAAGATTAGGTTTTGTTTATTTTTAATTTCACTTTACACAATAGCTGTGGCAAATAAGACTTATATTCTTTTGCTGATTCAAAAAGTGTTTTAGGATTCTACAATGTATGAATGTAATCATTGTTTGTATCTCTTTAATACTGAACAGTGAGAAATATGTTTATTCTCGTCATTTGTGACATCTTGTATGGATTAAGGATCAGTTTCATTTTACTTAAATTTAAGATGTATATCTATTCAGTTATCCATGTTTCTTTCTCTAAACAGTCTTCTACCAAAGCAAATAATTGATTCAGAATTTTAGCATAATAATAAGGGAATTACCAGAGAACACCAAAAAGTTAAATGAATTGACTGGGATCAACAGGCGATGTGTGTCAGCAATTGAAGCCAACTCTTCTTTAAACTGAGGACAGCTCTTTCCTCACTATACCAGACTGCTTCTTATAGACACATAAATATGTGCAGATAAAATATATTTATGCATAAACAAGACATATTTGTTTTCATTTGCATGTACACACATTCACATATGTAATGAGACTATTCACATTCAAATCTAAAAATCTATGTAAATATTAACCATAATTATTGTAATTAAGTAGTAAGATTAGCTAATATTCACATTGGTTATTCACATACGGGTGGGATTAGAAAATGCTTCATTGAGTAGGAGGTATTTTATAGATACATTGGTAACTATGACTGCATATAGCTATATGTGTATATAGATAGATAAATATACATACCAATATAATTTTTTAACAAATCCAAGCATGTTAGAATCATATTTTACTAGAGTTCTCCAATAAAACATTGTAGCTAAAGAAACAGGCTATTTACTATATAAAAAAGAAAATCACAAAGAAGTCCATATCCATATTTTCACAATTAAAATTAAGGTAAACTGAGGCACAAAGTTCTGAGTAGATTTATTGGTAAGGCTAGCAATTACCCATAAAAGGGGTCTTAGGCCCTTCAGCAAGCCAAAAGACCTAGAATTAGGAAGGGAAGATCATTTTTACACACAAAAGGAAGATAGTCCAAAAAATAGAAGACAGCATCATAGATGGAGAAAATAAGATCATTGCATACAGAGTCTAAAGCATCAGAGGCAGGGATGAGTGGTGGGGGTAGGAACCACAATATAATTGGTTGGAAATCAGGAATTCATGCTAACAACAACCCTTCCTTACATCTAGGAAATTCTGATGGATTTAGTCCACCTGAAAGAATAATTATATATATATATATATATATATATATATATATATATATATATATATATATAACAGATTTCTTCCAATTGTATGAAGGCAGCTAGTATTGCAGAGATAATGGATATTCTTTAAAGTGATTTATAAGGAAACTGAATTGTCAAACTTAACTGAGAGAAGAAAAGTAAACTTCTGAATTCATGAACTCCTGGACTTATCTCAAAGAAACTTGACTTAAGCAGATCTAAGCAATGCCAGCAGTAATATAGAATAGAAGTAATTACAAAATAGAATCAATTTGATTTTCTCAACATCTACATCTATATGTCTATATTAGCCATATTTATTTTTATCTATATATAGAGTTAGTAATTTGCCCAGCACAGCAGTATTCTCCTTTTTATCAAAAACAAAATATTTTTTTTCCAAATTCTTAGCTTCACATATAGTGTTTTGTTAGTTTTTGATGCAGCAAAAATATAATCACTTTGGTTGTGAAGTTATATTGCACAACTTGAATAAAATATAATTCTACTATATTTATATTTGCTATTACTCGTTCATATGCCAAGTCACATAAACAAATTTTTGTTTTAATTTTTGCTAAGAACATAAATTATAATAAGATTATTACTTGATTTAATTTCATCATTTTTATACTTCTAGTTTTCCTTTACATAATTGAGCATATTTATTTTACTGTTATTGTTAAATATATTTAAAGTACTACTCAGTAACATTATAGCAAATCTTGCATTTTTTGCTGAGCCAGAGACCTGAACCTCTTTATATTTATATAAAAAAAATAAAGAAATTACTTGTTATAAAGTATGTATACAAGTATGTATTTTGTTTTTAAGGGGAGGAAATCAGATGGTGAAGAGTACAAAAATACTAAGATTTGTGGTACATATTTAAAACACATTTAATCGGATAATTCTTTCCTTTTCATCAATAGAATATCATATTTTCCCCCATTCAATGTTGCCCTCATCACACCCGAGAGATAGTAAATTTTACTTCACAGTTTTGTAGGCAAGTAAACTTTCATTGTATTTAAGGAATATAGTTCTTAGTGTCAATTTCATTTCTCATCTGATGCCACTTTGTAATTGTGCTAATTTTGGCATTGAACCATTAATAAACAATTTCAAATGGTTCCTTTATCAATGATCATGCTTAAATTGCAGTAAGATCCATTGTATCTGAAATTCATCTGTCCAGAAACCACAAACTGAAGGACTATGTTTATTAACATAAGAGTACCCCAAGAGCTCCAAATATCCCCTGAATGAGAGGAGAGGATAGTCTTTATTTAACAAATTTAGTAGTAAGATTAGCTGCAAATTATCATATTCTATGTCTTAGAAAGACTATAATGGATGTCCTGTTGAATGTATTTAAGAAGAGAATGAGAGTGGGAAGCCCAAGTGAAAGGTTTATATTATGTCTCCCTACTGGAACTGCACAGACACAATGCAAAGTTTGCTTTATATTCAATATAGACATTAGCCCTATATTTTGATAAGGTAATTGATAAAGGATTTTTATCAATAGGGATGTGTCCTCCAATAATACAAGTTATGACCTTATAATTCCTATCCATGTCCTCCTATAAATCTTTTACTCATGCTCTTTCTAGTATACTCACTACCTCCTACAGTTTTCTTAACATAGTATGGACATAATTGAGTTTGGGGTTATCTCTTATTCTCATTGTGTCTCATCCTCATTCTTTAAAAGGCATGAATCTCTCACTGAATTCTTGGTTGGTAACATATTACAACCTAATGATGTTTATACATGTTTTAATGCTCTCCATTAGTTTACCTCAACTTATAATTATTTAAAGATAGAGTTATTTCATAATGATGGTATCCATGTCCAGAATGACATTATTTAAAAGGTTAGGTTCTAGAAATGTAAGAATCTACCACAAATATTTCATGAAAGTCATTTTAAAAAAGTGAACCACTAAAGGATAAGTTGTCCAAAGAGTAGGTAGTTTCATATACACACAAAAATAGTAAAGTGCAAAAAGATACACAAAGATTTCTGCAAATCATTAATAAGATACATGCATTTCAAAAAATAAGATTTTACTTCATGCCTGCCAAACTGACAAAAATGACAAAAAAATGGGAAGTCTATTTTGGAGTGGCTGTAGGAAGATAAGCACATGAGTTAATTCAGGGAACGGTGGATTGGTCCAAGCATTTTGGAAAGCATTTTGCAATTATTCTGAGAAACTGACTACAATGCCTATAGAATTTGATCCATGGATCCCATTGCTAGGCATATACTCCAATAAGGTGAAAAATAGAGAATCAAGTGAATATATGCAAACAAACATTTATTCGACCCTACCAGACATAAGCCAGACACTGCACTAATTACTGAGAATATAAAGAATGGTAAAACATAGTCCCTTCCCACAAGTAGCTCACAACCTAACAAAGGAGGCTGCATGCAAATAATTATGTAAAAAGAAGATCTATAGAGAGTAATTGCAGAAAATCTCTGAGGGAAAGCACTAGCATTAAAGGGATCTGGAAAAGGTTCTTGCTGAAGGCAGAATTGTACCTTAGTTTTGAAATCATAGGAAGTGGAAAGATGGAGGGAATAAATTCTGCATATAGAAGTCAGTCAGTAGAAAACAATAGTCAAGTAATTGAAATTCTTGTGTAAGGAACTGCAAGGAGACTAGTGTCTTAGATTACAGAGTGCATGAACGGGAGTAGCATGTAAAAAGAAGAGAAAGGTAGGAAGGGAACAACAGGTTATGAAAGGCTTTCAAGCCTAATCAAGAATTTTATATTTGTCAGGGCAGAGCCAAGATGGCAGAGTAGAAATAGCACTTCCAAGGTGCTCTGACACACACCACTTCCAAACTATGCAAAAGGAGAATTTGAACAACTTCTGGAGCCCCAGCACCCACAGAAAGACACAGAGAAGCTAACCTCCTGCTTAGGACAGCCCAGAAGCCATGCAGGGATCGGCGAGTGCAGTGCTCAGAACAGACAGCACAGCACTCCGGGAGCGGAGCCCAGGCCAGCATGAGTTGAGGTTTAGCCCCAGGGTGTCGAGGCCAGCAGCTGGCTGGAGGGACCCCAGAACACCAGCAGCTGTGGCGATTCCAGAATTATCAGCACAGATATGCCTAGGACAAAATGAGAGGTTAGTGCCCTATGGACTTTGGGACCAGTATTTGGGGAACACATCAGCTTCCTCCCCTGGGGGTGAAAAGCTGCTGAGGAAATGTGGCACTGAGACCATTTTGCAGGGTCAGTGGCAGCTCCAGCACCTGGCCTGTGAACTGTAGAGAGATCCAGCAATTAGTCTGGGGGTTAATCGCTCTTGCTTTAACCTGTTTGGATCTGGATTGTGGTCTTGGGGGGAGTTCTGGGGTGGGTATCCAATTTGCCAAAGTGGGTGGAGACTTTACAGAGGCCACCCAACCTGCGGAAGTTGTTAACACCCCACATTTAGGACAGAAGGTCTCCTGTCTGGTGGCAGAGTCCTGCTGTGACAACAAGCCCCAAAATCAAGTAATTAACTGGCAATATGCCTAGGCAAAGGAAACAAAATAAACAGAAAAATGCAACTTTAGACTCCTGTTTTGGGGGCAAAGAAGATCAAAGCATGGAACAGGAGGAGGATTGTGAGGTCAGAACTCCTCCACCAAATGCCCCAAATGAAAATACAAGGTAGCTACAGGCCATAGACGACCTTAAGATGCATATAAGAGAAGTGGGGGAAAAATTGGGAAGAGAAATTAGAAAGATGCAAGAAAAGTATGAAATGACAGTCAACAGCCTGACTGAGGAAAATAAAGCCTTAAAAAATAGACTAACTCAAATGGAAAAAGAGGCTTAGAAAGGCAATGAGGAGAAGAATGCCTTAAAAAGCCAACTTCGCCAGATGGAAAAAGAATCTCAAAAGCTCACTGAAGAGAATCATTTCTTCAGAATTAGACTGGAGCAAATGGAAGCTACTGACTTTATGAGAAATCAAGATGATGTTAAACAGATCCAAACAAATGAAAGAATAGAAGACAATATGAAATATCTCATGGTAAAAAGCACTGACCTGGAAAATAGATCCAGGAAAGATAATTTAAAAATTATTGGACTACCTGAAAGTCATGATCAAAGAAAGAACCTAGAAATCATCCTTCAAGAAATTCTCAAGGAAAATTGCCCTGATGTTTTAGACCCAGAGGGGGAAATGGAAGTTGAAAGAATCCACCAATCACCTCCTGATAAAGATCCCAAAAAGAAAACTCCCAGGAATATTATAGCCAGGTTCCAGAACTCCCAGATCAAGGAGAAAATACTACAAGCAGCCAGGAAGAAACAATTCCAATACTGTGGAAACACAATAAGAATAGCCCAGGACCTGGCAGCTTTTACACTGAGGGATGAAAGGGCATGGAATATGATATTCCAGAAGGCAAAAGAGCTGGGACTGAAGCCAAGGGTCACCTACCCTGCAAAACTGAGTATCTTCTTTCGGGGAAAATATGGTCATTCGGTGGAATAGAGAACTTTCATGCATTCTTGAGGAAAAAACCAGAGTTGAATACAAAAACTGACATTCAGACACAAGAAGCAAGAGATGCTTGAGAAGGTAATCAGGGAAAAGAAATCAAAAGGAACTTATCAAAGTTGAACTATTTACATTCCTACATGGAAAAACAATAACTGTGTCTGGTGAAACCTTTCTCATTATGAAAATAATTGAAGAAGTGTATATGGACATATGGATACATATGTGAATGTGTGTATATATATTTACAGGTATACATGGATAGAGGGCATAGGTTGAATTTGGTGGGAAGGGATGATACTTAAGGGGTGAAGTTAAAGGGTGAGAGAGGAAAGTGACAAGAGGAGATGGGGAGAGAGAGGGTAGGGTAAACTATCTCATGTAGAAGAAGCAAGGGGAAGTAGTTGCAAGGGAGGGGAAAAACAGGAAGGCAAAAAGGCAAAACCTTATTCTCATTGGATCTGGCTCAGGGAGAGAATCACATACATACTAAATGGGATGTCTCACCCTGCAGGAGAGTAGGGGGAAGGGTGATGAGAGGGGAGATGATGGAGAGGAGGGCATTCTGGGGGGAGGGGAGGTTGGAAGTACCCACTTTCAAAGAGGGACAGGATCAAAGTAGGGAATGGACCAGGTGGGAGGTGAGATGGGTGGGAGGGAAATATAAACAGTCTTTTACAATATATCTACTATGGTAATGTTTTGCATAGCTATACATATACAACACATACTGAATTGCTTATCTTCCCAGAGGGAGTGGGTGACAAGGGAGGAAGGGAATGGATCTGAAATTCGAATGCTTAAAATTAAATGTTTCAAATCTATATAAATACTGTTACTAATACTATTTTGCATGTAATTTGGAGATAAGATGTTCAGGCATTGGAGCTCAGTATATGTTTTACATGTCTAGCTATGCAAAACATTACCATGGTAGATATGTTGTACAAGGCTGTTTATAATTCTCTCCCACTCATCCCACCCCCCCACCTGGTCCATTCCCTACTTGATCCTGTCCCTCTTCTATAGTGGGTACTTCCAACCTCCCCTCCCCCCAAGGATGCCCTCCCTTCCATCATCCCTCCTCTAGTTCCCCTTCCCCCTATACTGCTGCAGGTTGAGATATCCCATTTAGTATGTATGTCAATCTCTCCCAGAACCAAATTCAATGAGGGTGTGGATTTGCCTTTTTGCCTTCCTATTCTTCCCCTCCCTTGCAACCACTTCCCCTTGCTTCTTCTACATGAGATAGTTTACCCTACCCTGTCTCTCCCCATCTCCTCTTGCCACTTTCCTCTCTCACCTCATAATTTCACCCCTTAAGTATCCTCCCTTCCCAACAAATGCAAACTATGCCCTCTATCCATATATAACTGTAAACATATATAAATACATTCACATATGTATTCATATGACCATATACCCTTCTTCAACTATTTTCATAGTGAGAAAGCTTTCCTCAGTCACAATTACTATTTTTCCATATAGGAATGTAAATAGTTCAACTTTGATAAGTTCCTTTTGATTTCTTTTCCCTGATTACCTTCTCAGGCACCTCTTGCGTCTTTTGTCTGGATGTCAAATTTTCTATTCAACTCTGGTTTTTTCCTCAAGAATGCTTGAAAGTCCTCTATTCCACTGAATGACCATATTTTCCCCTGAAACAAAATACTCAGTTTTGCTGGGTAGGTGACCCTTGGGTTCATTCCCAGCTCTTTTGCCATATGGAATACCATATTCCATGCCCGTCAACCCCTCAGTGTAGAAGCTTCCAGGTCCTGTGCTATTCTGATTGTGCTTCCACAATATTTAAATTGTTTCTTCCTGGCTGATTGTAGTATTTTCTCCTTAATCTGGGTATTCTGGAACCTGGCTATAATATTCCTGGGAGTTTTCTTTTTGGGATCTTTTTCAGGAGGTGATCTGTGGATTCTTCCAACCTCTATTTTGCCCTCTGGATCTAAAACATCAGGGCAATTTTCCTTGAGAATTTCTTGAAGGGTGATTTCTAGGTTCTTTCTTTGATCATGGCTTTCAGGTAGTCCGATAATTTTTAAATTGTCTCTCCTGGATCTATTTTCCAGGTCAGTGGTTTTTCCCATGAGATATTTCACATTGCCTTCTAATCTTTCATTTGTTTGGATCTGCTTAACAGCATCTTGATTTCTCATAAAGTCATTAGCTTCCATTTGCTCCAGTCTAACTCTGAAGGAATGGATCTCCTCAGTGAACTTTTGAGATTCTTTTTCCATCTGGCTTGGCTCCCCACACACTGCATGCTGTGCTGCCGGTGCTGTGCTGGTCCTTCCTGCAGGGCTGCTGGGCTGTCCTCAGCTGGAGGTTAGCTTCTCTGTGTCATTCTCTGGGTGCTGGGGCTCCAGAAGTTGTTCAGAGTCCCTTTTTACATAGTTTGGAGGTGATCTGGGGAAAGAGTGGCTTGGACTTGCTGTTTTTACTCTGCCATCTTTGCTCTGCCCCCAACAGGCATATTTGTTAAAAGGATTTTGATTATCTTTTATAACAACTGAAATGGCAAAGTAGAAGGGAAAGGGGGATTTTTAAGTTCCAAAGGTTTCTAAATGAGAAAAAATTGGAAATAACATGTTGAAAGTATTAAGCACCTAAAATTCAATCCATTAAACACTGATTAAATTCCTACTACATGTAACATATTGTATAAAGCACAGGAAATACAATTAATAAAAAGAAAGACAGTCCATGCCCTCAATAATTATAATTGCAATCTAAAGGTAGAGACAACATTTAAAAGGATGCAGGGAAGTGGAGAGTATGGAACAGGAAATACCCAGAGAGAGGACATCTTCTTCCTTGAAATTGAAACCAGGCAGAGTAATAGATGCAAAGTGGAGTTAGCTAAGAATAATTTCTGCCCTCTATAAAGGAAGGCACTGGGAAGTTTGGCTCTCTGCACTGGAGTCCTCCAATCATGGGGGTAGAAGAGACTTGGGGGGGGGGTGGTATCACTCAAGTCTTGAGTTAGCAACATGGGTGTAAGGTAAAAAATGTTGAACTCATTATGGGAGGGGCATCTCATTGCATAGAGTTGAAACAAGGCAAAGTAGCAGATGCAAAGTGGAGTTACTTAAAAAGAAAAGTACACAATATGTAAAAAAGATTCATTTTTTATTCAATCCCCTCCTTCTGTTCTACAATATATATGGAAATGCTCGATTTATTTGGTGTTTAAGATGAGAATGAAAAGGGGGAGAGGAGAAAGTGAGAGAGATAAGAGACACAAAAAAAGAAAGTATAGATAGTTTCTGTCAAATAAGAGATTTGAAACCAAATCTTCCTTATTGTCCAAGGCAACTTTATACCCAGCATTCCACATTGCACTATAAAGCAAAATAAAAAGGTGTATAACATGATTGTTGCTGTTTGATATGTTCTTAATAGTATCCTTGTATTTTTTAAACATTACTTTTCTATTTAATTCTTATTTTATTTTTCCTCAATTACATGTGAACAAACCTTGAATATTAATTTTTAAAATTTTTAAGTTCCAAATATTTTCCCTTCTTCCAGTCCTAACCCCTCTTTCAAAAGCCAAGCAATTTTATATAGATTATACATGGGCAGTCATCTAAAGCATATACATATTAGCCATGTTGCAAAAGAAAACAGAGATAAAACAAAACAAAATATAGTTTTAAAAAAGTATGCTTTGATCTGTATTTAGACTCTTACCAATTCTTTATCTCACAGTGGATAGCATTTTTTATCTTAAGCCCTTCAGAACTGTCTTGAAATATTTTATTGCTGAGAACATCTAAGCTATTCACAGTTGATCATCATATAATATTAATGTTGCTATGTACAGTGTTCTCTTGATTCTGCTTATTTCACTTTATATTTGTTCATGTAAGTCTTCCCAGGTATTGTTGCTATTTTTAAATTAAACCATCCCCCCTGTCATTTCTTACAGCACAATAATATCCCATCACAATTATATACCACAATTTGTCCAGGCATTCTCCAATTTGATAGGTATCCTCTTAATGTCCGATTCTTTGGCACCACAAAAAGAGCTGCTATATTTTCCTACATACACGTCCATTTACTTTTTACTTAATCTTTTTCCAAATACAGACTAAGTGGTGGTATTGTTGCATCAAAGTGTACACATGGTTTTATAGTCCTTTGGGAATAGTTCCACATAAATCTCCAGAATTATGCATCTACTGACAATTCCACCAGCAATGCATGAATGTGCCTATTCTTCCACGTCACCTCAATCATTTGTCATTTTCATTTTCTGTCATATTATTGTAGCACCAATGCAATATTCACAGTGCCCACAATCACCATAATATACCTGCATGGTTCTCAACCACAAAATATAACAGTCTCTCCATATAGAAGACACAAGCAAAACCTTTATTTAGACATGAGAAAACTGATTTCCAAAATCACTAAGCTGATTCCATCATAGTAGCAAAGAAGTTAATAAGCCATAACAGCACAGAGAGTCACAGTACCCTTTAGCCTTCCCACAAACAAACACAAGCCTAGCTGTCACAGCAGGTGGCAAACACCAACTTTTACTCACAAGCCTGTCTGTATCCCTTGGAAGCACACCCTCCTCCCAAACATCTAGCTGACTCTGACTCCCAGCTTCCTGTGGTCTTTGCTCTACCCTTCAACAAAGTCCTTCCACCACAGGCCCCGTGTGATTGCATTCAGCCTATTAGAGGGCAGAGTATATTTTCAAAGCAGGGAAGGTCCTCAAATTCCCTTAGACTTATTAAGGGGCAGGGAAGATCTTCAAATTACCATTACCATTATATTTAACTAACCTGATAGTGATGAGGTTGAATCTCAGAGGTGATTTAATTTCTATTACTATAATCAATCATGATTTAAAGAATTTTGGGGGTGGTTAGATGGCACAGTGAATTGAGCACAGACCCTGGAGTTAGGAGGACCTGAGTTCAAATCTGACCTCAGACACTTACACACAAACTAGCTGTGTGACCTTGGTCATGTCACTTAACCCCAAATGCTCTCCAGAAAGCAAAAAAAAAAAGAAGTTTTTAAAATGTGACTATAAAGAATTTTTATTTCTTGTTCTAAAAGTGACCTGTTCATATTTTCTGACAATTTATAAATTGTATAATGGCTTGTATTTTAATACATTTGACTTGATTCTCTCTATATTTGAGAAATGAGGCTTTTTCAGAGAGACATGCAATAAAAATCCCTTCCCCCCAAGTTTCTTACTTCCCTCCTAATCTTTGCTTCATTGGTTTTGTTTCTGCAGGACCTTTTTAATTTGACATAATCAAAACTGTTTATTTTAAATCCCATAATCACTTATATGTTGTTTTGTTTTAAATTATTACTTTATTCATAAAATTGACAGGAAAAATATTTCATACTCCCCTAATTTGCTTATGATGACCCTTTATGTAACATATTTGTACCTATTCTAGATATTGTTTGATACTTAGTTTTTGACAAACTGTTTTCCAGTTTTCCCAACAATTTTTGTCAAATCATTTTGTGTCCTAAAATCTTGAATTTGGGAGTTTGTCAAATACTAAATGACCATGTCATTAACTACGGTATATTGTATATGTAATCTACTGATTCAACACTCTCTTATCTAGTACCAGCTTCTTCTGATGACTACCATTTATAATACAATTTGAGATCTAGTACTGTTAAGTCACCTGCTTTCACACTTATTTCACTGTTTTTATATTCTTGAACTTTTTTTCTTCCAGATGAATTGTGATTTTTTCATGTTTTAATATTTTTTTGTAATTTAATTGGCATGGTACTAAATACATAAATTAACAGATATAATTTTTATTTTAATACATTGATTCATTCTACCCATGAGCAATTGATATTTCTTTAATTATTTAGATCTAACTTTATTCATGTGAAAAGTTTTTATTATTGTGCTTATATATATCCTTGATTTATTTTTACAAGTAGCCTCCCCAATTTTATATTTTTAGCAGTTATTTTAAATGAAATTTGTTTTTCTGTCTCTTCAAGCTATACTTTATTGGTAATATATAGAAATGATATATGTAGGTTTCTTTTATAACCTGAAATTTGCTGAAGTGTTGATTATGTCAACTAATTTGTTAGCTGAATCTTTAGAATGCTCTAATATACTATTATATCTTATGCAAAGAATTATTATTTCTTTCCTTATTGTCTATTATAATTCCTTTGATTTCTTTTTCTTGGCTTATTACAATAGTCAGCATTTCTAGACTAATAATGATTAATAGTGGTGATAGTGGCCATTCCTCTTTCATCCCTGATATTACTGGAAAGGTTTCTAGCTCATCCCCTTTACAAATAATGCGGATGTTTTCAAATAGACACTTATAATTTTAAGGACAGTTACATTTATCCCTGATTTTTAGTTTAGTTTTTAATAGAAATGGTTGTATTTTTCAAAGAATTTTTCTCCATCTGTTGAGATAATCATATGTTTTTTGTTTTGTTTTGTTTTTTGATATGGTCAATTATGCTAATGTTTAGTGAATCAAACCTCCATTCCTGGTATAAATCCGATTGTGTCTTAATGTATGATCCTTATGATTCCTCATAGGATGTCTTCCAAGTGGTGATCAATGGATTTTTTTCTCCTTCTACTGTCCGCTCTTATTCTAATGCTTCAGGATAATTTTCTTTATTTTTTTGTATTATATTATCAAGATTATTTTTTTATCATAGATTTTAGGTAGCTTGATTATTCTCATGTTTTCCCTTCTTGGTATGTTCTACAGGTCAGTTGTTTTTCTTATAAAATCTTTCACTTTCTCTTCTATTTTGTCATTCTTAATATATTTTTTCTCTTTCTTATAACTTTGCTGGCTTTTCCTTGCCCAATTCTAGTTTTCAAGGTGTTATTTTATTCCTTAAGATTTTGGATCTCCTTTTCTAAATGGTTGTCTTTCTTTTGATCATCTTGTTTTTCTTGGATTGTTCTTTTTAAAAATTTCCTCAATTTTCATATTTTATTTTTAAAGTATTTTGTAAATTCTTTGTTTTTTTTTTAATTTTTTTGAAAGTTCTTCTATAAATTCTTTTTGAGCAGGTGACCATTGGCTATTTTTCTTTGGCATAGAAGAGGATTTCTTTCCTTTAATATCCTCCTCTGAAGATGAAACCTTGTCTTCTCTATTCCCATAGTGACTCTCTATATACTGATTCTTTCTCCTTTCTCTGTGCATTTTTTTCATTTGTAGCAGTTTAGATTTTGTAATTACCTCTAGTCCTGGGGTATGGGGGATGGTATCTCTGGCCTCAGATCCTTCTTCAGTTCTCCCTTCTAGTTTGGAACTGGAACCAAAACCTCTAGCCTCCTATAAGTGCCCACAGCCAGTGGCATCCCCACCATACTGCTTCTACACTCACTGGGCATGTGGTGGTCCCTTCTTGCCCTGGGCCATTTCTCTACAGTACAGGTGGGTCTGGTGTTCCTTGTCAGCAGAGGTTCTTTCAATCTTACCAGGTTCAGACAACCAATTCCCCTAATTTCTTGGGGGCAAAAGTTCCTTCAGCTGGGGCCAAGGCAGCCTCCCAAACCAACTAACCACAGAGCTTGTTATTTATTGTTTAAGTGGACCTAGGACCTAGTCTAGACATGCTTACTATTCACAGGGTACAAACCTAGTCCTTTGGTTTTTCTTCAGATAATCTCCAATTGTCTCAGATGCACCCCTGTTCTGCTCCTACTCTTATTTATTTTTACTCTTATATGTTCACCCTGAGGTGCTATTTCATTTCATGCCTTTAATCTTGAGAGTTTGGAATTTTCTGTCCTACTCAGACATCTTCCCAGAATCCTCTACCCATCCTATTTCTTGACATTTAACTTTATGTGAAATTTGGGCCCTACTCTCAGGATTTATGAAACATTGTACCAAGCCTCACATCTTTCTTGCTGAAGTTTTCAGAACTAGCTCTGGGGTTACATAGGTCTTTGGTGCTTTTTTTTTTACATTTGCAAAAAACGTGTAATTTTATTTAATCAGTTTTCATATTCTAGATCCTTGAGGGATAGAGCATCACTCGGATCCTGTGTCCAATGGCCTTGGCAGGAAGATTGCTTCTGAACTTGGCTCGAACCATTCCACTATTTCCATGGGCCCGAGTAACTTTCCCCCAGATAACTCTTGTTCTGTTTGGTTTCCCACCAGGAGTTACTGTGTTGTTTTTGGCTTTGTATACATAAGCACATCTCTTTCCCAAATAGAATTCGGTTTCATCCCGTGCATAGACGCCTTCAATTTTCAAAAGAGCAGTATGTTCCCTCTGGTTTCGTAGGCCTCTCTTGTAGCCAGCAAAAATGGCCTTGGACCACAGTCTTCCAGACATTTTGCTGTTTTAGAAGTCCTGTTTCCAGCAGGCCTCCACAGCTCCAAGATGGAGGAAAAAGGAAGTGCGGGTGGTCTTTGGTGCTTTTAAGGATATGTAAGGATAGGTGTAGACATTGCTCTCCTGTTCTGTGCTCTGGTCTTTCCCATGAGGAGACCTTCTTTTCCCATTTAGGTACCAGTCTTAACACTACTCCTGGCCCTGGGAAGTTGACCAAGTTATCTGCTGTCTTGCAGCCACAATTGCTAATGCTTTCCTTTGTCTTAAATTTGAGATGAAGTTTCCCCCTAAGAACTCCTCTCAGTCCTGACACCATGACTGAGGCCCTTGCTCCTTTGTGACCTCAAGTGCCATTATTCCTTTGGGCCCTAGGTCTACAGTACAGAATTGCATGAGGGAAATACAACAGGACCTGAACCCAATTCTTGGAAAGGGTACCCAGCAATTTTCTTTGATTAATTATTCAAGTCCCTCTACCATATATAGGCTGAAAGCAAGTTGCTGTCGCTACCAATGAAGCATTCCCCAAGGCACAGTCTGTAATGGCTGAACTTGACTCCCAGTGCCCAGCATCACCATGGTGAGACAGAGCTTTCCTGCCAAGGTCTTAAGTTGTAGTGTGCTAGAAAACTGTTTCACCCAAACTTTGGTTGGGTGGACTCCCCCCTAAAATGGAAGTGGATAGCAGAGAGGATCAAAAACCAGAATCCTATGATAGTTGTTCACAAAAACAAATTTGAAGCAGAGACATACACCAAGAGTAAAGGTAAGGGGTAGGAGCAGAAGCTATTTATGATTTAGCTGAAGTAAAAAAAAAGAAAGAAAAGAAAGCAGGGGTAGCAATCCTGATGTCAGGAAAAGGAACAGGAAAAATAGACCTAATTAAAAGAGATAAAGAAGGAAACTAAATTTGGCTAAAAGGTATCACAGGCAATAAAGCAATATCAGTACTCAACATATATGAACCAAGTGGTATATCATTGGAGTTATTTTTAAAGTATTTTTTAATATTTAATTTTTCCTGTTATATTCAAACAACATTTTTTATTGTTTTTAAAATTTCAGTGTCCAAATTCTCTCCCTTCTTCTGTCTTCACCCCTACCCTATTCAGAAGGCAAGAATTCAACATAGATTATATATGTGTAGTCATGCAAAACCTATCTATAATATCATGTTGTGAAAGAAAACATAGATTAATAAAACTCAAGAAAACGTTTAAAAAGCGAAAAAGAGAAAAAAAAAACAAAAGTTGCTTCAACCTGTATTCAGATACTATCAGTTGTTTCTCTGGGAATGGACAGCCTTTTTCATCCTAAGTCCTTTAGGGTTGTCATGAATTGTATTGCTGAGAATAGCTAAGCCATTCAGAGCTGATTATCCTACAATGTCGCTGTTACTTTATACCCATTACATTTCATTTTGCATCAATCCATATGAGTCTTTCTAAATTTTTCTGAGAATATCTTGCCCATAATTTCTTGTAGTATACTCACATCTTATTCAGCCATTCTCTAATTGATGTTTATCAACTCAATTTCCAAATCTTTATCCCCAGAAAGGAGCTACTATAGACATTTTTTGCACATATAGGTCCTTTTCCTTTTTTTAAATTTATTTTGGGATATAGGCCTAGTAATGGTATTGCTACATCAAAGGACACGCATGGTTTTATAGCCCTTTGGACATAGTTTCATATTGTTTTATAGAATCATTTAATCAATTCACAACTCTGACAATAGTATTTTAAGGTCTCATTTTTCCCACATCGTCTCCAATATTTGTCATTTACCTATTCTGTCCTATTATCTAATCTAATAGATATGAGGTGGTACCTCAGAATTATTTTAACTTACATTTCTCCAATCAATAGTGAGATAGAATATTTTTTTTCAAATGGCTATTGATAGCTTTCATTACTTCAACTGAAAACTGATTATAGCTTTTGATCATTTATCAATATCATCTCAATAGATGCAGAAAAATCTTTTGACAAAACACAGCAAAAGTTCCTATTAAAAACAAAAGGGAGCATAAGAATAAAGAGAGTGTTCCTTAAAATGATAAGCAGTATATATCTAAAACCTTAAGTAAGCATTAGCTGCAATCTGGATAAGCTAGAAATGTTCTCATTATGATCAGGGGTATAGGAAAGATGCCCATTATAACCACTATTTCTCAATATAGTACTAGATATGTTAGCTATAGAAATAAGAGAAGACAAAGAAATCAAAGGAATTAGAATAGGTAATGAAGAAAAAGAACTATCGCTCTTTGTAGATGCTATTATTGTATACCTACAGAAGACTTAGAGTATCAATCAAAAAATTATTTGAAACAATAACTATAACTAAATTGCAGGATATAAGATAAACCCATATAAATCATCAACATTTCTTTGTATGACCAAGAAAGCCCAGCATCAAGAGATAGAAAGAGAAATTCCATTAAAAATAATATAAAATACTTGGGCATCTAACTGCCAAGATAGGACCCAGGAACTATATGAACATAATTACAAAATACTTTTCACACTATATGAACACAATTACAAAACATTTTTCACACAAATATTTAAACAATTGTAAGAATATCAATTGTCCATGGGTAGGCCAGGCCAGTTATAAAGCCATGCACGAACAAATTTCCAGAGAACTCCTGCTGTGAACAACTTTCAATATTCTGATTACATAGTACAGGGCACTCTCTATTCAATAACAAATCAGAGCAACACATTCATAGAAATTCAAAGTACAGCTTTCACAATGTTACAACTTATGACAGAAAAACAAAATACAGCATTCACCATATCAACAACTCAACAACTTATCACTAAAATGGCCACAGTTTTCACCAAAGTGGTCCCACAGTTTTCAACAAAGTACATTCATTTAGCCAATCACAAAACCCTTAATTCAATTATAAAGTATAAAAGTCAAAGTTCTCCACCCCTAGATCACAGTAACTCATAATCTTCTCAGTCAGTACACAGTATCCAAGTAAAGTGTTCTTTCAGCTTGACTTGAGGCTGGCTCTCAGCTTGCATGGTTCTTCTTCCATAGTCCCAGTTCCAACTGTCACCTGGGTTCAAAGGAAGGCGGGTCCCAGTTCCTTGTCCAGCTCCTTGTCCAGTTCTTCATCCAGTTCCCATTCCATATTGAAGTTCACAGTATCTGGTCCACCTCAAGTCCTTCACAGTTCCTGTTTCTGGGAAGACAAAGCTTGACAGAGCCACAATAATATTCATGCACATTGCCAGAACCATCATCAATTCACTATCTGCCTATGAAATCAACTCAGACCCACCAATAAGGTCAGAGAACTCAACACAAATCATCAACATAGAAATCAACACAGACCCACAAACAAGGTCCAAAAGGTCAGCACAAATCATCAGTAAAGTCCCAGGACCTCCAAAACCCTCCTCTAGGATTTCTGTAAACATACAACCAGAAAGTCCTCTTTCAGGGCTTCCAGTATGGTCCCAGGGCTTCTGTACAAAGTATCACAAACAAACATCAACCCAGACAGAGCAGAACAACAGAGTGCCAGGATACAACAAGTTTTCTTCTTGACTCTGCCACTACAAGTTCTTTTCAGTTCTGCTCAATTCTCAGTTCAGCCCAGCCTCCAAATGCTCATTGAGAAGAATTCTCTCTCTCTCTTCAGCAACTGCCCTGCCTCTATGATGCTTATCCCCAGAAGTTCTGTCTGCCCAACTTGTGTTCTTCCTTATATTTGGTTTGGCTCCTCTCTATTCTGCCCCTTCCTGTTACATTAGCAACTTCCTCCCAAGGTGTTAACTACTTCTGTGTTAATTATATAGCTTAAACAAGGTGTTAACTTGAAACAAGGTGCTAAGTATCTGCTTACTTGCCAATACAAAGGGGCATGGAAGATCTTCAGATTCCATTAACATTACACCAATATCATAGAAATGACAATTCTGCCTAAATTAATTTACTTATTTAATGCCATACCAATCATCCTACCAAAAAGTACTTTATAGAGCTATAAAGAATAACAATGAAATTCATCCAGAAGAACAAAAGGTCAAGAGCATCAAGAAAACTAGTTTAAAAAAAAAAAAAAATATATATATATATATATATATATATATATATATATATATATATATATATATATGTAAAGGAAGGAAGCTTAGTAATACTAGGTTTCAAACTATACTGTAAAACATTAATCATCAAAACCATCTGATAATAAGAAATAAAGTGGTGGATCTGTGGAATAGGTTAGGTTCAGAAGACACAGCATCAATGACAATAGTAACCTAGTGTTTAATAAATCCAAAGACCACAGTTTTTGGGACAAGAACTCACTATTTCACACTGTCTTCTGGGGAAAGTGAAAAACAATAAGAAACAACCAACTTATACTCACAGTGGATGCATTTAAACATAAAGCATGACAGCACAAGCAAATTAAAAGAATAAGGAACAGACAACCTGTCAGATCAATGGGGAAGGGAAGAATTCATGACCAAAAAAGATATTGAGAGCATTTCAAAATGTAAAATAGATAATTTATTATGTTAAATTAAAAAGGTTTTGCACAGACAAAGCCAATATGACCAAGATTAGATGGAAAGGGGGCGGGTAGGTGGCGCAGTGAGTAGAGTGTCGGCCCTGGAGTCAGAAGGACCTGAGTTCAGATCCAACCTCAGACACTTAACGCACACACAAAGAAAAAAAACCTAGCCATGTGACCTTGGGCAAGTTACTTAACCCCAAGTGCCCTCCAAAAAATGCAAAAAAAAAAAAAAAAAGATTAGATGGAAAGCAGAAAACTAGGAAAAATATTTAAGCAAGCATCTCTGAAAAAAGCCTCATTTCTCAAATATATAGAGAACTGAGTCAAATTAATAATAATTTCAACCATTCCTCAACTGATAAATGATCAAAGTATATGAATAGGCAGTTTTTAGATGAAGAAATCAAAATTATATATAGGCATATACAAATATGCTCTAAATCAGTTTTGATTGGAGAAATAAAAATTGAAACAATTCTGAGGTATCACCTCACACCTATCTGATTGGCTAATGTGACAGAAAAGGAAAATGATGAATGTTGGAGATGTCACAAAATTGTGATACTAATGTACTCTTGATGGAGTTGTGAAATGAGCCAACCATTACGGAGAGCAATTTGGGACTGTGCACAAAGGGCAACCAAAGATATATACCCTTTGATACAGTGATGCAACTCCTATGTCTGTATTACAAAGAGATCATAAAAAAGAGTGGGGAGGGGCTGGAGCCAGACTGGCAGTATGAAAGTAGGGGCTCACCTGAGATTGTCCATAAATTGCTTCATGAAATGAAGAATATGAATCTGAATAAATTTTAGAGTGATAGAATCCATTAGAAGACAATGTGGCAGATTTCCAGCCCAGGTCAACACAGAAAATCCATGGGTAGGATTTGGTAAGCTGTGTGGAAAGACAACAGTGTGCTGAGCACCCAGACTACACCAGCACAGACCTGACCATAGTGGAGTCAGATATAGCCCAAGTGAACTGATTTACCCACTTCAGTGGCAATTCCTAGCTCTCTCACCATGGGACAGGGGTCTGTTGGAGCTGGGTAAGAGACAAAGGCAATGCATGTGATAGTAGTAGCAGCTACTCCTTAGGCTACCAACCCACAGTTTAGGTGTTTAAATGTCAACTGCCTGAGTTTTCAGAGAAAGAAATTAAAGATATCTATAAGCATATGAAGAAATGCTCTAAACACTATTAATTAGAGAAATGCAAATCAAAACAACTCTGAGATACCACATCTCTCCAGTCAGATTGGCTAAGATGAAAAAACAAGAAAATGACAAATGCTGGAGAGGATGTGGGCAAATTGGAACACTAATGCATTGCTGGTGGAGTTATGAATTTATCCAACCATTCTGGAGAGCAATCTGGAATTATGCCCAAAGGACTATAAATAATTTCATACCCTTTGACCCAGCAATGCCACTTCTAGGGTTATATCCCAAAGAGATCATAGAAAAGGGAGGAAGACCCAAATGTACAAAAATATTTATTGCAGCTCTTTTCGTGGTTGCAAATAATTGGAAATTGAAGGGGTGCCCATCAATTGGGGAAGGGCTAAACAAGTTATGGTATATGAATATAATGGAATATTATTGTGCCATAAGAAACGAGGAGGAGATGGATTTCATATTTACCTGGAGAGGATTATACAAACTGATGTGAGTGAGATTCTGAGTGAGTGAATGAAAAGCTGAGTGAGAAGAGTAGAATCAGAAGAAATTTGTATACAATCACAGACACATCATATGTGTGATGATCAACTATGACAGACTGGACTCTTTTCAGCAATGCAGTGATATAAGTCAATCCTGACAGATTCATGAAGGAGAGAAATGCGACATCCATAGATATAACTAGAAAGAGCTGAGCTTGAATCCTGATGGAAGCAAACTAATTGATCTTTTTATTTTCATTGTTTGGTTTTATTTCTTCTTTATCATTTTTCATCACACCTAGTACAATATGCCTTTGTAATTGGACTAATGTCTAATATGAATGTATTTGCAGATCCTATACTGGACTATATGCTATCCTGGGGGTTGGGGGGAGGGTGGTAAAGGAAATTTGAAAATCAAGGAACTATGGAATCGAATCTTGTTAACTGAAACTAAACTAATAAATTAATTTTTTAAAATGTCAACTGCCTGAATTTCTGGGATCCAAGATGGTGTAGTAAACTGTAGGTATTCTCATCCCCCACTTGTTGACCTTGAAAAACCCAGAAAATATTGTCCCAGGGTAAAATACTAAAATAGTGGAACTAGTGGGAGGCTTGGGAGATCTATAGCAAGGGTGAGGCTGTGGCTATACTGAGGCTTAAGGGGGGCAGTGTAGGATGGGAGGCATCCTAAGAAACTCCACCTCAGTGGACCAGTGAGAGAAACTGAAGCCCTGGAGGTTGAGCCCCATAGAATGCCATGTGAGTAAGAACACCATAGAATAGTGAGAGCACCATAAAAGTGTGGGAGCATCATAGAATGACCTAGCACAGACTTACTCTGTGTCTAATGCAAGCAAACTTTTAATAAATTTCATTTTTCTTTGGCTGAGAAGATTCAAGTCAAATTTATTTGGCAGTACCATGAGTTTTGGTATTTTGGGGTCTCCAGAACAACCCTAACCCTCTTAGTGGGGGTACCCTCTTCAAAGCTGCACAAAGATTCCTTTAATAGTAAGATATTGAAGCTGTGTCTCAAATATTCATTACTCTGAAATGTTAACTTCCAACTTCATTTTTGTTATAATCATTCGTAGTTGAGAATAACTGTTTTTAACTTTAAAACAAAAATTTTGATTTTGTTAGACCATTAATTTGATAGCAAAAGCCTGTTGGATAGGTCCTATCCTCTTTTTACAATTTCATTTATACTCATTTTAAATGTCTAAAATTCATTCTTTTTTGGACTGCAGTCTAGACTTTTCAATTTTTCAATGCCAACTCATTGTAAACTTCACTTGGTAAAAGACCAGTCCTTCTGGGGCAGAGTCAAGATGCTGGAGTAGAAATAGCACTTCCTCAGAGCTCCAGCCCATACCACTTCAAAATCATGTAAAAGGGGGACTATGAAGGATCTCTGGAGCTCCCGAACCCACAAAATGACACAGAAGAGCTAACCTCCCACTGAGGACAGTGCTGCAGCCCAGCAAGGAACAGTGAGTGCAGAGCTCTGAGATCCTCCAGCAAAGCACTCTGGGAGCCAAGCCCAGGCCCGTGTGAGTTGTGGTTTTAGCCTAAGGGTGGCCAGACCAGCAGCTGGCTGGAGGAACCCCAGAACACCAGCAGCTGTGCAGAATCCAGAATTATCAACACATAGATACCTAGGACAAAGAGAGAGGTTAGTGCCCTATGGACTTTGGGACTGCTTGGGAGAATGTGTCGCTTGTTTCCCTGGGGGCGAGAAGTCACTGAGAAGCTAGCTCAGCTTGTGCCACCTTCCGATGTTGTGGCTTCTGCTCTTGGCCTGTGAAGTGTAGGAAGATCCCGCTATCAGTCTGGGGGGTAATCACTCTTGCTTTACCCTCCTTGGATCTGGATTGTGGTCTGGGAAGGAGGTTTTGGGGTCTGTGACTAGCTTGCCAGAGTGTGTGGAGGTTCCACAGAGGCCACCCAACTAATACCTCTGGAAGTTGAGAAAACACCAACATTTGGGATGGAAATTCCCCTGGCTGGTGGCAAAGTCCTACTGTGGCAACAAGCCCAAAATCAAGTAATTGAGTGGCAACATGCCTAGGAAAAGGAAACAAAATGAACAGAAAAATTCAACATTAGGCTCCTATTTTGGGGGCAAAGAGAATCAAAGCATGGAACAGGAGGAGGGGTGTGAGGTCAGACTTCCCACACCAAAAGCCCCAAATGAAAATATGAGCTGGCTACAGGCCATAGGGGACCTTAAGAAGCAGACAAGAGAAGTGGGGGGGGGAAATGAGAAGAGAAATGAGAAAGATGAAAGAAAAGTATGAAATGAGAGTAAATAGACTGACTTAGGAAAATAACGCCTTAAAAAATAGACTAACTCAAATGGCAAAAGAGGCTCAAAGAGGCAATGAGGAGAAGAATGCCTTAAAAAGCAGAATTTGCCAGATGGATAAAGAATCTCAAAAGCTCACTGAGAAGAATCATTGCTTCAGAATTAGACAGGAGCAAATGGAAGCTAGTGACTTTCTGAGAAATCAAGATGCTATTAATAGATCCAGGAGAGACAATCTAAAAAATTTTGGACTACCTGATAACCATGATCAAAGAATCTAGAAACCATCCTTCAAGAAATTCTCAAGGAAAATTGCCTGGATGTTTTAGATCCAGAGGGCAAAATAGAGGTTGGAAGAATCCACAGATCACCTCCTGAAAAAGATCCCAAAAAGAAAACTCCTAGTAATATTTCAGTCAGCTTCCAGAATTCCCAGATCAAAGAGGGAATATTACAAGCAGCCAGGAAGAAACAATTTCAATATTGTGGAAACACAATCAAGATAACACAGGATCTGGCAGCTTCTCCACTGAGGGATTGAAGGGCATGGAATATGATATTCCAGAGGGCAAAGGACCTGGCATTAAAACCAAGAATCTCCTACCTAGCAAACTGAGTATCATGTTTCAGGGGAAAATTTGGTCATTCAGTGGAATAGAGGGCTTTCAAGCATTCTTGAGGAAACAACCAGAGTTGAATAGGAAATCTGACATTCAGATACAAGAAGCAAGAGATGCTTGAGAAGCTAATCAGGGAAAAGAAATCAAAAGGAACTTATCAAAGTTGAACTATTTACATTCCTAGAGGGAAAAACAATAACTGTAACTGATGAAACTTTTCTCAGTATGAAAATAGTTGAAGAAGGGTATATGGGCATATGAATACATATGTGAATGTGTGTACATATGTTTTAAGATATACATAGATAGAGGGCATAGGTCGAATTTAATAGGAAGGGATGATACTTAAAAGGTGACGTTAAGAAGTGAGAGAGTAATGTGGTGAGGGGGAATGGGGAGAGACAATAGGGTGAACTGTCTCATGTAGAGGAGGCAGGGGAAAGTGGTTGCAGGGGAGGGAACAGGAAGGCAAAAAGGCAAAACCTTATTCTCATTGAATTTGGACCAGGGAGAGAATGACATACATACAAAATAGGGTGTCCTACTCTATAGGAGCGTGGGGCAGAGGGGGATAAGGAAAGGTGGTGAAGGGGAGGGCAGGCTGGGAGGGGAGGGAAGTTGGAAGCACCCACTTTTGAAAAGGGACAGGACCAAGGTAGGGAGTGGACCAGGTGGAAGTTGGGATAGGAGGTAGGGAAATATAGTCAGACTTTTACAATATATCTACTATGGTAATGTTCTGCATAGCTACACATGTACAGCATATACTGAGTTGCTTATCTTCCTTTTAAAATCAAATTTTTAAAAAATACATAAATACTATGATTAATACTATTTTGCATATAATTGGGAGATAAGATGTGCAGACAATGGGGCTTGGGAATTCACCTTGCCCTAATGGAAAATTTGAAGGGGGTATGGGAGAAGAGATGGGAGAGAGCAGATTGGTTGAGGGGATATCCTCTATGACTGTTATTCTGGGGTGGTGAGTAGGCCAAAATGAGGGAAAATTGTAAGTCAAAATCTAGCTGAAATGAATGATGTAAACCAGAATTTTATAAAGCATTTGGAAAGATCACTCCATCCCTGAACTTCTTACACTTGGAAGTACTCTCTACCCCTTTCACTCTCTCGTCTAATTGATTGGTTTCTCCCAGAATTTCCACTTTAAGGAAATCATTGAGCTATGACTTCATTTCTCCTCAGGCTATGCTCTCTCCCTACTCCCTCTCTCTCTCTCTCTCTCTCTCTCTCTCTCTCTCTCTCTCTCTCTCTCTCTCTCTCTCTCCCGAGCTTCCGAGCTTCCTTTCATGTGTTATCTTCCATTATGACAAAATAAATTCTTAGTGAGCAATTATTATCTTTCTTATTTCCTTTTATATTCCCAGAACTAAACAAAATGACTGGTAAATAGTATTTTAAATTTTTACTCATAAGAGCAAAATGTTTTCAAAAACTCTTGCTAGAGAACTTATATAAGATCATGTAAATTTTGAAATATAACTTTTACTGAGTTGGGTTCTCAACATCTTTTCCAACATTCAATATCATTTTTATTAACTTAAAAATGAGAAGAATTTGGTCTAACAGTAATATTTTATGTCCTCTTAAATTATTTTCCTTGAACCACTAGGCAAAAGATAGGCAGTATAATGAATAAAAATCTTAAGTATGCAAATTAAAGAGTTAATCAAAACATTTAGCTTCAGATAATATGGATACTCTGGGTATTTTATTTATTTAAAATACTGATATCAATTTTCCTTCCATATGTTCAAAGCAAGAAAATAGTATGAACTATTTTCAACAAAAGTACTGTGAGAAAGGATAATAAATAACCAATATTTTGGGGAGATTTATAGTATTTCCCCTTTTTAAAAATTCTTTAGTTTTAAAAGTTTCCTTTTCTTGAAGGATATTACTGATCCTGGATCTAGGTCTGACCCCACTCAAACTTACAAGCATTCTTCTCAAACTTTGGTGGGGTATACATTACTTGAATTGATAGTTTAATATTATGGGTGGCCTGATATAGAGGTAACATTCCAAATCTAAGAGATACTCAGCTCTTCATTTAATATAACCCACCTCCCATGAAATTTAAACAATCAGATTTATTCATTAGATGTGATTACTGTTTGATGGACCACCTACTGTTTCGAAGTATATATAAACTGAGTCTTTCCCCACTATGACCCCCCTCCCCACATCTTTGACCTATGAGAGACAGCCTATCAACCATTCTTTAAATAATAACTTGCTGGTCTTATAAATAAAATCATTAAAATACCTTTTTAAATGTCACAGTTATGGCAGCCAGACGAAGAGACATCAGAGGAAAAGAAACAGGTTGGCTTAAAGTCTCCCAGGAAACTAACTCTCTTTTAAGTCCTCATCATACAATTTCTTCACCTAAAGAGAGTCCCTTTTTGATTCTCTTCAACTGAAAACTAATGAGTCTAACCTTCGATCATCTTTGGGTAAGTATATATGTGTGTATATGTCTTTTGTAAGTGCTTGAACTACAGCTTTTCTAAATTTTTACTTAACACTAAGGGGTAGTCTCAGTACAGGTACAGAGATATATTTGCTATTGCATACACAGGTTTTTATAGATTGTCTGAGAGGTTTGGATACATTGTGGAATAGGGGCCTCTACCATTTAAGTCTTGTTGAGCAAGTGTGGTCCAAAGTCTTAGAGGAGAGTCCTAGACTTCTGGCAGGAGAAGGTAGTGTTCTGCCAAAGAGAGATTTTGAGAGTTGCCTTTTAAAGAATCTGTCCCACAAACTTCTTCCTATATTGGGACTGGAATATACACTACAGATTTGTATTAATAATAGTATTTATAATCTAGAATATGGTTGAAATGTGAAGGAAAGTGAGGTAGGTAGTCTGAGTAATATGTTTACAAGATTTGGAAAGAGAAATAACGGGTGGAAGGAAAATATTGAAGGTAGATAAGATTTGAGCATGAAGGGGGGACATAACCTGCATACAGCAATAGACAGCAGGAAGCCCAGGACTCCAAGCCCTTCCTGTCCCTGGATAGTTGCTCTGAGTGCCTTTGTGCCAGCTTCAGATGGTTTAAGTTGGTTAAGAGGGTGTGAGGAAGTTTGACTTTGTTAAAGTAGAGAGACTGGATTTACTGAGCCATTCTATACCTGAGAGTAAAAGCAGTGAGGCAGAGACAGAAGTGGCAGTAATCAGGTAGTCATTTAATTAATCAATTTCATTATGAGGAACAGATTTGCAAATTGCAAATTCTCCTAATCAGCATTCTACATTGCTGAAGTGAAGATAGAGATTATATACATAAATCACAAGTAGGAAGAGCAGGGGGAAAATGGATTACAAAGTTTTCTGGGACTTGAGAGGTTTCCCAGGACAAAACAACAAATGGAAGACAGTACAACAACTCTGGGAGTCCTGTGGGAGAAATATTGCTCGACTTCATGGGGTGTTGTTACTTGGTGGGTCATGGGACCAGAGTTCTGTGACAGGAATAGTTTCTACAATCTTTGACTCACTTTACTTCAGGTACACAAGCAAAAGGATACCGGTTATTGTGAGCCTTGTCAAAGTTTGATGATTTCAAGCTGCATTGTGAGTCTGACAAGAGAGGATATTCTGAAAAATCTTATCAATTAGTATATTCATTACACATACTATATAGATTATTATAAAAATTATAATTTTCTTCACAACAGACAATTATAGATGGCTAGAAGGAATCAAAATGGAGGACACCATGTGTTTCAAGCCCTTCTTGTTAAATACTGTGACTTTAAAATCTTTGGCAGTAGGTTAGCTGGAAATGGTAGATTCCACAATATAAAATGCTTGAAATAAATAACATTTGTGTAAAATATAATACTAAATAATTGAAATTATGGGTTTTTAGATGTGATCAGTATACAATGCCAATGTTGATGGGATGAATGATTTTCTGTGTAAGGTAATTTAGAAGTGAATTCACCTAAATTAAGGCCACCTGATTGGTAATTAATTAGTTTTGTAACATTTTAAATACATAATATTGTTTGGGGTATGTTTCTAAGTTTTTATTGTAAGCTAATTTATCGTAATAATGTAATGCTATTATTAGCTATTGTGTCCAAATCTACTGTGATTAGTGAGATTATTATTTGAGTATATAGCTTTTGTGGGACATCATATTTTCCTTTTTCCATGTTGTTCTTAGGTTTATCGTGTCCTTAGATCAGCCTTAATTTGACTCTTTAAGAGAAACAGCAGTAGCCAGCAGCGACCAGCAGCAGCCAGCTCTGAAACAGTTATATCTGTCCCTGGAAATAAGGTAGGGAGGTTACCTTAAGAAGACTAAGGTGGACTTTACTTAATTTTACCCATATAAGAAATCTGTCTACCTGGTTTCACATACTAAGTTACTTACAGTATTAAAGGTCTTGAAGAACAGTTTTGATGCTGTTATGACCATGTCCCTGCTTGTAACTCTCATAGTCAATTTCTCTTATCAGTGTAGATACAGTGGAAATTTGTCAAGCAATACTAAACCTTATTAGTTATTAGATTAATACTAAAGCATCCAAGTTTCTCTAATAAGCTGCAAATGGGAAAGATCTTTCCTTTTTGATATGAATTTCTTGGCATTCTATGGCCTAAGCAAAAGTTAAATTAGTGCTTAAGCTTGTCATGTGTAAGATTCAATTCTGAAGTATCTTATTTTTTCAGAATGATATGAGTATAATTGGACAAAGGTAAATAATCTTGTGAAACAAAGATGTAAACACAAGATATCTGAACTATGCCTTTCCCTAAGAGGATGGAGATTCCTCTTAAAGGATTCCTCTCAAGACTCCTTTACATTGGGGCCTTCCATTTGTTGATTATCTCCAATTTATCCTGTTTGTATTATTTGTACATAATTATTTTCACATTGTCTCTCCCATTAGAATCCTTGAGTGCAAGGACTGTCTGCTTCTCTTTGTAACTCCAGTTAGTGCTACAGATATGATTCTTAATTGACTGATTATAAGCATGATTTTCAGTGGTCTAAATAGTCTTACTAGAATATTAATTCCAGTGCCTCCCAAACTTCTTTACAGTTTGGGCTTCCCTCAAAAGGCCATCAGAACTAGTCTAGGAATTGGACACATGATGTCCCTACTATCATGTCGGAACATGGGAAGAGAAATTTATGTTGCCATGGGGTTTTTTGTGATCCAGTGTACTATACATAGACCTGGGACTTCAAAAGACTGGCTCCTGCCAAAAAAGAACAAATCTTCCTTTCTTTATCGATAAAAGTTAAGAAATCATTGATTTCTTATTAATAAAAAAAGATTCAGATACTTCAATAACATTCAGTTAAACTCAGTGAATATCTCTTGAGGTCCTCCAACAAAATGATACCCATCTACTTACTACAATGGATCTTCAACAGTGACATTGGCTACCCAGATGTTTGAGCTGTTGGATTTTAGTCCAAGATATCTTGGCTCAGAGAATCACTTTATTTCCCTAACATAAAGTTGGGAACATCTAGAAAAGTTACTATTCTGAGACAGAATGAGCAAGGAGTAGTGAATTCTATCAGCATCATCTGCTATATATTTGACAGAAAGGTTGTACAGTGGTACAGCGCACCAAGCCTAGGTTCAGAAAGACTCAAATTCATGTGTTCAAGTCCTGGCTTTAGACAGTTACTGTTTTCCTGGGAAGATGACTTAACCATGTTTGCCTCATTTGCAAAATGAGTTAGACAAGGAAATGGAAAACCACTCGTGTATCTTTGCCAAGATAACCCCAAATGGGGAGCCATGAAGAGTCAGATACAAATGAAACAACCAAACAACAAAAATACATTTGTTGAGTCTGAGAAGGCCTGGGTTCTAGTTCCAGCTCTACCACTTATTAGCCATGTGACCTTGAACAAGTGCTTAAGCAATATGATAGTATTTCTACTATCTACCTCCTAATGTGACCATGAAGATTAAATCAAGTAATAAATATACATGCCTTGAAATTATTTAATAATTCACAATTAAGTACTATTAATACTATATTATTAATAGCTTACTGTAAGTTTTATGAAATATATTCTTCCTTACAATTATATAAAATAAGTGGGATAATTAGTATTAATTTCATTTTACAGATGAGGAAACTGATCTTCAAGGAAGCTAAGCATCTTCTTGGATGTTCTCATTACTGGAAATGGATTCCCTGTGCCAGACTCTCCCTGATTCAAAGTGACAAGTTTTGAGCAGGATCATGTTGGCCTCAGCAAATACTGGTCACCAGTACATACACAGATAAATACACAACAATAATAGGTAGCACTCACATAGCACTTTAAGATTTGCAAAGGGAGACACAAACACATATACATACATATGTGTGTGCGTGTGTGTGTGTGTTGGAGTCTCATATGATTCTTCAATCTGTGAGGTAGATGTAAGTATTATTTTATTTTATAGATAAGACTAAGGCTCTGGGAGGTTAAATGATTTGCCCGAGATCAAATGGCTAGTAAATGCCTAAAGGAGGATTCAAATTCAAGTCTTCTTGAATCCAAGTCCATCTGCCTCATGGTTATACTGTCTCCCTCTTCTTGTTCCCATTCAGATAATGTTTATGGAGAAATTTGATTTCTCATCTTGTCTGAATAGTCCCTCCAGAAAACTGTCTGAATGTTCCTGCGTGATTATAGAATTTTCAGGGATTGCAGAAAGCATACTTACTGATTTACATTGCAGTGCCTTGTAAGCATTTAATCCTAGACAAAATGGCAGAGAAGAATTATCAGTTTGCATTGCTTCAGGTACATTTGTGCCTTCAGAGCACTGATATAGAATCTTGCTTTGGAATGGCCTTTGTAATCCTCACTTAAAAAAAACAGACCCCACTGAACTTTGTGTGCTTTCCTTCCATCTAAGAATCTTTTCCCCACAATTCACTCAGACCCCTGGCTATGTTATGGTTTTTGAAAATACCCAAGAATCTAAATTTTATGTCAATATTTTCAGTCATAATACTTTTTCTAGTATAATGCAAGCTTCTTGAGGATGAGGGCTGTCTCTGTAAGCCTTGTCTAGACCTAAAAGAGGTCCATAGTAAGTACTTAAGAAGTGTCAAATGGTTGATTAAGGCAGCTAGATGAAGAAAGGAAGATTCATGTTCTTGAGTTCAAATCTGGCCTCAGACACTAGCTGTGTGACCCTGGGCAAGTCACTTAACCCTGTTTCTTTTCATTATCTCATTTGCAAAATGAGCTGGAGAAGGAAACTGCAAATCACTCCAGTATCTTTGCCAATAAAAACACAAATAGGGTCATAAAGAGTTATACAGGGGCGGCTAGGTGGCGCAGTGAGTAGAGCGTCAGCCCTGGAGTCAGAAGGACCTGAGTTCGGATCTGGCCTCAGACACTTAACGCACACACAAATAAAAAAACCTAGCCGTGTGACCTTGGGCAAGTTACTTAACCCCAATTGCCCTATAAAGAGAAGAAAAAAAAATAGTTATACATAACTGAACTACAACAATGATTGACTGCTTAATTTGCCTGTCAAATGAAAAGAAATGTTGCTTAAAGGCAGAATGTGTACATGAAAGGAAAATAACAAATTAGTAGATTTTTTTGTCATTTTTGGTAACAGCTACTCCAGTAAAAAAAAGTATCTTTTAGTTGTCTTCACGAATTTTACAGATTCTAGGTAGCTGATATGTCTTCTCAAGGGGGCAACTTAGTACCAATCTCTAGGAAATTTGCTTGTGAATTTTAATGTTAGAATCATTAATCCACTATTAAAAATGCTGAACAGAGATTGAGCTATGCACTTAGCATAGTTGAGTATAGCATAATAGAAAAAAATGTTCTTATGTCTTCTGGGTAACTCTTCAGTAAACACTAAGAATATTTACCAAGGAAGCCTTTTATTTTTCAGAAAAGAGTAGAGACTATAGAAAGGCAGAGAATTACTAATGTGAGAAATTTAATGGAAGGGGAAAAAATGTGAATTGAAGATACTTGTTAAATATGGTAACAATTATTCTGATACAATAAAGTGAAGAGGAATTAGGAAGCCTTTTGTCGAGGGAGAAAGAGGACAGTGTGAAAACTGGCTTGAGGATCAACATAAAAATGCTAAGATCTTGAGAATTGGTCCCATGACTTCCTGACAAATAGAGGGAGAAGAAATGGAAGCAGTGTTAGATTTTATATTCTTGGACTCAAAGATCACTGGAGATAGTGACTGCAGCCATGAAATTAAAAGACACCTGGTCCTTGGAAGGAAAGTTATGACAAATCTGGACAGCATACTAAAAAGCAGAGACATCATCTTGCTGATAAAGGTCCATATAGTCAAAGCTGTGGTTTTTCCAATAGCAATGTAAAACTGTGAGCACTGGAGTAGAAGGAAAGCTGAGTGTTGCAGAATCGATGCTTTTGAATTGTGGTGCTAGAAAAAGCTTCTGAGAGGCCCTTGGACAGCAAGGAGGACAAATCAGTCAACACTTATGGAAATTAATTCAGGCTATACTCTGAAAGGTCAAATTGTGAACCTGAAGCTTAAATACTTTGGCCATATAATGAGAAGATGGTATTCATCGGAAAAAAGCTTGACATTGGGAAAGTTTGAAGACAAAAGGAAAAGGGGACGGCAGAGCATAAAATTGATAGTATCATAGCAATAATGAACATGAACTCGGACAGACTTTGAAAGATAGAGGAGGATAGAAGCGTCTGGCATGCTCTTGTGTACTGATCATGAAGAGTCAGAAAGGACTGAATGACTGAACAACAATAACATTTATGGGATATCTCTGAATTGCTAATTGCCACTGTTGATTTTTCAGGAAATGTTGTATTATATAGCTCAAAACGTATTCCTATTGTGTCTTTCCCCCCAAAAAAAGAAAGGGGGGCGCATTTGACAGATTTGTCTACTTAATAAAAATAGTTCACATTTGCCTAACATTTTAGTTAACAAAACTATGTTTACAAAGTAATCCTGTGAAGTAGGCAGTTTCCATTTTATTTCTGAGGAAAATGAGGCCCAGGGAGATTACTTTGTGCATGATTATAGAGTAAATAGATTTAAGAATTAGATCTTAAAAATATACCTCTTAAATCTAGGCCTAGTTCATCACATCTTGCATTTGCACATTGCTGCTGTAGGCAACCAAACATATTGGTGTGTATTGATTATCTCATTCAAGTCCCACATCAATAACATGATGTAATTATGCAGAAAAGTTAAGAAATTTGCTATACCAATGCTCTTCAATTGCATGCACTATCATTATTTCACTTCTTAAAACAAAACACACACACATACATACTAAAATTATTAGATTTCTTGATATTGTGGATATTTTCTATCTTCCCGGTATTGGTGTTTCTTTTTTTTCTTTATATAAATTTGTTTAATCAGGTTTGACTCTTTATAACCCCCATGGACCATAGCATGCCAGACCCTTCTATGCTCCACTACCTCTGTAGGTATGTTAAAGTTCATGTTCATTGTGTCCATGATATTATTTTTCTAGTTCATCCTCTGCTGTCCTCTTTTCCTTTTGTTTTCAATCTTCCCAACATCAGGTCTTTTCCAATGAGTCTCATCTTCTTATTATGTGGCCAAAATATTTAAACTTCATCTTCAGTATCTGACCTTCCAGTGAATAGCCACAGAGCTGTCCCTAAATATAAATAATGAGTTTATATTGAAGAGTTATACATAGCAAAAATTAATTGACTTGTTAGTTTGTCTTTTCATTCTTAGTGTTGGGATACTTAAGGTATTAAAGTGTGATAATCATTTCTAATCAGTAATTGCTCTGTATATGCCATCTGTAGTGAGATGATTTTATAGACAAATTGTAACAAGTTTCTAATGAAGATGATGCTCCTCTTTTCTTAGATTAGTGTACAATGTTTAAGAGTAAATGCATTATCACACAGTAGTGATCTACACTGTATTATTAGCTCTATTTGGTGAGATTTCTGTCTGACTGTATCTATATTTCTAGGGCAATTTGATGGCACAGTGGATAGGGTACCAGCCCTAGAGTCAGGAATATTTGAGTTCATAATTGAGCCTCAGACACTTAATAGTTGTTTGACCCTGAGCAAGTCACTTAACATATGTTTGCTTCAATTTCCTCATCTCTGAAATGGAGATAATAATAAGACCTACCTCCCAAAGTTGTTACAAAGTTGAAATGATATCATAATTATAAAGTTATTGGCATAGTTCCTGGCATGTAATAAATTCTATATAAGCATTAGTTATTATTTTTAATTATTATAACCTCATTCATAGTCACATATATTTCATATACTCATAAACATGTATCCACAGCAATCAGATCACTATGTGTATACATACATTTGTATATATACACACAGTTATTTGATAGCAGTTCACAGAACACTACATTCTTATTTTTATTGCCTTATAGTCCTGAATCAGCTCAATGACAGTGTCTTTATGTAATTCATTTTGTTCATCAAAATGATTCACTTTTCCAAATTGCAAATTTTTATTTTATTTACCTAATATGTGCCCCATATCTAGAACCAGGCTACTATTATTCTATTCAGTTATTACATTATTCTCTTAAAAGCAAGGAGATCAACATTTTGGAGCCAGTCAAAGCTGGCAGTTTGTTGATCTGCAGAGTGGTTGTGATTTAATTTTTCTGTTGTAAAAATGACTTTTGCTAATACCATCATTTCTGAAACTAGGTCACTGACATTTCTTTTTTTCACTTTAGGCAGGATTGGCATTACAGATTTTTTTTTCTAAACTATGCATCTATTATTGTTTGAAATTGCATTCATAAAAGAAGAGCTAGTAGATGCATTTCAAAAATTTGGTTTTCTTTTTCTATCATGGTGAGTCATAAGTTTAGTGACATTGTTGGCAGGATTGGCACTGCAGACTGTCTTTCTAACATAGCAGTTTAAGTTTCATTCATTAAAGAAGAAGGGCTAGTAGATGCATTTCAAATATTTGCTCTTATATATCTATCATGGCAAATGATTAGTTTAGTAGCATTCTTAGTTCATTCAATCTGTGGTTTCTCTGCAGAGAATGCCAAATTATGAACTCAATTAGTGCCAATCAAGATGTGAATTTTGTAATGGGAACATTTGTGCATTAGCAATGATGGAAATAAAAACTCCTATTATTTTGGTTCAAAAACTGATTAGCAGATGGCAACTTGAAATAACAATCTAAGTGACTCAACTTTGGACCATGTGATTTATATATGATGCTGTTCATATGTAGTTACCAATTGCCTAGTGTCTTCCACTACCAGGCTCCCTTCAATGAGTTTGTAATGGTTTTTAGAGCTAAAGTCAGATGAATATCATTATGCATATTTTGAAGCTTTTCTTTTTTCTATCTGTTTTAGAAGCTATGTATATATAGCTATATCTAATTTAGGACTTATTTTAATACATATATATGTATATGTATGTGTGTGTGTGTGTGTGTGTGTGTGTATATACATCATAATGTTATTTGAAATGTTAATGTTTATCTCAATGGTATTACCAAGAACTAGGAATATTTTTGCTGTTAATTTTTCATGATTCTCTAATTATAACATGAGTCTAAAATGTAAAGATTATGCATACTTAAATATACATACATTTTCCAGTCATCTCCATGCCAGGCTGCCAGAATACTAGTATCCTTTTCCTTCTCACACTGTCATTCAGACTCCCAGCCCTGAGAACCTGGGACCCTAAGACCATTTAGTCTTATTAGTGAGTTTTAACCTTATGTTCACTGGGTCCACCAGTCTACTATTCAGCTGTCTCTTGCTTCTGCACACAAAAGCTCTGTTCTACCCTGCATATGTTCTTTTGTTTGACTGTTAGAATATAAGTGGGAGGAGCCAAGATGGCAGAAAGAAGTTAAGAATCTGCCTGAGCTCTCCCAACTTTCCCTTGGAAACACGTTAAACCAACACTCTAAATGAATTCTGGAGTGACAGAACCCACAAAAAGATGAAGGGCTAGAATTTTTCAGTTTGAGATAACTTAGATGACTTTAGGAAAGATCTATCTCAACCCGAGTAAAAGGGGAGAGCAGCTCATGCTAGTGCTGGCTGTAGCCAGGCAAGCCAGTGTAAGGTTCATAGCCATAGAACATATCAGCAATGAAGGTCAATAGTCCTGGTTCAGCAGGCTGGTGGCACAGCAGGCCACCTGGAAGACCTCCAGCCCCAGTGCTGAAGACAAATTGCCAGCCCTCAATCTACAGCACAACAGACAACTAGACCCAGCCACCCCAGCCCATTGGACAAGGTGACAACACCTGAAATCCTGTTGTGGAAAGTTAGTACATAGGGCCCTCACCCCCAAGACAAGAAGCTTGGGATGGTGCTTCCTGTGTGCCAGGAGCAGAGCTCAACTCTAGAAAATGAGTGAAAACAAAATAAAACAAAATAAAAGAGCCCTGACCATAGAAATCTACCACGATGACAGGAAGATCCAAACACAA
Source organism: Gymnobelideus leadbeateri (assembly GCA_011680675.1). Lineage (NCBI taxonomy): Eukaryota > Metazoa > Chordata > Mammalia > Diprotodontia > Petauridae > Gymnobelideus > Gymnobelideus leadbeateri. The sequence goes on along the minus strand of WOXC01000172.1, from coordinate 133,400 downwards.
ACTAAGAGGAAAACTGTCAAAATGCTTACATGTGAAGTCTCAAAGGGGACTATAACTTAATCTCAAGCCCAAAAATTTCTCTTGGAGGCTCTCAGAAAAGATTTGAAAAATCAGGTAAAACATATAGAAGAAAAATTGGAAGGGAGAATTCTGCAGGAGAATTATGAAAAAATAGAGCTAGTAAAAGGAAGCAAAAAAATTGACTGAAGAAAACAACTCCTTAAAAAATAGAATGGGCCAAATGGAAAAGGAGGTACAAAAGTTCATTGAAGAAAATGATTTCTTAAAAACTAGAATTGGGGGGCGGCTAGGTGGCGCAGTGAATAGAGCGCCGGCCCTGGAATCAGAAGGACCTGAGTTCAGAGCCGGCCTCTGACACTTAATCCATACAAACAAAAAAACCTAGCCATGTAACCTTGGGCAAGTTACTTAACCCCAATTGCTTTAAAAAAAAAACAAAAAAACAAAACTAGAATTGGGCAAGCAGAAGCTAATGACTCTGTGAGACATCAGGAATCGAACAAAATCAAAAGAATGAAAAAAATAGAAGAAAATGTAAACATTCCTCATTGTAAAATCAACTGACCTGGAAATGAGATCAAGGAGAAAATTCTAAGTCATTCATTTTTTTAAAGAAATCAAATAATATTTATTGCATACCACTGGCAAACCCATGGGAGGTACTTAATATAAAAGAGATTTTAACATGTACAACATGTTCAAAGTTATTGGAACTGAGTATTTCTGTTACCTATTATGAAGAATGGACATTCTCAATTGTTCATTACCTGAATATAGTGAAATTGACTTAGACAAATAACCTTTGCATGTGAAGAGTCATCCTGATTGGTCTCATGTATTTTTAGAAATAGTCATTTAACCATTTATCTAATCTAGTATCCAACCCATCAATTTCATTTTCTTCATCTGATTTCTTTCAAAAATTTACCTCCATTCTTTCCACCCTTGTTGATCCCAGAAATCTTCTTCCAGTCTTCGTTTCCAGTCTTCGTAGTGCCATGACCAGACTTAAAATACAAAGCCTCTTCATACAAATATGAAAATTATTCATTTTAACATATACCTCCAACATTTTTTAATCCAATTTAATCTTTTTTTTTTCTGGATCTGAAAAGAATGGGTACAAATGATAACTTTTTCTCTTTGCCAATTCAGTAAGACTTTAGTTTAGCCCTCCTTTTTAATGCCAAATAAATATTATCATGAAGCAGTAGAGCAAAAGCACAAAGAAATGTTACTTGGTTGCTGTGCTTACTTAATAAGTTTTTTAATGGAATAAAGTAGAATTTGGTATACTGTGATATATAGCTACTGTGTAGTGTCTCAGTAAAATTTTTTTGATACTCTCCTGTTCCATTAGATGACATATACTATACTATACTATGGCAATCTTATCTGAGAGTGCATATTACATCATCTAATAAATTAAATTAACATAGAGCTTATACAAATCAATGTACTGTAGAAACTTATGACAAATGCCAGTAAGTCAAAGTTACTACTCAAAAACCTTTATATTGAATAATTTAACCTCTTTATATTATAGAAGCATTTGAGTACATGCTACATCTTCTGTATCATCACTTGAAATTTACACACTGGCATTGCTGACACTTCAGCTGTCACAATACTTTTTATCCCCAAATTTGATAAGCCACCTCTGATTAAGCCACATGTAAATGCTAAATACTTCGGAGCATGATCTAAATACTGTTTTCCTGCCGACATCTGAGTCAGGAGTCGAAATGTGTTGTCTTGAAGCACATAAATGCCCTGATGATTTGTCCTTAGATTATCAATTTGTTTCTTGAAAACAGTGGTCCAAAAAATCTTTGCAAATAAATTTCATGATATCTAATTCATCCTTGAACCTTGCGGTGTCCTTTGTAAACCTTTCTATCAGTCCTTGTCCTACTCTAAAACCCATGTTTTTCAGCTTAGTAATGCATCTTCCATTTTCCACCTCCCCCTGGTCCGCGGACTTGTAGACGCCCGTCACCATCTCATTGTGGAGAAGCAAGAAAAGCGCCTCGTCTGCCATTTCCCGCAGCTTCTCTCGGGCTCCGGGACCCCGGGAGGAGGGAGGTCAGGGCCCTGGCACAGCGGCTGCCGTGGTGGATGCGGCCGCCTCCAGGGCCGCTGCCTCAGGGGCCTCCGCATGACCTCGCAGGGCCAGAGCCCGATCCCGCGGGAGGCCGGGGGGCAGGTGCTTCACCACATCCTCCCAAAGGCCGGCACCCGGCCTGAAAGCCCAGCCACAGGTGCGGGCGAGACCCCAGTCATTCATTTTTTTAAGCTAAGTATTTGTAGAAGAGTTAACAGTTAGATCAGGTGAAAAGGTACAGTAGAAAGATAAGGGTCTCTAGAGTGGAGAGTATTAGGATTCAAATCTTACCTCCCTTATTTTTCCTAAACCTCAACTTCCTGATTTGTTGAAAGAGTGAGCAGGCCTAGACCAGTGGGGACCACTAAACGGTAATAAGGACCTTGTGGCCCAAATATTGACTTAGAAAACGATATATTAATATTATTTATTATTATACTTTAGTTATTAAGGTAAATATTACTCATTACATTTTAATCTTGCTCAGGTCACACTAAGGAGTGTCGTGAGCTCCATGTGGCACATTGGCCACATGTTCAACACTCCTAGTCTAGATGGTATCTGAAGTCCCTTCCAGTACTAAACCTATGACCCTATGAAGCCAAGTCATGAACAGGCTTACAACAGAAAATAGGCCAATAAATAATTTAAAATAATATTAAAATATCCCATTAGTCACATTGTGATTTCTATGATGTCACAATTTTGAAAAGTAGACAAATATACACCATATACATTATATACATATAGACTATATACAATAGGTACTCAATAAGATTTTTATAATACTTCATGTTCATACACAGTCAATTCCATTAAAATATGAATATATGGATAGAGCATTCCAATACCTAATGACAATACACAAAAATGCTATATATTTTATCAATTCAATAAGTATTAAGCAAATTAAGCAAATACTGTGTCTGATGGTGTAGGGAGAATACAAAATCAGTAGAAGGTAGAACATGCTTTGGTAACTTGGTAACAATAAAGGGAAGTAGCATTAATTATTCAATCATATGATATAGACTATATGTTTCTAAGAATATAGAAAAGGAGCAAGCACACAGGGGCAGATAAAGCATGCAGGAGCAGATGCAGCTGGAGTGAGCCTGGGCAAGCTAATTTACCAACAGCAGGGGCAAATCCCAGCCCTACCACTACAGGAGTGAGGATATGTTGGAACTGTGTAAGAAAAAAACACAGGGCCTGTAGCAGTAACAGCATCTACTCCTGGGGCTATTAACCCACAGCCTGGAAGTTTAAAAATCACCTACCTGAATTTCCAGAGACAAAGATGATGGAGTAAACCCCAGCTACTCTAATCCCCCCATGAACCTGAAAACCTAGAGAATATTGCCCCAGAGTAAAATCCTAAAATAGTGGGACTAGCTGAAGGCTTGGGAGTCCTAGAGGAAGGGCATGGCTAAGGCTGTGCCTCAAAATGGAAAACAAAACAAAACAAAACAATAGATTGCAAAGACAAAGACTTTAGAATCCTATTATTGCAAGCATAAGGAACCAAATTCAGAAGGAGACAGCACTGACTCTATACCTGAAGCTGAAGACTCAAAAGGGAATATGAATTGGTCTCAAGCCCAGAAAGCATTCTTGGAAGAGCTCAAGAAGGACTTTAAAAACCAAATTAGAGAGGTAGAAGGTAAACTGACCAATTCATTTAAAATTACAATTGCAAAACTAGAAAAAAAAAAACTTTCACTGAAGAAAACATCTCCTTACAAAGTAAAATGTGTGAAATGGGAAAAGAGGTTCAAAATCTAACTGGAAAAAATAAACCCTAAAAATGAAATCTGAACATATTGAAAAGGAGCTTCAAAAATTGACCAAGGAAAATAATTCTCTAAAAATTAGAATCAGTCAAATTGAACCTAATGACTCTGTGAGGCATCAAGAATCAGTCAAACAAAACCTCAAGAGTGAAAAACTAGAAGATGTATAATATCTCAATGGAAAAATAACTGAACTGGAGAACAGATCCAGGAGAGATATTCTAAGAATTATTGGTCTACCAAAAGTCATAATGAAAAAAAAAAAGATCCTTGAAAATATCTTCCAAGAAATCATCAAGGAAAACTGCCCTGAAGTCCTAGAACCAGACAGTAAAATAGTTATTGAAAGAATCCACCAAACATGTCCTGAAAGACCTCACAAATTGAAAGCTTCAAGAAATGTTGTAGCCAAATTCCAGAACTATCAGATAATGGAGAAAATATTGCAAGAAGCCAAAAAGAAACAAATCAAATATCATGAAACTACAGTGTGGATCACACAGGACCTAACAGCTTCTGCACTGAAAGATCAGAGGGACTGGAATAAGATATTTCCTAAGGCAAAAGAGCTAAGGCTACAACCAAGGATCAGCTATCCAGCAAAACTGAGCATAATCTTTCAGGCAAGGAGATGGTCATTCAATGCAATAAGGGGCTTCCAGATGTTCCTGATGAAAAACCAAGAGATCAAGGGAAAATCTGATCTCCAAATACAAGACTCACAAGAGACATAGAAAAGTAAACAGGGAAATCACATATGTGCGCACACATACACACAGACACAGACACACAGACACACACACACACACACACACATAACTTGTTATTTAATAAGAGCAAACTGTTTACATCCCTAATGGGAAGCTGATACTTGGCAATATTGAGAATTGTATACTTATCATGACATTTACAAGGGATATAGATAAATAGAGCATGTGTGTATAAATTAACTAAAGTGATGATAAAAAAAACCTTATTAAGGGGTGCAAAGGGACCATAATGGGAGAAGAGGAAAGGAGGAAGCAGAAAAGGGTAAATTATGCCACATGAAGAGGCATAAAAATATATTATAGTACAGGGAAAGAAGGGAGGGAGATGAACATTATATGAGCTTCACCCTCATTGCTTGTGGTGTAAGGGGAGAATAACAATCACGAAGAGACATAAAATCATGAAGAGACATAAAACTTATCATAATACAGGATAACAGGGGAAGGGGAGGAGCACTGTATGAGATTTGTTCTTGTCTATGTTCATTCAAGGAGGAAATAACATACTACATTAAGTATAAAAATCTATCATACCCTACAGGGAGTGGAGGGGGAGAAGGGTAGAAAAAGGGAGGGAGGGTAATAGGGAGGGAATACTGAGAGAGGTGGTGATCAAAAAGAAATCTCTTAAGGAGGAGAAGGGAGAAATAAAAGCAAAAATGGGAGGGAATAGGCTGGAGGGAAAGTCAGTTATCATAATGTGAATGGAATGAACTCTCCCATAAAACAGGGGGATAGCATAATGGATTAAAAACACAATCCTATAATATGCTGTTTATAAGAAACATACTTGAAACATGGGGATATACACAGGGTAAAGGTAAAAGAACAGAATAAAATATATTATGCTTCAGCCAAAGTAAAAGAAAAAGCAGGGGTAACAATCCTTATCTCAGATAAAGCAAAAGCAAAAATAGATGTAATTAAGAGACAAGGAAGGAAACTATATCCTGCTAAAAGGCACCATCAAGAATGAAGCATTATCATTACTAAACATATATGCACCAACTTGTATAGCACCTAAATTCTTAGAGGAGAAGTGAAGGGAGTTAGAGGAAGAAATAGATAGCTAAACTATACTAGTGGTGGACTTCAATCCCCTCCTCTCTGAATTTGATAAGTCTAACCTCAAAATAAACAAGAAAGAAGTTAAGGAGGTAAATAGAATTTTAGAGAAGATAGGTATGATAGACCTCTGGAGAAAACTGAATGGTGATAAAAAGGAATATACAGTGGTACATGGCACATACAAAAAATTGACCATGGACTAGGGCATAAAAACCTCACAATCCAGTGCACAAATGCAGAAATATTAAATGCATCCTCCTCAGATCATGATGCAATAAAAATTACATATAACAAAAGGCCATGGAAGGCTAATTGGAAAGAAATAATTTAATCCTCAAGAATGAGTGGGTCAAACAAGAAATTATAGAAATAATCAGTAACTTCATTTGAGAGAATGACAGCAGTGAGACAATGTACCAAAACACGTGGGATGCAGCGAAAGCAGTTCTTATGAGAAGTTGTATATCTCTGAATGCACATGATTAAAATAGAGGAAATATAGACCTATAAATTGGGCATGCAACAGAAAAAGCTAGAAAAGGAACAAATTAAAAATCCCCAATTTAATAATAAATTAGAAATACTGAAAACCAAAGGAGAGATTAATAAAACTGAAATTAAGAAAACTGTTGAATTAATAAATAAAACTGAATGCTAGTTTTATTAAAAAAACAATACAATTGATATACCTTTAGTCAATATGATAAAAAAGACAAAAGAAAACCAAATCACAAGTATCAAAAACGAAAAGGGTGAATCTACCTCCAATGAAGAGGAAATTAAAACAATCATTAGTAATTATTTTTCCCAATTGTATGCCCATGAATTTGACAATCTTAGTGAAATGGATGAATATTTACAAAAAAATATAAGTTGCCTAGATTAACTGAAGAGGAAATAAAATACTTAACCCCATTTCTCAAGAAGAAATTAAACAGGCCATCAAAGAACTCCCTAGGAAAAATCTCCAGGGCCAGATGGATTTACTAGCAAATTCTATTAAACATTTAAAGAACAATTGATTCTAATACTCTACAAATTATTTTGGAAATTTGGAGGAGTCCTACCAAATTACTTTTATGACACAAATATGGTACTAACACCTAAATCAGGAAGAGAAAAAATGAAGAAAGAAAATTATAGACCAATTTTCCCCCATGAATATATATGCAAAAAATAAATAAAATATTAGCAAAAAGACTACAACAACTTATTATGAGAATAATATACTTTGATCAGGTAGGATTTACTCCAGGAATGCAAGGATGATTCAGTATTAGGGAACCTATCAGTGTAATTGACCATGTCAACAGTAAAAGTAGTAGAAACCACATGATAATCTCAATAGATGCATAAAATACTTTTGACAAAATACAACACCCATTCCTATTAAAAACACTAAAAAGTATAGGAATAAATGGAGTCTTCCTTAAAACAATAAGTAGAATCTATTTAAAACCATCAGCAAGTATTGGATGTAATGGGGATATGCTAGAAGCATTTCCAATAAGATCAGGGGTGAAACAAGTATGTCCATTATCACCCCTCTTATTCAATTTGGTACTAGAAATGTTAGCAGTAGCAATAAGAGAAGAAAAAAACAATTGAAGGAATCAGATTAGGCAAAGAAGAGATTAAGCTATCACTCTTTGCAGATGACATGATGATATACTTAGAGAATCAAGTAAAAAACTACTTGAGATAATAAATAACTTTAACAAAATTGTAGGATATAAAATAAACCCACACAAATCCTCAGCATTTCTATATATTTCTAATGAAATCAAACAGTAAGAGATATAAAGAGAAATCCCATTTAAATTTACTATAGACATTATAAAATATTTGGGAATCTACCTGCCAAAACAAATCCAGTACCTATATGAACACAATTATAAAACATTTTTCACACAAATAAAGTCAGAAATAAATAATTGGAAAAACATCAGTGGCTCAGGGGTAGGTTGTGTTAGTATAATAAAAACAATTTTACCTAAATTAAATTACATATTTAGTGCCATACCAATCAATCTACCAAAAAAATATTTTAAAAAACTGGAAAAAATATCAACAAAATTCATCTTTTTGTTCTCTCTCATTTGTTTTTGTTTTTTTTGCTTTATTTTGTCCCTTCTTTCTCATTGTTCACCCCATTGGTTATAATCCTTCTTTACAACATGAGTAATGTTTAACATGAAGGTATTTGTAGAACTTATATTTAATTACATGCTGTTATGGGGGAGGAGGGTAGAGAATGGGAGGAGAAAAATTGAAACTCAACAGATTGTGGAAGTGAATATTTTAAACTAAAAGTAAATACATACATTTTTTAAAAGAATATAGAAAAGGAAAATATTATTTAGAACTAGAATATTAAGTCATCCCCCTATTTCAATGTCTGAGGTATTTTGTATCATATAAATTAAGTATTCAAGTAATGGATTTTTTCTCCATTATTTTTTTCCTCTCTTCATTTATTTAATATCATGCTCAATGCACCATTATTAAGTTGCTAAAGTAGATATTATAAAGGTAAATAAAACTTGTCCCTTACTCTCAAACAGTTTATTATTTAATAGGAGATGGCATTTTTATTTGAGGATGCAACTGATTAAAATAAATATTTTCAAACATTAAAATGTAGTTAGAATTGTTGTAAGTGAACATGTAAACTTGAAGGAATGAAACAATTTGAAATATGTTCTATTTATCTGCACAAAATAATTAGATAATATACTCTGAGGCTATTTTCCAAATAAAGTTGAGCGAAAAATCTGATACTGATTTTTTAATATCAACAGGTATAGCACTAGACAGTTAGAAAAGGTTCTCTTTAATTTAGAATGTAGGGTTTTCAGAGCCAGAATTGCATGTACAGCACACACACACACACAGACACACACACAAACACACACATGCATACAAACCTAATCAGGTCATTATGTAAACTCAGAGGGTTAAATTTAGTAAGTACTTATTTCAGTGCTTTAAGGACCCATTATTTTATATTCATAGCTAATTCTAAGAAAGTTTATCTTAACCTCTCTATATTTAGCTAGAGATATTTCATGCGTAGCCATATCTAAAAAAATTAATCTCCAATTGGTCAATATTTCATGATTATTAATATTAAATTTGTTGAGACTATATCCTTAGGTATTTCCCCATGGGTTATGGAGCAGTCATGTCTCTTCCCTTCAAGATTCACCATTTAGCCTACCCTAAATACAAAGCTCCATTTTGACCCTTTTCTCATTCTTCCCTCTTTTTCATCTTGTTTTATGATTACATTCATTAGGGGCAGTTAGGTGAGGCAGTAGAAAAAGCAGCAAGCCTGGAGTCAGCAAATCCTGATTTCAAATCCAGCCTTAGACACTAACTGTGTGACCCTGAGCAAGTACTTTGCTTCTGTTTGTCTCAGTTTCCTCACCTATCAAATGGGGATTGTAATGGCACATACCTCCCAGGGCTGTTGAGGAGGTAAAATGAGATAATTATGGTAAAGCACTCAGTACAGTGCCTAGTATGTGTAAATAAGTGCTATATAAATGATAGTTAAGTTATATAAATGTTACCTATTATCATTAATTTCCATGGCTTCAACGACCACATCTACACAGATAATTCCCAAATTTACATCTCTAGTCCTGATGTATTTAATGAACTTTAGAAATGTATCTGTAATTGCTGAGTGTCAGCTGATACCTCATGTTCAAAATGTCCTAAACTGAATTGACCACTTTGCCCCTAAACATGCCTCTCTTCCAGTTTTCCCTGTTTCTGTCATCTAAGCTATCCGTATATGAAACCTTGGAGTTATCTATGAATAAGCTTAGAGTTATCTGAATTTCTCTTTTATTTATACCCCATATCCAGTAAGTTGTCAAATTCTGTCATTTCTACATCAATAGCATTGCTCATGCATCCACTTCACTCAAAATGCCATGACTTCCTTGAACTGTTGTAATAATCTCCTAGTTGATCTTATTGCCTCCAGTTTCGCTCTGCTTAAATTGATCTTTCAATCAGCTGTAAAACAATCTTCCTAACATATCTACTCAAATCATTCTGCTAATAAATAACATTTAGTAAGTACCTTTGGTCACTAGTATAATATGTAAACTACTCATGCTGGCATTTGATTTCTTCTACAGTCTGTCTTCAAATTAGCTTTCCAGTTTTATATTCTATAACTCTCCACACTATATTCCAGTTGAATTCTGCTACTATCCATTCCTTGAACTAGAATTTCCTGAAGGTGGCAGTTCCCACCCTTTTATATATATGATTCCCCCATTCCTGGAATATGTTTTCTTCTTACCTTTCTTTCAGAACTCCGATGTTTGTTCAATACCTTTCATTGATGCCAACTCATCCCTGATTCCTCCAGCTAACAGGGATGTTTTGAGCACACTCCCTAGATCTTTTTTTACTACTATCACTCCACATATGATATGCATACACCCACATATACACCCACACATACATGCATACACACACAGTAGAATGTAAGCTCTTTGATGTAGGGACTGTATCTTTTATATCTCTGTATCCCTAGGTATGAGATTGGATATTTTTTCCATCTAATAAATCTTTAAAGAAGGTATGTTGGAAACTACTTTCCTCTAAGTTTTTACATCCTATCTCCAAGGATAGTGAATGCCATTCAACAAAATAAATATTTATTAAATTTTGGCTATTTTTACAATACTCCTCTAGGCACAGGTAATTAGAAAGATAAAAAGTAAAATCATCCCTGCTCTTAAAATACTTATATTCTCCTAGAGTGAGGCTAAAGGAGTACACAAATGTTTACAAAAGTAAATAAAGTAAATACAAACACATTAGGGGCAGAAATCTAATTATTTTTGTTTGTTTTGTCTTTAGGAAAAGCCTTAGATATAAGATGGCAGCTAAACTGTTTTAAAAAGAAGTTAAGGATTCTGTGAGGCAGAGCTGAGGAGAAACTACATTGACAGCATGGGAGATCATTTGTACTAAGGTATGAATGTGGGGAATGGTCAATATTATGTAGAGAACACTGGTAGGCCAATGTGATAAGGATGGAAAGTGAGTGAAGGGAAGTTATATAAAATAACCACAAAGGTAGGTGGGAACCAGATTGTGTGGGCTTTAAATACCAGGCTACTAAGAATTCTTAATTTTATCCTAGAAATGATATGGAGATTGTGTGTGTGTGTGTGTGTGTGTGTGTGTGTGTGTGTTTGTAGTGGGAATGACATAGTTTTGTGGATCTGTAATTCTATTTGGAGGTGGCAGTGAGGCTTTCAAGTAAAGGAATCCAGCTGGCAGTCAGCAATATGGAAGTGGAGCTCAGAAAAGAGATCAGAGCTGAATACAGAGATCTGAGATAGAATATAGGGAATATAAGGGAATATAATTAGAACAATGATAGGCAGTAATATTACCATTACAAACTCTATGAGACCAAAGAGAAGAGAGTCCAAGATGGAGTTGGGGGATCCCCATACCTCATAAAGAGAGAACAATAATGATCCATAAAATAAAATAAAAGATGATCCAATAAATAAAAGAGACTGAAATGTAGAGTTTTGACAGATAGGAGAACTAATGGATAAAATGTCACAGGAACAAGGAAAGAGAATAATAATTATGAGAACACATTAAGATTGTCTAAAGCTGGGGTGGAGGTAAGATGGCAGAATAAAAGCAGGAACTTGCTTGAGTTCCCACTCCAACCATCTCCAATACCTGCAAAAATGACTCTATACAAATTTTAGAGTTATAGAACCCACAAAGTGACAGAGATAAACATTTCTCCCACTGAAAGCATACTGATAGGCCAACAGGAAGTGTCTATCACACCAAGCTGAGAGTGGAGAGCATTCCTATGTGAGCCATGCTGGCCCAAACCAGGGGTGGCCCAGGCCTGAAGCACAGACCAGCTGGAACAGATTTCAGGAAAGTGACTCACTGGTAACTGTGCCAGTTTATAGACTTCTCAACCCATAAACACCAAAGAGGAAATAAAATGGCAGTGGGGAACTCTAATGGAACTGGGTGAAAGAAGAGCACTGTCCAGCCCTGATTGGATCTTGGTCACAGTCTTGGGTGGTGGTCCTGGGGTAAAGAGCACTAGCATGGCAGACCTTCTGGCAGCTGTATAGAGAGTGTCCTCCTCATAGCTATAACAACAGCTCTGACAATATCTGTCCAAAACTCCAGAAATTTGGGACACATCACTTTCCATTCTGGAAGTAGAGTTCTACCACGGCAAAGAGCTCAAAAGTCAAGCAATTGGCTGGCAAGATGAGCAGAGAAAGTATAATCAAACTATAGAATCATTTATTGTGAACAAAGATGATCAAAACATAGAATGAGAAGACAACAAAGTCAAAACTCCTGAATTAAAAGCCTCCAAGAAAAATAGGAATAGTTCACAGGCCATGGAGGAGTTCAAGAAGGATTCTAAAAATTAAGTAAGAGAAGTAGAGGAACAATTGGAAAGACAATTGAGAATGGATTGAGAAAATAATGAAAAACAAGTCTGACTGAAGAAAATAACACCTTAGAAAATAGACTAACTCAAATGGCAAAAGAAGTCCAAAAAGCCAATGAGGAGAAGAATGCCTTAAAAAGTGTAATTGGCCAAATGGAAAAGGAATTTCAAATATCATAGAAGAAAATTATTGCTTCAAAATTAGATTGGAGCAAATGGAAGTTAATGACATTATGAGAAATCAAGATACTATAAAACAAACCCAAAGGAATGAAAAAAAGAGAAGGCAATGTGAAATATCTCATTGGAAAACCCACTGATCTGGAAAAATAAATCCAGGGGAGATAATCTAAAATTTATTGACTACCTGAAAGCCATAATCAAAAAAAGAGCCTAGATATCATCTCTCAAGAAATTTATCCAGGAAAATTACCCTAATATTCTAGAATCAGAGGGGAAAATAGAAATTGAAAAAATTCACCAATCACCTCTTGAAAAATATCACAAAAGAAAACCTTATAGACAAATTCCAGAGTTCCCAGGTGAAGGAGAAAATATTACAGATTATCAGGAAGAAACAATTTGAGTATTGTGGAAAAACAGTCAGGATAAGCCAAGATCTAGCAGCTTCTACATTAAGGGATTGAAGGGCTTAGAATATAATATTCTGGAGGTTAAAGGAGCTAGCATTAAAACCAAGTATCATCTATACAGCAAAACTAAGTATAAGACTTCAGGAAAAATATGGATTTTCAATGAAATAGAGGACTTTCAAGCATTCTTTTTTAAAATTTTAATTAAATTTTATATTTATTTTTAGTTTACATCATTCATTTCCACAAGATTTTGAGTTACAAATTTTCTTCCCATCCTTCCCCTATCCACTACCCCAAAACAGTGATCCCACTGTATACCCCCTCCCCCAATCTGCTTTTTCCTATATCCTCCCCAGTCCCCTTCAACTTTCCAGTAGGGAAAGATGCATCTCTATATCCCAGTACCTTTATATCTTATTTCCCAGTTGCATGTAAAATAATAATAATAATAATAATAATAATAATAATATATTTTAAACATTTGAGTTTAAAACTTTGAATTCCAGATTCTTTTCCTTCCTCCCTTTTCAAGCACCTTTACTGGGAAGATAAGCAATTCAATATAAGGAGTACATATGTAGCTGTACAAAACATTTCAATAGTGTTTATATTGTGAAACACTGATGATATTTCCATCTCTCCTATCCTGACCCCCATTTGTTCTCTTCTCTACTTTGACCCTGTCCCTTTTCAAAAGTGTGTGCTTCCAACTTCTCTCCCCTCCAACCTGCTCTCCCTTCCGTTATCCCTCCTCTCATCCCCTTCTCCTCTCCTCTCCTGTAGGATGAGATACCCTATTTCGTGTGTATGTCATTGCCTCCCTAAGCCAAATTGATTGAGAATAAGGTTGACCCATTCCCTTTTGCCTTCCTGTTTTCCCTTCCATTGTAACAGTTTTCCCCTGCTTCTTTTATATGAGATAATTTACCCCATTCTGTCTCTCCCCATCTCCTCTCATTATATTCCTCTTTCACCTCTCAATTTCATCTTTTAATTATCATACCTTCCTATTCAATTGGTCTTGTGCCCTCTATATATACCTGTACACATATATACACACAGTCACATATGTATCCATATTCTCATTTACCCTCCTATATAGACATATATGTGTGTGTGTGTGTGTGTGTGTGTGTGTGTGTATACAATCAGTTCTATTCCCTTCAACTCTTCTCATACTGAGAAAAGTTTCATAAGTTACCTTCCTTGTTTTACCATGTAGGAATATAAATAGTCCAACTTTGATAAGTTCCTTATGATTTCTTTTCCCTGTTTACCTTATGATGCTTCTCTTGCTTCTTATGTCTGAATGTCACATTTTCTATTCAGCTCTGGTTTTATCATCAAGAATGCTTGAAAACCCTTTATTCCACTGAATGACCATATTTTCCCCTGAAACATGATACTCAGTTTTGTTGGGTAGGTTATTCTTGCTTTTAATGCCAGGTCCTTTGCCCTCTGGAATATCAAATCCCAAGCCCTTTGATCCCTCAGAGTAGAAGCTGCCAGATCTTGCATTATCCTGATTGTGTTTCCACAATATTCAAATTGTTTCTTCCTGGCTGCTTGTAATATATTCTCCTTGATCTGGAAATTCTGGAACTTGGCTATAATATTCCTAGGAGTTTTCTTTTGGCGATTATTTTTAGGAGGTGATGGGTGGATTCTTTCAACCTCTATTTTGCCCTCTGGTTATAAAACATCAGGCCAATTTTCCTTGAGAATTTCTTGAAGGATGATCTCTAGTTTCTTTTTTTGATCATGACTTTCAAGTAGTCCAATAATTTTTAAATTATCTCTCTTGGATCTATTTTCCAGATCAGTGGATTTTCCAATGAAATATTTCACATTGCCTTCTATTTTTTTTCATTTGTTTGGATGTTTTTAATAGTATATTGATTTTTCATAAAGTCACTAGCTTCCATTTGCTCTAATCTAATTCTGAAGGAATGATTGTCTTCAGTGAGCTTTTGATATTCTTTTTCCATCTGGTAAATTTGGATTTTTAAGGCATTCTTCTCCTCATTGGCTTTTTGAGCCTCTTTTGCCACTTGAGTTAGTCTATCTTTTAAGGTGTTATTTTCTTCAGTCAGGTTGAAGACTCTCATTTCACAGTTTTCTTGCATCATTCTCCTTTCTCTTCCCAATTTTTGCTCCACTTCTCTTATTTGGTTTTCAAAATTCTTCTTAAGCTGCTCTGTGGCCTGTAAACAGCTCATATTTTTCTTGGAAGCTTTTTTGCAGGAGTTCTGACTTTGTTGTCTTCCTCCTGTTCCATGCTTTGATCTGTGTTGTCTCCAAAAGAGGATTCTAATGTCAGATTGCTCTGTTTGCTTCGCTTCCTTTCCTTGCTCATGTTGCCACTCAATTACTTGACTTTTGAGTCTTTTGCCACAGTAGAACTCTGATACCAGAAAGGGGAGCTTTGTCCCAAATCACTAGGGTGTTCACAGCTACTGGTTCTATTAGTTGGGTGCCCTCTCAGAAGCCTCCACTGGCTCTGTCACCTGGTCATGCACCCCAGGACCTCCACCCTAGACAACAATCCAGATCCAAGCAGATTAGAGCAAGTATGATTACCCCTCAGACTGGTCACTTGCCACCCCTACAGTCTGCAGTCCAGGAGCTCTGAAGCAGCACAGCCAAAGAGCCTAAGCTGCTTCTTGCTCTGGGGCAAAGGTCAGATCACATTCCAGATCTCAATGTTCCCACAAATTCTACACTGACCTCTCACTTTATCTTTGGCATCTATGGGTTGCTAATTCTGGAAACCTCCACAGCTGCAGGTAATCTGGAGTCCCTCCAGCCAGTGGCTGGTCAGACCGCCCTAAGGCTAAAACCTCTGACTCACTCCAGGCTGGGCTCTGCTCCAAGGGAGCTGTGCTGGCACCTTCCTGCTGGCTTGCTAGGCTGTCTTCAGTGGGAGGTTAGCTTCTCTCCATCATTGTGTGTGTCTGTAGCTCCAAAGTTGTCTAGAGTCATTTTTATGTGATTTGGAGGAGGTGGAAGCCAGAGCCATGTGGAAGTCCTGTTTTTAATCCACCACCTTGACTCTGCCCCCCACCCCCAACTTTCTTTTTTTTTGCCTTTTGGAGGGCAATTGGGGTTAAGTAACTTGCCCAAGGTCACACGGCTAGGTTTTTGTTTGTGTGTGCATTAAGTGTCTGAGGCCGGATCTGAACTCAGGTCCTTCTGACTCCAGGTCCGACGCTCTACTCACTGTGCCACCTAGCCGCCCCCCACCCCCAACTTTCAAGCATTCTTGAAGAAAAAAACATAGCTGACAAAAACATTTGACTTTCAAATGCAAGGAACAAGAGAAGCATATAAAGGAATTAGGCAAGAGAAACCACAATGAACTTATTAACGTTGAACTATTTATATTCCTACTTGGAAAGGCTATATTTGTAACTCATGAGACTTTTCTCATTATGAGGATAGTTGAAGGGACTATAGATATATATGTGCATATATATGTATAAGTATGTTTGTATGTATATATGTATGTGTGTGTGTGTCCATGTATACATAGAGGGCACAGGGTGAGCTGAACATGAAGGGAAATCAAAAATAAAATTAAGAGGTGAGAGAAGAATATATTGGGAGAAGGAGAAAGCAAGAGATAGAATGGGATGGAATATCTCAAATAGAGGAGGCAGGTAAAGGCTGTTAAAATTGAGGGGAAGAGCAGGAAGGTGAAAGGGAATGAGTCAACCTTATTCATATTGGATTTGACTTAAGGAGGGAATGACATTCACACTCAGCTGGGTATTTTACCCTACAGGAAAATAGGGGATAAGGAGATAAGAGGGGGGAATGATAAGAAGTTGGGCAAGTTGGAGGATAGGGAAGTTAGAAGCAAACACTTTTGAAAAGGGACAGGGTCAAAGGAGAAAATGGACTAAATGGGGGCAGGATAAGGTGGAGGGAAATGTAGTCTTCCACAATATGACTACTATGGAATTGCTTTTCATTACTTCACATGTATAACATATTGAATTGCTTGTCTTCTCAATGAGGGCGGGTGAGGAGTGGAGAAGGGAGGGAATCTGGAACTCAAAGTTTTAAAAAAAGAATGTTAAAAATGTTTTTTTACACATGCAATGGGGAAATAAGATATACAGGCAATGGGGTATAGAAATCCATCATGCCCTACAAGAATATAAGGGGGGATTAGGGGGCATATAAGAGCAGGTATATTATGGGAAGGTGTATTCAGTAGCTTTGCCATCTTGGGGTGGGGGATACAGGAGAGATGGGGAAAATCTGTAACTCAAATCTTTGGAAAATGAATGTTGAAAGCTAAAAATACATTTTAAAAAAAAGATTGTCAAAAGCTTGAGGGTTCAAGAAATATGAACATCAAGGAGAGGCCATTAGATTTAGCAATTTAAAAATCACTGGTGACCTTAAATAAAGGAATTCCGGTCAATAATGCATTCAGCAACTATACTGCAAAGAATTGAAAAATAAATGGAAGGTGAGGAACTGAAGGAAGCATAGACAATTCTTATTATGGTTTTGGCTACAGATGAATAGGATTTAGAGGACTGAAGGGTCAAGGGAATTCCCTTTTTTAATATTAGGGAAAGCTTGATATGTTTCAGAGAGATGGAAGAAGCTTCTGAGGATGATGGAAGTGAATAGGATCAAGAATTTAAGGGTATGGGTTAATCTTGACAAGTTAAAGCCAAGCTCTTCATCAGGGTTTGAGTAAAAGAAGAAAATAATAAAGACAATTTTGAGATGTGGAATTGGGGAAAAGAGGAAACTCATAGCAGATGGTTTCTATTTTCTTAGTAAAGTAGTAGATATCATCTGCTGCAGTAGGAATAGGTTGTGTAGGAGGTCTGAAGAGACTGAAGTGTTTAGAATAGCTGCTGCAAAGAGTGTGATAGAAAGTCAATTTGGGATAAATAAAAGCATCACTGTGCAGTAATGAGGGTCCATCTGAGATAAGAAAACAAAATTTTAGTGAATCCAGTTAGCATAAGTGAATGACTTTGAAAAGACCTATTGAACACATGAGAAAATGGGGAAAAAGAATGGCAAATATATGGAAGGCAAGTTAGTAGGGGTAACCCAGAACTGGGGTTTGGCAAGATATAACTATACACCAATGAATATGGGATTCAAGACTGAACTGGTTGGGGCGGCTAGGTGGTACAATGGGTAGAGCATCCGCCCTGGAATCAGAAGGACCTGAGTTTGGATCCAGCCTCAGACACTTAACACACACACAAACAAACAAACAAACAAAAACCTAGCCGTATGACCTTGCGCAAGTTACTTAACCCCAATTGCCCTCCAAAAGGAAAAAAAAAAGACTGAACTGGTTAACCATAATATCAGGGCATTGAAAAAAGCCAAAGGAGTGGTGAGCCAAGATGGTGGCATAAAGGCAAAGATTTTCATATGCTCTTTGAAATTCCCCTCCAAAGAACTTTAAATTAATGCCTAGAATGACAAGATGAAAAAAAGATAAAGTAAAATAATTTTCCAGGCCTAAACAACTTAGAATGTCAGTAGGAAAAGGTCTGTCTCACTGGTATTAGAGTATAGTGCAACCCAACACAAGACTGGGTCTCAGCAAGCCAGCAAAATTTCTTGGAGGTGACTGAATAAATGATGGTGACTTCCAGAGCTCTTAGTGTAGACAGTAAAGGAGGGGGAGAGGGGCAGACAACTGGTCAGAAGGAGAGATAATCTGAGATTACTGGACTACCTGAAAGCCAAGATCAAAGACAGAGACTAGACATTATTTTTCTAGGAATGATCAAGGAAAACTCTGATATGCTAGAACCACAGGGTAAAAGAGAAATTGAAAGAATCGACTGATTATCTCCTAAAGGAGATTCCAAAATGAAAACTCATGGGAATATTAAAACTGAATTTAAGAGATCCCAAGTGAGATAAATTGCTATTAATAACTAATTGTGTAGGAGATCCAGACTTTTCCCCTGTCCTATTTCCTTGATCAAAATTCAGTCTTTGAAGAACATTACTGACTTTTGAAAAAATTTACCCACATGGACCATCTGTCTAAGGTGAAGTAGATCCTTTGCCTAGATTGCCCAAAGCTGGGGGTGGTCTGGGTATATAGGTGTTCTCTTTGTCCAAGAATGATATAATATCACTTTCAGCCCCATATTGGGGTGAGTCCACTTCTTATTGTAATATTCATTCTCTCATTAGTTGTTAACCAATCATAGTTGATTGCTACCTTCAAAAACATTCATTCTTCCAAGGGCTTATTAATTATAAGCCCATTTCCATGAGGGTCTTTGGCATTCAAGAGTGCCACTGACCTCTTTTGTTAATAAGGTTATTAATAAAATGATTAATTAACCAAAAATTATGCTTCTCCCACTTTTTAAATGTCACAGAAGTGAGAGGGAAAATACTTCAAGCAGCTAGAAAGCAACAATTGAAATATCATAGAAACACAATCAGGATAACACAAGACTTAATAACTCCTACATTGAGGGATCAGAGGACTTGGAATAAGATATTCAGAGGGAAAAAGAGCTAGGATCGCAACCAAGAATCACCTGCCCAGCAAAACTGAGTATGATAGTTTGGGGGGTGGGGTGATGCATATTTAATGAAACAGAGGTCTTTTAAGCATTCCAGATGAAAAGTCGAGAGATAAATAGAAATTTCAATTCTCCAATACATGTCTGAAGAAAGGGTGAGAAAGAGGGATGCACTGGGAAAGGGGGGAAAAGAGAGGTAGAATCTCATATAAAAGAGACATGAGAGGGGTGGCTAGGTGGTGCAGTGAATAGAGCACTGGCCCTGGAGTCAGAAGGACCTGAGTTCAAATCCAGCCTCAGACACTGAACACAAAAACTAGCTGTGTGACCTTGGACAAGTCACTTAACCCTAATTGCTCTCCAAAAAGCAAAAAAAAGGGGGGTGGGGAGACATGAGAGACCTTTTATAGTGGAGAACAAGATGAGAAAAGGTGGCAGGCAACTCTTGAACTCTACTTTCATTGGAATTGGCTCAAAAAGTAAATAACATGGTCACTAAGTTGGGTATAGAAATCCATCTTACCCTATAGGGAAGTAGGAGGAGAGAGAATTTTTTTTTAAAGGGGGGGAAGTTGATAGAAGTGAGGGTAGATTGGAGGAGATAGTGGTCAGGAGAAAAACATTTTTGAAAAAGTATAGGGTAAAATGAGAGAAAGAAAAAAATAAGCAGGGGAAAAATAGAATGGAGAGAAATACATAGTAGTCATAACTGTAATTGTGAATGGGATGAATTCACTTATAAAACAGAAGCAAATAGTGGAGTAGATTAAAAATCAGATATTGCAATATATTGCTTAATATAATCCAAATTATTAATTTTGCATCTTGTAATCTTCTTTATCTCTGATTTTGTCAAAAATTCTACCCTTCTCTATAGCTGTGACAAACTACTCCTTGATCTCCTGATTTGCTTAATGTCTATATCATGTATCCATTTTGAATTTATCTTGATTTATAAAGATGTTGCTGTCCCCATTAATTTTTGTCAAATAGTGAGTTCTTATCCCAGAAGCTGGGGTCTTTGAAATTATGAAAGTCTAGATTGCTATGGTCACTAGTGTGCCTTGAGCACC
This sequence comes from Gymnobelideus leadbeateri, assembly GCA_011680675.1. Lineage (NCBI taxonomy): Eukaryota > Metazoa > Chordata > Mammalia > Diprotodontia > Petauridae > Gymnobelideus > Gymnobelideus leadbeateri. Next base: position 112,958 of record WOXC01000172.1, on the reverse strand, counting down.
TAATCTATTCCACTGATTCACCATTCTATTCCTTAGCCAGTAGCAGATAGTTTTAATGATTGTCACTTTATATTATGGTTTGATATCTGGTACAGCTAGGATACATTCCTTTGCATTTTTTAAAAAATCAATTCCTTTGATATTTTTTATCTTTTGTTCTACCAGATGAATTTGGATATGATTCTTTCTAGCCCTACAGATGGGGTTTTGGGAGTTTGATTAGCAGAGCACCAAATAAGTAAATTAAATTAGGTAGCACTGACATTTTTTAATATTATTTCAGACTATCCATGAATCATTGATATTTTTCCAATTGTTTAGATATGACTTTATTTGTGTAAAAAGTGTTTTGCAATTGTTTCATATAGTTCCTGGGTTTGTCTTGGCAGGTAAAATATCAAGTATTTTATATCATTTACACTTATTTTACATGGAATTTATCTTTCTATCCCTTGCTGCTGGGCTTTGTTGGGCAAATAAAGAAATGCTTATGGTTTATGTGGGTTTCTTTTATATCCTCCAACTTTGCTAAAATAATTCCAAATAGGTTTTTAGTTTATTCTCTAGGGCTGTCGGAGTATACTATGATACCATATGCAAAGAATGCTAGTTTGCTTTCCTTGCTACGTATTCTAACCCCTTTCATTTCTTTTTCTTCCCTTATATAGCTAACATTTCTAGTGCTATATTGAGTAATAGTGGTTATAATGGTCATCCTTGCTTCAACTCTCATCTCACTGGGAATGTTTCTAGCTTATTTTCATTACAGATAATTCTTGTTGATGGTTTTAGCCACCACTTTTCATTTTAAGGAACATTCCTTTTATTTATATGCCATTCAGTATTTTTAATAGGAATGCCGTTGCTGTTTTGTAAAAGGGTTTTTCTGTATCTATTGAGATAATAACATGATTTTTGTTACTTATATTATTGATACAGTCTATTATGTTAATAATTTCCCTATGTTAACACATTTCTGCATCCTACTTGGTCATAATGTGTAATCTTTGTAATATATTGTTGTAATCTTTTAGTATGTCTTTTAAAATTTTTCATCCATATTCATTAGGGGAAATTGATCTGTAGTTTTCTTTCTTTTTTTCGCTCTTCCTGGTTTAGATATGTTTGTGTCATAAAAAAGAATTTGGGAGGACTCCACTTATTTTCCCAAATTGTTTATATAGTATTGGAGGGCTGTTTTTTTTTTTTTAATGTTTGGGTGGTAGAATTCATTTGTGAAGCTATTCTGGTCCTGTTTTGTTTTTTCCTTAGGCAGTTCAATGAAAATATGTCCATTTCTTTTTTCTAAAATGGGGCCATTCAAGTATTTTATTTCCTCTTCTATTAATCTGGGCAACTTATAACTTTGAAAATATTCACTCATTCACTTAGATTGTCAGATTTATTGACATAAAATTTGGCCAAATACATCCTAATTATTACTTTAATTAACCAATTTAATTTTAATACTGGTAATTTGGTTTTCTTTTTTTTTAAATCAAATTAACCAAAGGCTTATCTATTTTATTGTTGTTGTTTTTTTATAAAACCAGACCTTAGCTTTATTCATTCAGTGATTTTCTTACTTTCACTCTTATTAATCTCTCTTTAGATTTTCAGGATTTCCAATTCATTTTGTATGGTTTTTTTTTCAGTCAGTTCCAAGTTCTCCTTCTTTTTTTTTGGGGGGGGGGGCGCAGCTAGGGCTCTGCTGATACAACCTGCATACTCTCCTGATACAGACTATGTTCCTCTCTCACCCTGGTGCAACAATTCTTGCAGACCTTCCTAGTTGTCTTGGGCTGGCGATTTGTTTTACTCTTTTTTGTGGGTTCTGCTGCCCTAGAATTTGTTTAGAGTCATTTTTAAGGGGATGTGAAGGGATTTGGGGAAAGGTCAGTTGAGTCCCTGCCTTTATTCTGTCATTTTGGTTCCACCTTCCCCAACTTCCAGTTTGGTTTTTAATTGGATATTTTTAATTTGTTCTTTTTCTAGCTTTTTTAGTTCTGTTGTTACCCTCACCCCCTTTAATTAATCTCCACCCCTCCTATTTCCCTTCCAATATAGATTGATATCTATATTCAACTGATTGTGTGTATTTTTTGTCTTTGAGCCACTACTGATAAGAGTAAGATTCAAGTGATGCATTGTCCACCCTCCCATCTTTCCTTTCCCTATCATAGGTCTTTCAGACCTCTTCATGTCAAATAATTTACCCCATTCTATCTCTCCTTCCTATTTTACCCAGTGTACTCCTCCTTGTCATCCCTTAATTATATTTATGTCATTCACTCAAATTCCCCTTATAACCATACCTTCTGCCCATAGCTATTCTTTTTAGCTGTACTATTAGAGGGACACTTTTTTTTTAAGAATTACAAGCATAATCTCACATAGGTATGTAAAATTTCAACTCCACTGAATCCCTTATGTTTTCTTTTACCTCTTTCCCTTTTTCAGCTTTTTCAGTCTTAACATGTGAACTCATGTTAAGTTGTCCAAGACATTGTCCTTGAAATCCTTCTAATTTCATTCAATGACCATTTTTGCCCCCATGATATATTATGGTTAATTTCACCAGGTAGGTGATTCTTAGTTGTAGCCCTAGTTCCTTTGCCTTCAGGGATTTCATGTCCCATGACTTCTGAACCTTTAATGTTAATCCTGCTATGCTATGTAATTCTGATTGAGGTCCCCTAATATTTGACATATTTCTTTCTGACCACTTCCAGTAGTTATTCCTTGACCTCATAGTTCTGAAATTTGGCTGTAATGTTCTTTGAAATTTTTATTTTGGAATCTCTTTCCTGAGGTGATGGATGGATTCTTTTTTTTTTCTTCCTTTCTTTTTTTTTGGATGTGGGGAGGTAAGGCAATTGGGATTAAGTGATTTGCCCAAGGTCACACAGCTAGTAAGTATGTCAATTGTTTGAGGTCAAATTTGAACTCAGGTCCTCCTGAATCCAAGGCTGGTGCTCTATTCATTGCACTACCTAGCCGCCGAAAAGTGGATTTTTTCAATTCCTATTTTGCCCTCTGGCTCCAGGAAATCAGGCAGTTTTCCTTGATAATTTCTTGAAAGAGTCTTTCCAGGTCCTTCTTTTGATTATCACTTCCAGGTAGTCTAATAATTCTGACATTGTCTGTCCTGGATCTGTTTTCCAGATCAGTTGTTTTTCCCATGAGGTATTTTCTTCTATTTTTTTTTTCATCCTTCTGAATTGGTTTGATTGATTCTTGATGTCTCATAGAGTCATTAGCTTCCACTTGTCCAATTCTAACTTTGAAGTTGTTTTCCACAGTGGATTTTTGTATCTCCTTTCCCTTTAGGTCAATTCAACTCCTTAAGCAATTGATTTATTTTGCTAAAGTGTTGACTCTTTTTCTATAATTCTCAGGAATAACTATTATTTCTTTTCCTGTTTTTTTTCTTCTACCTCTCTTATATGATATTTAAGCTTTCCCATGAGTACTTTCTGGGTTTGAGGCCACATCCTGTTTTTATTTGGGGCTTTACCTATAGGTATTTTGACATTGTTGTCCTCTTCTGATTTTTCTTATCTTGATCTTCCCTGTCACTCTAATAGCTTTCTCTGGTCAGATTATTTTTGTTGTTGTTGTTGTTGTTTTGCTCATCATTTTTTTCCTTTCTATTTTTCAACTTGAACTCTGCTCCTTGGTTGTATGGGGTACTGTTTCATGCTTCTTTTGTCACAAGTTGCAGGCCTTTGCTGCTTACCTGGTACTGCACTGAAGTTACCCTGAGACCCACGGTGGACCCTTGTGTCTGGTACCACATTGATGTTGGGTGATGGAAAATGTCTGGCACTGCTTGAGGCCATAGGATTCTGGCAGTTTACCTGGTGCCATACCTGGTGCTAAGCCAGAGTACTTGTGCTAATTTCCGGCATGTGCTGGGTGTTTATGAATTGGCATCTGCCTGTTTCTCTGGGACTACACAGGAACATGTGGCAGTGGACCTGGCACTGATGGTTGCCTGTTTGCTTAACCAGCCATAGGGTTGGTAACTACCTGTTGTTCCAGGACTACATTGAAGCATTTAGCAATTCTCAGAACTGGAATCTGCCCATTCCCCTGACTATGCTGAGTCACATGGGGATTACTAGTTTTGGTGTTAGACTGCTCTGCCACACTGGGGTTCAGGATCTCCCACTAGTTTTCTTAAGTGGGGCTTATTGTTGGCTTGCTGGACTGCTTCCTGCCCTGGACTACAGTTTCCTTTTACCTGAATGAGACAAACATTTCTTGTCATTTTGTGGGGCTAGAAAGTTGTTTTATTCTGTCTTTTTTGCTGCTTCTGTTATTCCAGTATTTGTTTTAGAGTGCTATTTTATGGTTGTTTGGAGGTGACTATGGGAGAGTTATGGTGATTTACTTCTTAATCTACTACTTAATTACTACTTAATCTACTACTCCTGGTAGTACCTGATTTTAACCAATTCAAATTTTTAAGGAGGTGTTTACTTATTTTTCCATTTTTTTTGTGGATTTTCTTATATATAACACCCATTTATTTTCCCAATTTTTCTTCTGCTTCTCTTAAATTCTGTTTTGATCTCTTCCAGCCCAAGAATAATGTATATTTCTTTTCAAAGCTTTGTATGTAGGTGCTTCGACTTTGTCTTTTTCTGAGTTTTTGTTTACATCTTTCCTGTCACCATAGCAGCTTTTTATACTCAAAGCTTTTTGTTTTTTTGTTTGTTTTTGCTCATTTCCAGTCTGTTTTTTGACTTTAAAAGTGGATCTCTACTGCTAGGGTACAGGATGCCCTGTCCCAACCTTCTTGCATGTGTGCCTAGGGGGCTTTAGCACTGGGGCCTCTTTGACTGACAACCCACCTGCTACACTGGAGTCACTTGGTCTAGGCTAGGTGGTTGCACTAGGGCCTCCAGACCAACCAGGACTTACTTCTAAATTGCTGCATTGGGGCTGGAGGTCTCACAGTTGGCTTGCTGTGCCACTGGACTATTGATCTGGTACTGCAGGGCCACAATTGCTGATCTCTCCTGGGATTAAGGGCCTCCTGCTGGCTTGCCTGGACACCACATGTGCTATGCTCTGCCCCCATTTTAGCCAAGTGAGACAGACTTTTCCAGCAGTCCCAAGTTATCCTGGACTAGAACATTTTTTGACCCCAGCCTTTAATAGTTCTCTAACTCCAGAATTCATTTTAACATGTGATTTAAAGCTGTTTCGAAGGAAACTGGGGAGAGCTCAGCAACTTGCTGCCTTTTTCCTGCCCTCTTCACTCCACCTCTCCCTAAATTCCTTTGATCACACAAATGTGGTGCTGATACCTAAACCAAGGAGAGCAAAAACAGAGAATGAAAACTATAGGCCAATTTCTTTAATGAATATTGATGCAAAAATTTAAACAAAATACTAACAAGGAGATTACAGCAATATATCTGAAATATCATATACCATGATTGGGTGGGATTTATACGAGGAATGCAGGCTTAATTGAATATTAGAAAAACTATCAGCATCATTGAACATATCAATAAGAAAGACAACAAAAGATATATGGTTATCTAAATAGATGAAGAAAATCTTTTGACAACATTGAACACATTCTTATTATAAACAATAGAAGCCATAGCAATAAATGGACCTTTGATTAAAATGATTAATGCTAAATAAAAGCAACAGTAAGTATTATCTGTAATATAGACAAGCTAGAAGCCTTCCCAATAAGATTAGCATTGAGGCAAAGATGCCCATTATCACCATTATTTTTCAACATTGTATTTTAAAGGCTAATTATAGGAATAAGGAAAGAAAATGAAATAGGAAGAATTTGTTTTATTTCCTCATTGCATTTTCTACCACTCTTTGCAGATGATAAAATGATATAGAGAGTCATAGAAAATCAAATAAAGAATTATTTGAAATAATTAGCAACTTTAACAAGGTTGTAGGATATAAAAGAAACACACAAAAACCACCAAGATTTCTATATGTTACCAGCAAAGTCAAGTAGGAAGATGTAGAAAGAGAAATTCCATTTATAATAACCGTAAAAAATCTCAAACTTTAGGGAGTCTACCTGCCAAGACAAACCCAGGGACCATATGAACACAACTGCAAAACATTTTTTTTTCACACAAATAAAGTCATTTCTAACCAAATGGAAAAATATTAATTGCTTATAGGTAGACTGATAATAAAAATGACAATGACGATTCTAATCTAAACTAAGTTACTTATTCAGTGGCATACCAATAAAAATAACAAAAATATATTATAGAGTTAGAAAGAATTATAATAGAATTCATCTGGAAGAAGAAAAGGTCAAGATTATCAAGAAGAAGGCTGTTTCTGGACCTCCAAGCCCACAGATGGCAGAGGGACCAACCACCTGATCAGAGGGCAATTGCAGAAATCATTTTGCTGGCACTGAGGCAGGATTTTCTTGCTTTGCCCTGTTTGGATCTGGGTCACACTCTTAGATGGTGGCCCTGGAGCAAGGAGGAGTGTTGGTGAGACAAAGCTTATGGTGACTGTGGAGAGGGAGTCCATTTTACAGTTCTGAGGCAGGTGCATAGAATTAGCTCTGACAACAGCAGTGCAAAACCCCAGAAATTTGGGACACGGCACTCTCCACTCAAGAAGCAGAGTTCTACCATGGTAAAGAGCTTGGAAGTCAAATAATTGGCTAGGAAAATGAACAAACAGAGGAAAAGAAATTAGACTACAGAATTCTTTTGTAATGACAAAGAAAATCAAAACAAAGAACCAAAAGACAGCAAAGTCAAAACTCCAACATGAAAAGCCTTCAAGAAAAATATGAATTGGTCACAGGCTACAGAGGAGCTCAAAAATGATTTTGAAAATCAAGTAAGAGAAGTAGAGGGGAAAAATGGGAAGGGAAATGAGAGTGATGCAAGAAAATCATGAAAAATAGTTAACAGCTTGCTAAAGGAGCCAAAAAAATGCTGAAGAAAATAACACTTTTAAAAAAATAGACTAACCCAAATGACAAAAGTGGTTCAAAAAGCCAATGAGGAAAAGAATGCCTTAAAAAGTAGAATTGGCCAAATGGAAATGGAATTTCAAAAGTTTACTGAAGAATATATTTGCTTCAAAATTAGAATGGAGCAAATAGAAGCTAATGACTTTATGAGAAATCAAGATATTATAAAACTGATCCAAAAGAATGAAAAAATAGAATATAATGTCAAATATCTCACTGGAAAAAAAACCACTGACCTGGAAAATAGATCCAGGAGAGATAATTTCAAAATTATTGGATTACCTGATATCCATGATTATAAAGAGAGCCTAGACATCATCTTCCAAGAAATTATAGATGGGACCATGAAAGGCCAGTGTAATTTTGCAAGATTCTCTTTTGATTGTATTGTTACTTTTTTTCATTTACAGTGTTGTAGTCTTCATGTATAACATTTTCCTGGTTCTGTATACATCACTTTGAATTATTTCATATGTTTTCATATAATTCTCTCTGCTTCTCATATTCATCATTTCTTAGAGCACAATAATGTTACCTTATATTTACGTATCAGAAATTATTTAGCCATTATCTATTTAAAAGGCATTGACTTTGTTTACAATTCTTCCACATTGCCAAAGGTATTCCTAAAAATATTTTGGTGTATAGGGTTCAGTATTTTTGTCATTGACCTTGGAGTACATTCATAGCAGTGTAATCTCTGGCTTAAAGTTTATGGACATTTTAGACTTTCTATATGATTAATTCAATTGTTTTCTGGAATGCTCAAAGTGACTGGTTTATAATAAAGCCATGGCTTCTAGTTCTTACCTTTCTAAGCAACCTGGTAAAATTCTTTCTCCAGACCACTCATAGTTACCCAAAGGGACTATTCCACCTAAGCAAACATCCAGGAGGTATAAACTACATCATATGAAAACAGTATGCTAAATTATTAAAACAATTATGAAATTACCCATTCAAGTAATTTAATTGGCAATGTGTCATTTAAGTGGAAATATTATATCTGGCTACTTGATAATTATTAGATATTGTCAACAGAGTTAAAGGACGCCCTTTTCTATTTACATATCATAAGAGGGAAAATCCCAATAAGTATGTGCTTTGGAAATATAATATAAAATATGTGTATGCTCATGGAAGGCATACAAGTCAATTATTAATTCTGATTTTTCTCAGTAATATCTTCTTTTGGGATTGTATACATGTGATGCTTCATTATTCTTGAACCTATATTCATTTAAAAGGAAATCATTCTCCTCCATTTATTTCAATATATTCTGTGCATAGTAGTATATATTATACTATTCCCATTTTTCTTTAAGAAGAAAGAAATTCTTTATAGGAGGTATCAATTAATCAATCCATTGACCAATATGCACTCATTAAAGGCTTATTCATTGCTAGGTATCATATGAATATGAATACTCTCAAAGGGATATTTAAAAAAATTATTTTATGTTCAGAACACACATGTGGTCAATTGGTATATTGTTTGAAGTTATGATTTGGGATTTTATTTAATTTGGAGTTTTTCTCCAAGCCTATAAATATATGACCATTTATTACTAAAGTAAAAAAAATAGCAATAGTAAAAAAAAATACCTTGGGGTGGCTAGATGGCAAAGTGAATAGAGCACTGGCCCTGGAATCGGGAGGACCTGAGTTCAAATCTGGCCTCAGACACTTAACACAAAAACTAGCCATGTGACCTTGGGCAAGTCACTTAACCCCAGTTGCCCTCCCAAAAGCAAAAAAAAAAAAAATACCTTAAATTGAGCCAAACAAGTGTTCTTGGGAGTGCTTCCCCACTCTCCCTCCCACATAACAGGAAAAAACCCAACCTGACTGAATTTTTCACTCTCAAACATTATTTGTATACTATAGTTATTATAACCTAAGGGTTTTAGCCTTAAAGAAGGGAAAGCAAAGAGGAAATAACAAAAAATAAATTAAACAGAAAAATCATTATAACAAGAATATCTAGTTCATTGCAAGTTCTTTTTTTAAAAAAGCAATAGAAATTCTATTGTTTGAGTTAATTTAGATTTGAGAGGACTATGTATTAGGAAATACAATGCATAGAACAACGTTGGGCTACAAAGAGATAAATGGACAATATATGCAGTATTTTTCATTTGGCATTTCTATCGTTTCCCTATAATTTAAAAAAAAGAAATATTATTGATAAGCATACAAAGAAATTTGGTATAATGTGAGGAAAGAGGAAAGGGTTATAAACTAATCATAGCAATTTGTGATGATTTAGGGGATGCCTTATGAGAAAACAAAATCATATAGGACTGAAATTATAGGAAAAGAAAAATGATATTTCAAGACCTAAATTTTTATGCTATTCAAATAAAATAGATAGATGAAGTTTTCTGTTTTGTTACATTAAAAATGTCTCAGTAGTGGTATTGATCTAAATAAGGATGGATTGAAGCAAGAACTACAAAGAAATTACCTAAATGCCTATGATTTATCACTCTAACATCAGTGATTTAAGATTGGTAGAGTTCAAGGAAATAACTTTTATTTTTTTTAGCTAACACTTTGCAAGGAATTTTTTTTCATATTGCTTCCAAAGTTTAGGCAGTAGCCACATAGATAAGGTGAAGTTAATAGGCATTTCTTAATCTCCTATTATGGTCCCAAAAGGAACTGAGCTAAGTATGGAGGGTACAAAGAAAAACATGAAAATCTTTGCTCTCAGGAAAAATCATGCAAAATGCACACTTTCTGGAAATGCATTCCTTCCCCTGTTTTGGGATGAAGAGATAAAATGAGCCTTAGAATCAAGGGAGGGGAAAGGGCAGAGAGGTGAGGAAAAGGAACAGGAAGTCAGAAGTAAAGGGAAGAAGGAGAAGAAGGAATGAGATGATAAGAGAGGGGAGAAGAGGAGAGGGAAGAAGAAAAAAGAGGAGAGGAAAAGGAAAGGAAACTAGGGAGGGGGAAGGAAGGAGATGTAAAGGGAGACAGGAGGGCAATAATATCTTCATTTTCAATAGATTTATAACCCCCCCTATTTCCTTCCAAGACCTTTCAAAAACAGCCAACAAAAACAGATTATTCCTTCTTATTAATGATTATCCCCTTTATGAAGAATGTGTTACATAGTATATTTACTTTTATACATGCCTCTTGTCTCTTAATGGATAGTTACCTCCTTCAGGGCATGGATAGTTAATTTCCATTACAACCCCCAAACCAAGCACATTACTTTTAATTTATCTTTTAGTCTAGATTTATGCTTTTGCCGATGTAATTTCCAGTATTTGGAAATGCCCCTTTATGGATGCATATTTGCAATTTAGCCCTAACTTATCAGTTAATCAGGAAGTACTCATTAGATAGCTACTATATTCTAGACATTGTTCTAGGTATTGGGGATGCAAATATAAAAGTTAGACTCTGTCTTCAAGCTAAGCTAAACCACTTATACTGTTAGACCTGGAAAGAAGATTTAGTTTGGGTAGTCATGGGGATTGTGTGGAATCCTAGTTCAGTAGGCTGTTACACTCCTTCAGTAGCCATGGCAGCATCGTTTTACTATTCCCAGATGCAAATAAAAAAGTAAAAATGGAGAGGAAGGAAAAGGGAACTTTTATGTAGCAGCAAGGCAGAAGGTAATATACTTGTCTTACACAGGGCCTGGCATCTTGGTGGATGGTTATCCTATAAAGTTGCCTATAACATTAAAAGGCTAAATGATTTACTAATGTTCCTAAGCCTGATATAAGAGGAGGAATGGTTTATTGTGGCTAGATCCTTGAATCCAGAAAGTCTGGAAATTAAGTCCCAACTCTGATGCGTAATGGCTGTGTGATTGTGGGCAAGTCGTTTCATCTCTTAGAGCTCTAGTCAACTCTTTCACACTATAAATTGCAGAGAAGGTACTAATCTTCACTGTTAGGAGGAGTTCATCATGCAGGAATTCTCTGAACCATTAAAATCACAAGTCTATTTTCTCACACAATTAGTATGTATCGGAGGTAGGACTTGAACTTTAGTCTTTCTGACAAGACTGGTATTTGATCTGCTGCACATCCATTACTTCATACTGCCTATCTTTGCCCATAGTGGGTTGTTAATAAGTTTTTGCTCAATTGAATAAGACTTCAATTAGTAGTGCTAATTAAACTAAAATAATTCAATCTAGATGGCTCTTACTTTAACCACCCCACCCCTCAAGATTGTGGTTATAACAGCTAATTAAATATCAAGGCATTGAGTCTCATATCAAAAGACAAGAATAAGTACAAAACCTATATTTGACCTTCCTAAATTGCTGTCAAGAAGCATTCATTTTAGAAATGAGGTAAAAGAGAAACCTCAGGATAACCATTACATACACACAATGTCTTTCTGAAATTTAAAATGTGACTTAAGATGTTTAGAAATAGAAATATAACTGTTGTCTCAAAGCCATTCCAACCAAAACTTTCTGAACACATTTGGCAATCTTCGATTATATGGTCAATGATCATAGCAAACAACACCAATCTAAGTCTATGTCAAGAGACTTCAATGGAAAGAGATCACAGGTTGAATAGGAAACTAAAATCAGGATACTTCCGTGAGATAGGCATGCAGACAAAGCCTTTAAATGTGAGTAGTATCTTATAATAGTGCTCTAAAGCTAGTCTAAAGTAATGAAATACATAATTCTCACAAATAGCATTCTTCCTGTTGGTTGAGGCATTCAGTGTGTTTCTAAAGAAATCATACGTTTTTATAGTTTCTGGAGTGGTAAAGTTCTAATATCCTCTATATCCTTGAAAATTGGTCAGAAGTTTTTAATAGGATGTTGAGGAGATTGCCCCTCAAATTCCATCTGAAGCCTGGGTAGCTTCACATTAATATATCACTTTGTTAATTTTAAACAATGTTTCAGGCACTCTGGTTTCTTAACACTTCTTTAAATGAAAGAATCTGTAAAATAACAGGACATAAAATATATAATAACTAATAACCAGGTTTCCTGACTCAACACTCTGAAGACATTGTCCAGCCAATTCTCACAGCTGTTATCATTCAAACTTTACCCAAGTGTAATCCCACCCACAGTATAACCCCACCCTCAGACAAAAAATATATATAAGGATCCCTGGGTCCATAGCTTGGGTACCTTAGTATCAAGTCAGGCTTTCTGTATTGATGATAGCATTCTGACTTTATACTCCAGCACCTGGGTTTTACTTCGTTTTTTTTATTACTGTCTAACCTGTACTATCCTTGAACCTTTTTTAAGAACTAAGTCACTATCTTCTTTTCCCATCTCTAGGTCAAAATTTTAGTGTACAGTATGGCACCCTGATTTCTAATGGAGCAGGGGCTATTTCCATCCATCTTAGGGTCTCATATATTAGTAGTCTATGTCTAATAAGGTTCATAAAATCATAGCATTATAGTTCCAAAATGTTTCAGAAACCTTCTTATCTAATCTTATCTTACAGATAAAGAAAATGAGGATCAGAGAAGTTATCTGACTTTCCCAAGGACAAGTAGATTGTAAGATTCAGAGGAAGGATTTGAACTTAGGGCCTTTGAATCAAAAATGAGAGCTCTTTCCTCTGTATTAAATTGATTCCAGACTATCTGATGGGTATCTCTTGACCGTGTGGACCTTTTCTTACTTTATAATATATGAATTCTGCTTTCCTTGACATTCTGTCTTTTTTAGATATCTACCTGCTTCCTCTACTATATTTTACAGAGAACCTGGCACAGGAGAGGATGTCTTTAACTTAGAATCAAGAAAATTGAGTCTGAATTCTGGTTCCAACACTTACTAGCCATGTGATAATGGACAAGTTAGTTTAGGATAGACCTGGAAAAACCTTAGAGATCATTGAGTCTAACCCCCTCACTTTACAGATGAGGTGAACACAAGAGATAAAGTGACTTGCTCTGGGTCAAAGAGCTAATAAGCAGAAATATTTGGACTATGTCCTCTGTTTCTAAATCCTGCATCTTTACCAATACATACAACTTTAGGTAGGCCCTTCCTGATTCTCAGTATTCTCATCAATGGGTATGATACTGCCTACATGTAGATAGATCAGTCATTAAGAACTGATTATGTGTTAATGATTGTATTAAGCTCTGGGATACTAGTATAAGCATGCAAGATTGTCCTCAATAATTTTACATTCTAATGGGAAAAAAACAACAACAACACACAAAAGGTCACTGGCAAAACTGTTGGGAAGGAATTCTGTAATAGCATGGAAATGACAAAGTAGGGACAAAGAAATAAGACCAAAATTAATCTATCATAACTTGGGACACAAGGAGGAAATCCAAATTATTATTGGGGAGGAGGAATGTAGATACGACTTCTCAGGTGAAGGAGTCATGGGTTGGGAACTTGGATTATTGTTGTAAGGGAAGGATTTTTTAAACATTAAAGTGTTATATAAATATAAGTTGCTATCATTACTTTCTGAGCTAAAACAATCACCTTCTGATTTGGATAATATTATCTTAATTGTTAATGAGAACTATTAGTGAGGACTGACTTTTCCAGGTGTTGGTGGTCAGCTTCCAAGTCCTTGATCTGGCACATCTATATACAAGTTCTATGTAATAGAATTATTTCTATATGAAGTTCACTTGTGTTTATATAGTCAATACCTAACACATTACCTGGAGTATATACTGCATGCAATTAACTGATTAATTTATAAGTTCTCTCATCACTTAAGCTCCTGGTCTACAAATAATCTTTACATATAATATTTCTCTTTTCCTCTTGCCCACTATAAATATCTATTTCCTACTTACTTTTAATCCAAATTCCTAATCCATTAAATTGCCTTTAGCAATCACATCACACAGTGTTAAAGACTATGAACATTTTTCAGCAAGACTCTGGAGAGATCTTTTCATTTACAAAATAGAATTTTTTGTGTGTAAGAAAATTGAATATAGGAGAGTAGATTTCTAAGAATTTATAGAAAAAAAATGTGTATATACTTCTATGGTCTGATACTCTAAAAATGAAATTGCCTCAAGAGGTATGGGTAGCTATTAATAATGAAATTCTGATGGTGTGATTACAGATAATTCCATTGATGAAGGTCATAAAGTAGGAGGACAATTAGAAAAGAACCTTGTTATACATAGTCAGCAACAATGTCTAACAGATATTTTTGCTTAATTAACTTTGCTGGTCACAGCCAGGGGTCAATCTCAAGGTTCCATGGGCAACAACTATGATGGATGTAAAGATAGAAGGCATTAAAAAAATGCTGTTTGTTAAAATACAAAAGGTAATGGAGAAGTAGACTAGAAGAGCATTGTATGTGTAATGGCATATACATAATTGTAGTTAAGAATGAACTGGGACTGGTGATAAGACCTAAGGATAATAAAAAGTATATATCAGGGGCAAAGGGAGAACTGAATGAGAAAAAAAAAAGAATAAAACTTTTTCTTGAAAGTGAATGAGAGGAAGATAATAGACAACACAGAGAAGGTTGAATTGTTCAAATTCTATTTTATGTCTCTGGTAAGGAAATTAACTTTATAATGGGAAGGATAGCAAGAAGTCCACAGTCAAGATTTTTTTTAAATGGTAAAAGAGCACCTAGCTGTTCTAAGTTCCAGTTACCTGACCTAGAAGAACAACACCTAATCCAGTATCAAAGAAAAAATAATAATAACTTACATATGTGATTGCTAAGTTATTGTACCAACTTCCACCACACTATCATGAACATCAAAAAGAGCATCTTTCCCAGATTTATTACTTAAAATGCTACTATCCATGTATAATTCCATCTATCAAATGTAACTTGAATTGAAAGGCAACACGGCATCAAAGCCAGAGAGCTGGCTTCCAAGTCAGAAAGATAGAATCAAGTCCTGCCTGCCATCAATAATTATATGACCTTGGGGCAGCTAGGTGGTGTGGTGAATAGAGTACCAGCCCTGGATTCAGGAGGACCTGAGTTCAAATCCAAACTCAGACACTTAACGCTTACTAGCCGTGTGACCTTGGGCAAGTTACTTAACTCTAATTTTCATGCCTTTCTCCCTCCAAAATAAAAAAGCAAAATAATAATAATAATAATTGTATGACCTTGGAAATGTTGCTTAACTTCTCTGTATCACAGGAAACTCTTGAAGACAAAAGTTATAGAACAGTTGGTGATCCTCATTAGCAGAGGAAGTATTCACCATGGAAATTCTATTTGCCAAAGAAAAAATAGATTGGCATTAAAAAAGAAAGGCTAAAATATAAAACACAACCTTTTTGAAGTATATAAGTGTTACATACTTTAATACTTCATGGATCTATAACTGTCATCATTGCTGATAAACCCTGAGCTAAAACAGACTGGTGTTCAGTGAATTCCTATCTCTTACCACTCCCCCCTGCACCAAAATAAAATAAATACATCCTCTTATAGCCAGTTTAGTGATGAGTCTCTCTGAAATGAGCAAGGCCAATCCTCTCTTGACAGATGTATCATCAATTTCTGGGCCTGTAATTTAAAACTTCCTAATTCAGAAGGACTTTAGCAAAACTTGCATTTCAGAGGCATGGATCTGATGACCACAAGATCACAATAGGAGTAAATAAGAGTAAAAGAGAAGATATATTGAGATATAATTACGCACTTTTTGGTTTGTGTCTATGCATATGTTTCTGTGCATATATATTCCCTTTGTAAATATTTTGCTTAGGATAGGTTCTTTTTCATATTTACATATAGGAAGGCATGATTTTTTTTCATATGTGGTAGAAAAAGAAACTATGTTCTTTGGACTATTTGTAAAGCAGTTAGGTGGCAGAGTATCTAGTCTGTCACACCTGGAGTTAGGGAGACCTGAGTCTAGCCTTGGACACTTACTACCTACGTAAACCCTGGGCAAGTCACTTAACCTTGGTTTTCATCTATAAAATGGAGCTAATAACAGCACCTACCTCTGAGGTTTGATGTGAGAATCAAGTGAGATAACTGCACAGGGCTTAGCACAGTTCCTGGCACACAGTAAATGCTATATAAATAGTAACTATTATTATTATAGCCTGCCTTTATCAGGTCCAGTTACCTATTGATTCATTTTGCAAATTCAGATAGACTGAAAAAAATCAGTTTAAAATACTTCAATTTAACATGATAGCAACAAACCATCCTCAATTTCAAAATACCTTTTCATTTTTAATATTTAGCAGCATGTAAACTGTGTATGGTGTAAATATTCAAATACATCTGTGATCTTATTGATTTGAATGTTTCCTTTAATGATGCAGATGAAAAGCCATCCATGCCTCCTCATCCTGTGCAAAATCATCCTTGCCCTCCCACAAATTTACCACTGGGGTGCTTGTTGTTCTTTTTCACTTTATCCTGACATTGAGAGGACATCAATGAATCACATGGTCCATTGGCCTGTCATCCCTCATTCTCATCACATACCTCACCCTTCAATTTCATGCATATATTTCCCTGCTGATATCATTTATTCCAGTTCTTCTTTAAGCTACCTATTTTGTGGGTCTGTATTTGTTGCAGCCTGCTCACACCCATCCCCCAATGTGCCTCTTCAAGGCTTCATGCATGATACTCATTTTTTATTCACCAGGGAATACTATGTTCCATGATTCAGGAGTCAGAATAGGAGAACACAGAGAGGATTGGCTTTGGAGTCAGAGGATAAGAATCTTTGGCTTTTTTATCTACTACCTGTTTCACCTTGTCAAGTCAATTAATTCTGGGCTTACATTTTCCTCAACTGTAAAATAAGAGGGTTGGCCTAGATGACCTCTAATGTATCTTCCATTTCAAAATCTATGATTATATAACACTTGCAGACATACAACACAAATAGAATATTTTAAATGTAACTTGTCTCTGGGAGAAATTTGTAGCCATTAAGAGCTTGCTCCTTTCCTTCATTTTGTATCTGGTGCCAATTAATGTCCATTTCTACTGTCTATATTAAATATTTATTCTGTTTGACAAAATCTACAGACTGGCAATTAATAGCAATTCATAGTCTGCACAATAGACATTCCAGATGTACTTTGCTTTCCCTGAGTAGATTGCTAGTCCACATTCTTCTGAGTGGTATCGGATCTTTACCAAGAGAATTCGGTAAGGTCTGGGATCTTTAACAAAGATATCATCGCTCCAAGAAGACCCACCACCACCAATTAGGGCAGCTTTCTCCCCTCACAATAATCCTCAGGTCTAGACTGTCCCAGAAATTTCCTAAGATGATCACATGATGGGAAGACCCACCAGGACTGAAAAGGCCTTCTTCCTTGCTTTTATCCTTAAACTCTGGTTGCTTTTCTGCTAACAATATTTAAATAAGATGCAATGTAAGAAATTCTGTGTCTTGGCATCTACTCCACTATTGATCCTTTAGCATTTATAACCTCTCTATCCATCCAATGGCTGGTCATTCCTTTGAATTTTCTCCTGCAATTAGCATGAACTCCTTGAGAACTGTGGCTGTTTCTATTTTTCTTCTTTTCTCCTCAGCGCTTACCACATAGTAGGCACTCTCTATTTTTTTTTTAATACATTCACTTGTTCACAGACACAAATGTCTTGAGACCCACTTTATCCAAGGGAATTCTTTTACCAACTCGGGTTTTCCACTGGTTCTCCTCGATTACAATAATAAATATCTTTGGGTGGAAATAAATCTTCCTATTTTATACCTCACCTAACATTGATAAGAGGAGTATCATCAAAGAAAGTTATCACTTTTGTGATGTATCCTCAAGAATGTTGGCATAGATGGAGAATCAGAATTTAAGGCAGAATCAGTACTTTGATTTAAAAAAAAAATAAGTAAAAGGGAGTCATGTATACTTTACATTTTGAGTCAACTAAACAGTTAGGTGACACAATAGATAGAACACCTATTTAAGCTACCAAGCCTGGAAGTCAGACAGAATTGAGTTTAAATTCTGTGGTCCTTGGCAAGTCATTTAACCTCTGTTTATCTCAGTTTCCTCAAATACAAAATGGGACTAGTAATGGCATTTACCTGCCATGGCTGTTGTGAGGATCAAATGAGACAATATTGTGCTTAACAGAATGCCTGGAACATAGTAGGTGCATGTAAGTGCTCATATAGGATTATATACACACACACACACACACACACACACACATATACATATATATACACACATATATACATATATATGGTATAATATACATATATAGTATAATAATAACTATTATTATTATCATTGCTAATTATGTATTAGTGAAGATGTAACCTATTGGAAATGTTGCTTGCAAAAACTTTCTTGTTCCCAATGAATGCCATCAAAGCATATCCTTTATGCATTGGTAGATCACACACACACATGTACCCCAAATGTATAAAGGTGTGAAAGAAGATAGTTAATATTTTCTTGCTGATCTTTATTAATGAAGTCTGAAATTTTTGCAAGTCTTTTGATGTCTTCTTTTCCTTCGTCCACCTTTTTAGTTAAATTTTCCATGTATGCAACAATGTCCCTTTTCATATATTTGTTATATAACAATGATTTTTGTCTGTCTATTTAGTGATTCTTCTACTTCTATAATCAGTTCTGGGACTATTATGTTAGAGTCCAGTTATGGTGGCCCTACTATACTTGATGGTGAAAAATATGTTTTTTTTGTAAAATCCTTTTCAATTTTTCCTTTTCCATTTTTCTTCTGTTTCCCTTATATTTTCATCTTTAAATATGCTAGTATTGATTTCTCTTCCTACCAATATTTCTTTAAACTTAAATTGTGTGCTCCTTTATTTTATCTCTTTTTATGAGACAACATAGCTCACAGTTTTGCATCATCCTTTTTTGTAAGATTTTTCAAAGAAGTTCATATTGTAAACTGGCATTGCTATTTGCATTTATCTCATTCCTTTTAGCAAGTAGCTAAGTCAAATGTTTTCTAATTAAGGATCTTTTTTGGCTCTTCTGGTCTCCTTGTTATGACAATGGAATTACATCTCTTAAATTTATGAATTAAATTATTATAATCTACATTTATTCTTTTTCTTCCATCCAGTACCAAATTTTTTGTTATTAATGATTTATTTGCAAAGCTGATGATATAACTGTAAACTACAAGGACATCTAATAGCTTGTTCACTATCTGTTAAAATATAATTAATTGATTTTACTTCTTTTTCTTTTATATTTATTTTATGCATAACTATGTCTTCTGCCTATTGATTATTTTCTTGAAGAAAACATTCATGGCATTTAGGCATAAGGCATCTTTGAATTCTATAAGTCTTGGTCTCTTTCCTTACTTTTTTTGACCAATATCTTCAAATGTATTCCCTAATATCCATACCTATTTCCACCATCACACCAAACATAGTAAGTATCGGTTATATTATTTTAAATTTGTTGGGTCTTATGTTCAGCATAGTATTTCTCTTCATTATCGTCTTATGAAACATATGATGAATGTGTGCTTGTCTTTTTGCCAATTTCTCTGATGAACACGGATATATAAAATGACCAAATGTCCAGTGAAATAATGTTTCTTGCTGGCATTATTTGTACAATCAAAGGCAACCAACCCCATTAAATTCCTTTAAATGCTTCTCCTCCTACAAGTCATCATTTTATTTAGTTATAACTTATTTTCTAAAAAAAAGTTTTTACTAAGAAAAAGTAAAGGATGGTACAATTTAGTTCCTTGAGTAATACACACATATTTTGGAAAATAGACATGTATCCCAAATGTAGAATGTCAATAGTCAAGTTAAAACTTAATATCTAAAATAGTGTGATTTCTAGCAATTGTGCCCAGAAGCACAAAAGTACCACCCAGGACTAATGACCTTTTTTATATTTTGATGAATGAGAAAATCACCTGATGTCAAAACTTTCAAAGTAGACTAACATCACACTTTAGGATCTTCCTTCTTCTATCTTTTCCTGCATTTGTACCTCATTATTTCTCCAGTGGTTACTAAGCATTCTACAATCATGATAGCCTTCTCTTACCAACTAAATATAAGGTGACTCCACATTTTTAAAGGTCCATATCCTCTTCTTCCATTTATTGATGTGTTCTAGAAGTAAAATGACTGCCTTGCTTCATATACGCTTCATTTTCAAGGGTATTTTTCTCTTCTCTCTTCCTATTACCATTTGTTTAAAAAATACATTGTTCAAAAAATACACATTCCCCATATTCTCTCTCTGTTACATTCTATCAAGCACTCTCATTTAGGTGTCATTTGCATTGTCATTGTTGATTATGTTTCCTGCTTAAGGGCATTTCCATAATGAGGTGCAAACTCTAAAATGATATGATCTCTAGTTCTGCTAAACCTGAGAAACAGTGATGTAGAGTGTTATATTAGAGTGACTCAAGTTAGTTAGAAATTATTCTAGATAGAATATTATAGAAATTATTCTCATTGATTTTCTTTTTCCCCCCTTTGGAGGGCAATTGGGGTTAAGTGGCTTGCCCAAGGTTACAAGGCTAGTTTTTTGTTAAGTGTCTGAGGCTGGATTTGAACTCAGGTCCTCCTGAATCCAGGGCCAGTGCTCTATTCACTGCACCTTTCATTGATTTTCTTATTGGCTTATTTTAAAACTTTTGCAGTTTGCATAATTACCTAAATTTTGACTCATATCTTCCAGTGTATTTCTCACCATCTTTACATATATCCACCATTGAACCAAACACACCAAGTATCAGCTATATTATTTTAAATCTGAGGTTCTTATATTCCACATAATATTGTTCTTTATTTTTATTTTGAGACATATATGATGAATATGTAAGAGTTATTTTTTATCTGGTTATACCTAGTAATATTGATATTAATCTTGAACTTCAAAAATAAAAGTTTCTTATTATGGAATCATTTTTATACCATTCACATAATCCTTTAACTTGGAAATTACCTCTCTGCTATAAGATGTGCTTTTAAATCTCTTAGGAAATTGCCTAAATTAATATGCATACCCAAACAAATAAATTAGAGCTGATAAAACTCAAATTACCAAGTATTTGTGGGCTACTCTTCAGATTTTCCTAAAAGTGCTGACTTCTCATTTCATTTTATTTTATTTTGGTTTCTTGACCCAGTTTACATACATCATTGAAATGTAACCTCAGGCCATATAGTCAAGATTTTTGCTTTTGAAACATATTTGCCAACATCTCACTCTGGGCAGTTATGTCATTCTCACTGGAAGTTAATATTCATATATATCAGGTTTGTGAACATTTTTGCATGTGAATATTTGTGCTGTGGCTGGTGTGAACATGTCTGCTAAAAGATATATATATTTAACATTGAAGTAAATCACCTAGCTTTCTACCCTTACCTCTTATCACTCTTTCTGATATTCTAGCTGAGAGATGTGGAATATTTCAGGTACTGATGCTATGTTTGTGAGATTTTCAATGTTGATCGTGCGATTTCTATTCACTTTAAATAAACATGAAAAAAAGAGCATGTTCTCAGTTCTCAGCCCCTTTTTCTATTATGGTTGATGAATCTCATCTGTAAAGTATAAGAACATAAGAGATGCTAAACAGGAACAAACAGTATTCTATGTACTTCAGTAAGAGGTTTCAAACAGTGACACTCAGAGACATTTTGTGAAAAAGTATAATAGTAACCAAGCATTGAGGCAAAATAGTGGATAGAGTGTTGGGCCTAGAGTCAGGAAGACCTGAGTTCAAAACTAGCTTAAGATATTTACTAGATGTGTGACCCTACGAAAGTCCCTTAACCTCTGTTTACTTCAGTTTTCTCATCTGTAAAATGAGATAAATAAATAAATAAAATCTAGACAAGGAAATGACAAAATTACTCTAGTACATTTCCCAAGAAAACACCAAATGTGATCATATGGAGTTAGACGTAACTGAAATGACTCAATGATGCAATAATACTCTCCATGCCAACAACCTCAAAGTTTAATACCATTTATTTATGGTATGTCTTAATCTAAAAACCTTATTTTCTCTGGTTATATTTTCAATTTAAAAAATATCCTGAGGTAACAGATTTTTTACTTGTAGCCAGCTAGAACATGGAATCAAATCTTCTGAACCTGAATACCTGGGTGGCCTTGAGGAAGTCTATATTTACATTCTTCATCTGTAAAATGATGATGTCAGACTTGATAATCTTTATGGTCCATTCTAGCTCTATATCTGTTTTAATGGTGGTCTAGCACATAGACATATACAGACACCATCAGCAGATGCAACCTGTCCATATGGAGGATCCTGCCAAGGATAATGCAACTTCTCCACATGGAGTTTCCTTGCAATTGAATTTTGATGCCAAGTAAGGGAAGTGCCTTGGAGATACTATGAAGTGGGGACTTTCTACATCTGGTTCTGTTTGGCTTGCTGTATCATTGGGAAGGGATTTTTTTGTTTGTTTGCTTAGCTGACTAGATGGAACTATTAGCATCTTCAAAAAGACCAGAGTGATTTTTGTCCATCTTTTGGATTTTCTGTCTGGGGAAGTTGTGACTCTCATAGTGTGTAGTGACAGAACATGTAGTAAGGGGAAGGGCATTAGGCACTTCTCCCTTGGAGGCCATAAGGCCCCTAAGAGAAGCCTGTCCTTAAACTTTTCATTTGTTTTTCTTCATTCTTTCTACAGGAAATAGAGTAGGTAATTTTTGTTGGGAGAATTAGTCATAGGAATCAGGAAGCTGGAAGCCAGGATGAGTTTTGTGGTCAGTATGAGGTCGATGCCTCGAGGAGTATGAAGTAATTTTTGAGAGTGACCTTGAAGACCCCAGTCCAGTTGAAGGACTCACTCCACAGCTATACTAGTTCTGAACATAAATTTGGTACTCTATAGAAACTGAGCTAATTTCAGCATATCCCCTGAAAGCCTGGGACAGTATAAAGAAGAATGTGTGCCAGATGCAGTAAGGGAAATTTGTTCTTGATAATTGATATTAAGTGCTTAAATAGAACTGGGGCAGTAGTTTCTGGCCCCTAACAATTGGGAGAATGCAAGAGGAACTCAGGCCGAGGGCAGTAGAGAAATTACTTCCTCAATACTTCAGGGTTATATTCTGGTACCTGAGAGGCAATAGGTATGGCTCTGCGAGGTATGGCTCTGAATTTATGATAGAGTGATTCGTAGTAGAATATGCCTACTCTTGCTATTTTTGAGAGTTTGCAGATAATTCCTAGCTGTGTGACCTTGAACAAATCATTTATATTCTCTGGATTCAGATTTCACAACTATAAAATAAGGAAGTTGGACCAAATGATATAATTTTCAGGTTTAATTTTTATGCTGATAAGTTAGCAAGGGGGAAACTCCTCTCTGATTGTTCAGCATGTATTGTTATATTCAAGAAAATGGATTTTTCCCAAAAAGGATCTTTTAAAAGGGACATAATCTTTTTTTTTCTCAATGTCACTAGAATGACAATTTGGCCAACTGCCATCAGTCCTTAGCAGAGTCAGAAGGGAATAAATGCCTTAATTGTGTTCTAAATAGACTATACTGTATGACTGCAGAACAGAAGTCAACAGGGCTAGAAAGTAAATAGCAAAGAGAGTAGGTCACAGAATCAGAATCAAAAAATTTGAGAGTTTTACAAGGTCTCAGCAGCCATCTGGTACACTTATTGAAAGTTATGCTGACTCAGTGACACCATTATTCCCAGTCCCCCTTATCAATTAGTTTTGAGGGAGGCTCTGTTGTGGAAAGTATCACCCAGGTCACCCCTTACTTGTTAGCCATCACTACCAGCAATTGATGAAGTGCTAAGACACAATGGCCCATCCTTTTTTGCTGAAGTGGACCTGTTTGAATTTCCATTATCTTATTATGAAAGTTATCAATAAAAGCTGTCTCCATCTTGACTCTTGCTGATCTCTAGTGATCAGCCTATTGATGTGTTACTACCTTGATGTATTTTTAATAAACCTTTTTAATTCTCTTTTTTTCTGAGTTTTACCCTGCTAAACAGGGTGAAAGCTTGAATGAAGAATTTTCCTTTTAACACAATCCTTCCCAGAAAGTAATCTCCACAATAAAGGAGGGGGAAGAACCCACCCCCACTCTGGGCAGCCAATTCCAAACAGCTCTAATTGTCAGCAAGGTTTCTTGGCAAAGACAACAGAGTAATTTGCTATTTCCTTCTCCAACTCTTTTTATAGATGAGGAAACAGAGGCAAACAGGGTTAAGTGGCTTGCCCAAGGTCACACTGTTGAGTATCTGAGACCAGAGTTGAACTCATGCTTTCCTGACTCAAGGCCCTGCATTCTAATCCACTGATCCACCTAGTTTCTGCATTTATGATTATTCCTCTTATCTACCAGTTTAGATATCCCATCATGAAAGAAAATATTTCCCATTCTTGATAAAGTCATGCTGACTCTTTGCAATCAATGCCTCTCTTTTTAGATGCTTTACACAGGCTCTCTCTTTTTAAACAGCAGATTAATTACAAACAGATTATCAGTGTAAATAAACCCCCTCCCATTATTTACAAGTAATAGAATTATTTTTGTTCCTATATTCCCACTAATAGGAAATGGAGCATTTCCCAGACAAACTGCATTCGAAAATTGAGGAAGAGAAGAAGGAACTCTAGTTAGCATTTATATAGTGCTTTAAACATTGCAAAGCACTTTACAAATATCTTCTCATTTGATCCTCATGAAAACACTGGGAGAGAGATAGCTATTGTTATTTTCCTTCTTTGGCATATGAGGGAACTGTATTAGACAAATTATGTGACTTGTCCAGTATTACATAGCTAGGAAGTATAAGAGATTATGAACTTTATCTCTGGTCTTTCTGACTCCAGGTCTAATACTCTATTGACTTTATCACCTAGAAGTTAATATGTGAATATCAACTAGCAACAAAACTTCTGTTGACAAATATCCTATTTCTCTGCAGATGTGATATTGTTATATGGAGATGTCATCTGCTGCTGGAACTTCTTCTATAGAAAGAGATTTATGCTCTTTTTGTGGTTGGACTGCCAAAACAAACCAAGGATTAATTTACCATTTCATCTCTTGGTAAGAGCCACAGCTATACATCCCATATACCTATGACAAGATTCTAGACACAACTTTCAAGACTATGAGCATTTATATCCTCCTGTCATGTTTGCAGGGTACTCCTTATGAGTCAAGGGTGTTTTAAGCTAATGCTATCAGGTCAATCTTCCCTTCATTTGTGTTATTCCCACTATTAGCCACCAATGATTAGTGCCTGATTTCATTTAACCAAGCAACATCAATGTGCTTTTACAAATGGAAATTTTCTGTGGATATAGCAAAAACCTAAATACAAATCTTTTCTCCTAACTCCTGGGCCTATATTTTCTCCTATAATATTTTGGTTTGGGGGGAGAGTGTGTTTAAACTTAATGTAGTTTCTACATAACATTATCCTCAGTAATTTCACTTCCAGATGCAGCATAACCAAATGAATGAATAAGTCTACATCACTCTTATTGCTGGGCTGGGATAAGTAGATCACTCAGAACTTTGCTTCATCACCTGGCTTCTGGTAAATAACAAGTATTTCACGTAGAGCTCATCCATGGTCTTTCATTCTCTCTCTTTCTCTTCCCTTATTTCCTCCCTCCCTTCCTCTTTAACTCTTTCCATCTTTCTTTGCTTCCCTTCCTTTGCCCCTCTCTACCTCTCTCCCTCCCTTCCTTCCTTCCCTTCCTTCCCTTTCTTCCTTCCTTTCTTTTTTCCTCCTCCTTCTTCCTCTTCTCTCTTCTCTCCCTCTCCTCCCCCAACTCTCTCTCTTTCTCTCCCCCCCCATTACTCTTTTAAATTGTTTGTCTTATTGTAACTTGATTTCAGACAACTTGTCTAAGATCTTTATCAACTTTAGTTGGAGGAGTACAGGTAAAATATGTTTACAGTGAGTGTGGTGAGAGACCTAAATTAAGCCAGAGCATTTTGAGAGCATTTAAAGATGAAACTAGAAGGACAACAAACAGATGGAAAATTGAAAAGAATTGTCAAGATTTCATAATAATCTATTTTTCCAGCAGTGACAGAAGAGCCAACACATTTGGACTCTAACACCACAGGCCCCAATGTACTATATGGCAGAATAGAAATAGCAATTAAAAAAAAAGATGGGAAGAGCAGCTGGACTAGATACACAGAGGAAATCTGTGCTGGAGGACATACAAATATGATGGCATTGAAGGATACATTCTCAAAATATCTGGAAAGGCAAAGGATGCCAGATGCCTGAAGGGGGAAAAAATCATAGACCTTATTGTAAACAAAAAGGCAATTGAAAAATATCAAGAGAGTACTATTTAATAATAGCTAACATTTATATTTTATTTTTAGTTTTCCAAAGTGCTTTATATATGTATATTTTATCCCTTTATTATCCCATTCTGTAGACGAAAAACCTAAGGTTGAGAGAGGATAATGGACTTTTCCAAGGTCACATGACTAGTCAGTATATGAGGAAGGATTGAAACTCAGGTCTTCTTGACTCCAAGTCCTGTACTCCATTGACTACACAACTTAGGTGCTAACATAACTAAGTTTACATGTCTACAAAATATTCATGAAAATAAGCTATGTATGTAGAATATTTGTTTTAGACAAGCTTACAGAATGTTTCCTATATTCCCCTGAAACTTTAATTTCTCCAAAAAAAATCAAGTATTTTGGGTCAATTTTTTTTAAGTTTATATCTTTGAATATGTATAGTTGTTAAAATTTTAATTAGTTAAAACTTAATTTCTTTAGTTGAATAAAATAAATGTCTTTTATGGCTAATTATATACATTTTTTTACCTTAAAATTAAAAAAAATAGCCTTTCTGACACACACTACTGAATGTAGCAAGCTAGCAAATGGGAAGGTATGAGATAGAAACAGGCAGACTTTCATATAGACATATTATGTAGCTGATCACATCTATGTAGTTATATAATTCACTGAAAAGTTCAGAGAATATAAAATCATACAATTATTTACTGTTTATTGATTATAAAAATAATTTGATTTGTTAAAAACAACCATCAACTTAAAGATTTTAAAAGAGTGCTTGCCATTCATATATTAAAACTAAATAAGATTTCTTTGGGGGGCAAAAGTAGTAATGAGGAGAATTTTGTCCGATTATGCCATGACTATTATCAAGGAAGGAAGAAAATTTTGATATATATGCTCATTAAATGACATCCATATTTAAACAGAAGTATCCAACCTAACAATCCACACAGGAAAAAAAAAGTGAATGAAGAATGCTTATTGTCCAGATTATTATATGCAATCGAATGGACAACTTGTAGATAGATTATTAATACATCAAGGATACTCTCCTCAAAATGGCTTAGTTAATAGAAAAAAAAAAGAATCCAGTTTTCTTCCAACTATACTAGTAAGGTTGTACAAAATTGTGGCAAACCATGGAATGACTTTTTTTTTTTATCTAAAGAGAAATTATAATACGTACATTGTTTGTTCAGGCCCATACAAAGAGATTATGCATGTGGGCATAAGGGAAGAGATCCAAGCAAAAAATGCCCTCCTGGTACTGTAAGTCATGGAATCCTTGCAGGTCAGGGAGTGGGAACATGCCATGGATCTTGAACCTGTGGACTAGGGATAGATGAAAGAGGAGACTAGATCAAGGAGTAGCTGTTATGGAAATGCAGATTTAAAGATCTTCCCTGCCCCAGGCCCTTTGATGGGCTTAAGTGACTCTGAGAGCCTTCCTAGATTTGAAAATATACTCTGCCCCCTAATAGGCTGAGTGTGGTCACATGGAGCCTGTGGTAGGAGGCTTGGTTTTCAGGAATGACCACACCTTGATGCTGTGTGATTGGGCAATGGGTCAAGAGGGTGGTTATATTCTCTGATCCAGGAGAAAACTATATAATCCCTGATTTGAGCCCTTGCTTTGGGGCTCACTTTGAGAAGTGTTGTGTGATTTGACCAGATGAGACTCTGGGCAGCCTTTGTTGAGAGCCTCCCCTCCCTTCCCCCCCCGGCTTTGAAAACCCAGATGTTGATGCTTCCCTCTCTGGTAACTGTGATTTGGTATTGATATAATGGTTGGACAGTTTGGAAGCCTGTCAGTTTGATCTGTCTGTATACTCTGAAGTTCAGGGTGCTGACCTCTTCCCCCTGAACTAGGTAATATATGTTTGTTTGATTGATTAAAATGAGCTTGTTACCCGATTTTGATTTGCTTTCCTTTACAAAAGCATATCTAAGAACCTGTGTTGGCAGCCACCCTGGGGATGTTAGGGTGCTTGCTGCTACAGTTGCCCAGGATACCTGGAGCCTAAGGCTCTGACTCCTACCATGTCTCTAGAACCTACAGAGCTCTGACTGACAGGGCAACAACTAGGATATGCTCTGAATCATACTACCCTGAGGAAGCTCACCACACATGGACACCCACATACCCCATCTTCAGCACTATGAGTGTATACATATACATATGTATGTCTGTATG
This sequence comes from Gymnobelideus leadbeateri, assembly GCA_011680675.1. Taxonomy (NCBI): domain Eukaryota; kingdom Metazoa; phylum Chordata; class Mammalia; order Diprotodontia; family Petauridae; genus Gymnobelideus; species Gymnobelideus leadbeateri. Next base: position 84,501 of record WOXC01000172.1, on the reverse strand, counting down.
TTATTGTTGTTCAGTAGTTTCAGTTTCAGTCAGTTGTGTCTGAGTCTTCATGACCCCATTTGGGATGGTCTTGGCAAAGATACTGGAATAGTTTGCCATTTGCTTTTCTATCTCATTTTATAGATGAGAAACTGAGTTACCGGGTTAAGTGACTTGACCAGGGTCACACAACTAGTAAGTGTCTGAATCCAGATTTGAATATACAGGAAGATGAATCTTCCAGACTTTAGGCCTAGCATTCTATACATTGTGCAATTGAGATGGCCTATACATATGTATACATATACAGATATGTATATATATGCATACACACACTATATATATAATATACTGTATATTAAATATATATGCAGTGCATATATTATGTAGAATACATATGTATGTATACTATGTACATTAATGTATATTTGATATTTGTATATCAATGTTATATATTATATGTACACATATATACAGTATTATATATGCGTGTATACAGTATGTAGAGAAATATATCATACAAACACACACACAGACCTGAAGATAGTGTATGTGTGGATGTCTGTGTGGGATGGGCTATACCAGGGCTAGTATGATCGAGGGCATACCCCAGTTGTTGCCTTTCTGGTTTGAGTCCTGTATAATCTAGAGTCCCAGTTGTTCCCAAAAATAATTGGAGATTCTAGTTTTCCTGGGCCACTCCTTAGTCTAATCTCCAATTTCTCTGCCCCCAGTTCACAACTTAAGGATCTGACTTCTCTGACCCGTTCCTGGTCCTTGACCTGCAAGGTTTCCATGAGTTATAGTCCCATGCTGGGTGCCTGCCTGTATGTGTATTTGTGAGTGTGATGTATATGTGTGTATTGTGTAGGTATATGTATATGTATATATATATATATATATATATATACACACATATATGTATATGTATTTGTGTATATATGTGTTTAGTGTGTATGTATATGTGTGTGTTTGTGCATGCATATGCACGTATATTTTATATAAGTATGTGTGTATATGAGGTGTGTGTCTGTATATGTATATATGCATGTGTACATATATATACAGACCTATATCTATATCTATATATCACTATATGTGTAATATATATGATTTATATCTAGATCTGTATATGAATATATACATATGCAATGCATGAATGTATATATATATATACATGCATGTATCTTTATGAATATATATATAGGAAGATATACAAATTTATATATTATGTGTGTATGTTTGCAGATGCATAACTGCAGATGGAAAAAGAGACTCCTGAAGATTTAGCAGGAGTAAGACAGATCCACATTACCTCCAGCAAACCCCAGAGTACTTTTAATGACTCCAAGCTTTTTTTCTGAAACAAAGACCCATCTTTTCAATATTCAAGTTGTTCAAGTGAATCTGCATGGCATGGAGTTATGGAATATTAGAGTTTCTAAATCTACATTCCCCATCATTCCAGGTGGGCCATGATTACTACAAAGAGCTGAAAAGAATAAAAAAAATATAAGATTTCTAATGTTTATTCTCAGAAGATTCAAATCTACATTTGAAAAGAAAAAAAATGGAAAGATCTTTGAATATTTGATTTTTTAAAGAAAAATACAAACTGATGAATATTGATAAACATAACTATTAATAAGAATAGAAAAAATAAGAGGATTTGTGGGGGTAAGCCCAAAGGTTAATTAGCACAAATGACCTTTCGAAACAACTTAAAGGATACTAGTGATCCAACTTTCATTCAGTTCAGCAGCTACCAGGCACCTTACTTATTTATGTCTTTTTGTCTTCATAGCTTCTTCTGGCTTCAGGAAGACTTTCTGCACCTTCTAGTCATTATGTGAATAAATACACATGAAACGAAGCTTATGAAGGTAACTTTTTAGATAATTCACCCCCTTCGAATTTAATCAATGTTGCATTGAATTCAAGGTTTTCCTATTGACTTATTAAACTCTTCAGACATAGAAGCCTGATTTATCTTTAAGATATTGAAACTTCCTGCCCTTGCTCTTGATTCTAATAAGCAACTTCTGGTATCTAATATGTCCCAATTGAAATTATTAGCACTTAATGCTTACAGAAACTATATTTCAGGTTGGTACTACCAATTCACCTTGTTGCATTGAAACAAAATATGTCTTTACTTGCTGCCAGATTGTAAAACAATGAGAATACGGATTAAGAGCATTGCCGGCTGAATGTGGCATGTATTGTATCATGGGATTGTTTATCAAATGAAAATATTTACTTGCCAAAAATGTACATACAATACCACCTCACAAATTCAAGATAATTGTGGGGAGGGTCAGTCTGAATCAATGAAAATAGGAATTATATATCATTTTAAAAGAATTATAGCTTTATTGCTTCCAAGTATATTCCTATAGCTTTCCAAGCTGCCTAGTGGAACTCTATTCAGGAAACAGATAAGAATTAGTAAATTGACTATCTTTACAGAGTTAGGGTTTCTAAAATGCTTGAGAGTAACATGAAACATGTGTTTATTAACAATGGGGTGACAACAAACTAGAAAAGACTGCTTTTTTGGATTAAAAAATATAGTTTGTCCTTTCTAAGAAGCAGTCCTCACCAAGCAAAAGCAAGATTTGTCCCAACTCCTTTCCAAATTTTCACACATTTCTAATTACTCTAGTCCTAATTAATGAGGTTATATTATACCATCACATCAATAACCACAGAGGGGTAGCAAATCCCTGCCAATAGTTTGACTCTGCTTCCTACTGAACTAAAAAGACACATAAACAATAAATGTGAAAATAATGACAATGAAAACCATCACTGCCATAGAGAGCTCAGGTGTCATTCTTTAAGTAACAAAGATTTAAAGACCTACTAAGGGCTATGTACTAGAACACAGTAAACATAGAACATAGTAAAAGTGATATATTTTCTTCTCTAATGGCAAAGAATGGATATAGGGGAGTGGTGACCAGGAAAAGAAATTTTGGTTTTGAAATTTTCAGGAAATGAAAGTGGAGCTATAGGTCATATGGTTATCATACTTTTCTGGTAGTTACAGTAATATTAATTTTAATATTATTCTCAGAGGAAGAACAAGAGGAAAGTGTTGGAGAAAAGGGGAAAACTATAGCGGAAAGCTACAGGTCAAAAGGCAAGATGCCTTAAGTAGGCTTAGATTTTCTGGAGAGTGAACTCTCAAGCATGGTCTGGGGCTGGCTAAATACATTGGGTTTATTTACACATATCTATTCTATCAGAGGAGATTAGCCTGAACATGAAGTTTCAACCTTCATTAGGTCAACTCAACAGGAAGTTAGGGGAGTAGTCTTTGAGGCCAGAGATCCAAATGTCTAGAGAGTGCCATCCCAGGTAAAGAGAAGGCGGGGGAGGGTAATGCAGATGTTAAGATTCCCAGGATTCTTGGTGAACAAATGATTAGATACAGAGTATGATATACGGCAAATTAGATGTAATGGATTAAGAGTATTTGGCCAATCACGTCACCTTAGTTTCAGGAGAGAATTCTAAAGCTGAATGGATCAGCTCCCCAGAGAAAGGGGCATGAAGGTGAGGACTTGGCGGTCCAGTCTGGGGATGCTGATAAATCAGCAGTAGATTAAAGACCATATTTGAAATCCGGAATACCTTAATTCAGATCAAATAAGTTGTATAACCCTAAGGAAGTCACCTGTTTCAGCCTCAGTTTCCTTATTTGTAAAATGAGGATAATAATAACATGCAATTTATAGGGTTTTGAAGATCCAACGCACTCCACTGCAAATCTTGATTATGTAAGTGCTATTATTATAGGGGCCAGCTGAACAGATGTGAAGATTGCTGGGGAGGCCTGGGTTTCCTGGATTAGTAGAAGGGTTATGTGTCCCTAGTACTTAGCAAAGTATCCTGCATATAGTAGGTCTTGAATAAACATTTATTGAATGAATTGAATTAAATGAACATTAACAGACTGTCCTAGCTAACACCAGTTTCCACAGTTTTAATCCTGTGTAGTTAATCGTTTTATTGAAGCATTAAGGTATGACAATTATCAGTCACATGTTTAGCTTCTATTTATTTTCATTGTGTCAGCCTTTCCTGTCACTGTGCTGAGTTGTGATCTTTGATTAGCATTGTTCCCTCTGGTAGTGCTGGTTGCTGTGACATCCCAAACTAAACCACAAACCTGACTCTGATAGCTGATAAGACAGTTTAACTAGGCAGGAGCTTATAATCCCTTCTCTGCAATTCACAGCTCCCATATGTAGGTTAATGAACCATTCAGAGGTTAAGTGTGTCTTGTTTAACTTGACTATATAAGTGGCCAACCTTTCCCCCACACACACATTAATATGCTTAGTTACTGCATCATTATATATCTCAGCTGCTAATTCTTTTTATTTTATTTTGTTTCCTTCTTGTGGGCACAATCAACCCTTTTGTTTAGGAAAATACTGTTTTAATGAAATCACAAATCACTGCAAAGACAAATCAGATGCAGAATTATTACATTATAATCAAAGAAAGGTGATAAATCTTAAGAGGCTATAATACAACTTAGCTAGCTTTATTTATATCCAAATAAAAGCCATTAAATCTTTAATATGACACAATGTTCATTTAGATAAACTTCATAATATCACCCTTCTATCTACCTATCAGGTAATCTCACCTAAAACAGTTCTCTTTCTGGGGCCAATAAACTTATATTCCTTCTACCAGCACTTCCCAATTTAATCCAGTATCCTAAATTTAGACTAATAGGAAATATATAGGACTCTAAATCTATGGGCTTTTTATTATTCATTTTCATAATGAACTGAAGATGTGATGAATAATGGATTTCATATAACTACTCTACTTGATGTTGATTAATTCCAAACATACTTTAAAACTCACAGGTAAGTGTCCCCTGAAACATTAAAATGGAAATATATGCATACATTTGTATGGATGGGGCACACATGCATGTATGTGTGTGTGTTGTGGAGAACAAAAACATAAAGGCAAATTGTCCACTTGGACAATCCTCAACTTTTACGCAATCAATCCAATTATTGGAAAGGAATATGTCTATATCACCCTAAATTTACCTTCTTTTTCCATTCTAACTTAGGTTAGATTAGCATAAACATAGCAGAATTATATGATTGAAATGTTGCCTCAAACTATTATTTCCTAGGGCTATTCTCCATGGTTTCAAAAGTTACAAGGAATCTACAAATAACCACACACTCACATGGGAATCAATCTTTTTGAAATATGGAGAACTAGACTCACTCTGTTCAAGTCATCCTCAATTCTGCTGCTGCCCAGTTACTTATATTTTCTTTTGTGATGAAGAAAAAGTAGATGAGTTTTTGGTGTCAGGTCACTCTTATAATTGCTTATTTCAAACTTGCTTTCACCTCCTCCTAGAACTTTAAAATGTTTTCAATGAATCAATTCAATTAAACTTAACTGTCAATTAAATACTTCCTAGCTATAAAGAAAGTTATGCTAGATGCTGAAAGACAAGCAAAGATAACTGTTATACATTCTCTGGCTCTATGGCATTCCTAAGGTAGTAGGGTGGATAAAATACATAAACAAATAAGTATAATACATTATAGGAAATTGTCAACCTCTGTATCAAAGTAATATTTCTTTTGTTCTGGGCCTGGCTCAGAGTCCAATGATTTAGGCTCAGGTTTAGGACAAAAGGAAACACTGGACAACTCTAGCATATTTAGCAAAAAGAGATCTGTTGTTACAAAAGATTTTGAAAAGAAACAATTATTGATTCAAGTGTATAATGCTTTCTTGGGTCTCTACTTTCATTGTGGGGACATAGCCCAGTCAGGCACGGTCTTTGGCTGGCTTGGCGGTGAGAATTCTATACCTGAGAGGTCCTAACTACTCATAGACTGGTCTTTTTCTGAGACATACTTAATGTAGTCCTCAGAGAAACATTTATATCCCTAAAACATATTTTTACAAAACAGAAAAAAATGATGAACTGAATGCAAAATTTTTAAAAAATCATAGATATAGAAAGAACTTCAGAGGTAACCTAATCCAATCTTCTAATTTTATAGATGAGGAAATATAAACATGGGGAAGGAAAGAAGTATTCCTTAAGCACCTAATACGTGCCAGAGACTATGTTAAGCAACTTATAAACATTTGATTTTTAAAGCAAACTTGCAAGGTAGTTGCTATTATTGTCACCATTTTATAGGCAAGGAAACTGGGACAAACAAGTTAAGGGCTTTACCTTTGCTCACAGAGCTAATAGGTACCTGAGGTCAAATTTGAACTCAGTTCTTCCTGACTCCAGGTAGCACCCTATTACAACACTTAGCTGCTTCTAATAGCTTCAATTAAGTCAGAGAATACAAAATTTCTCTCTCTCTCTCTATCTCTCTCTCTCTTTCGGGCACGGGCGCTCGCGCGAACACACACACACACACACACACACACACAGAGAACAAAAAAAACAAACAAACCCCAACATCATTTCTACATAGTAAAAACAACAATATGGAAGAGAATGTTAGAAAGTTCCATTTATAATAACTTAGAAAATGGAGAAAATATATGTGAATCAATCAAATAAAGGCTCATTCATGACCTATATAAACACAATTACAAAATTATCCTTAAATAAATAAAGGAAAACTATAAACAAATAAAACTGAGATACTGAATAGCCATAGCCTAGTTAGGCTGTATTAATATAATAAAATGACAAATACTATCCAGATGCATAGGGGAACAAAACATATATAACATTAAAGGAAACTGGAAATTTAATAATGAATTTGTGCATTTTGAGAGCACAAAATATAACTCAATAAGTAACAAAATTATTTTATAAGAGCTTAAAAATAGAAAATTATATCAGATTAATCAGTAGGTCAGAATGTTAACAAAAAATAGAAAAGTAACATTGTGTCCCTTTTTTTAAAGTAAATTTTATGTTTATTTTTAGTTTACATCATTCATTTCCACAAGATTTTGAGTTACAAATTTTCTCCCTGTCTCTCCCCTACCCACCACACCAAAACAATGATCCCACTGTATACCCCCTCCCCCAATCTGCTCTCTCCTATATCCTCCTGTATTTCACCTCTGACTTGCCAGTAGGGAAAGATAGATCTACCTCCTGCAGTGACTGTATATCTTATTTCCCAGTTGCATGTAAGATAAAATAAATAACAGTGTTTTTTTAAACATTTGTTTTTACAACTTTGAATTTCAGATTCTTTCCCTTCCTCCCTTATCACCCAGCCTTACTGGGAAGATAAGCAATTCAATATAGGTTGTGCATGTGTAGTTATGCAAAACGTTTCCATAGTGGATATATTGTGAAAGACTGACTATATTTCCCTCCATCCTATCTCACCCCCTATTGGTTCTATTCTCTACTTTGACCCTGTCCCTTTTCAAAACTGTGTACTTCTAACAACCCTCTCTCCCAAACTACCCTCCCCTCCATCATCACCCCTCTCATCTATTTCCCCCTACTGTCCTGTAGGGCAAGATACCCAATTTAGTGTGTATGTCATTCCCTCCCTAAGCCAAATTAAATGAAAGTAAGGTTAATCCATTCCCTTTTTGCCTTCCTGTTCTTCTCCTCCATTGTAACAGTTTTCCTTTGTCTCTTCTACGAGATAATTTGCCCCACTCTGTCTCTCCCCATCTCCTCTCATTATATTCCTCTCTCACCTCTCAATTTCACCTTTTAAATATCATCCCTTCCTATTCAATTGATCCTGTGCCCTCTATCTATGTATACCTGTACACATATATACACACACTTGCATATGTATTCATATGCACATATACCATCCTCTATAGACATATATATGTATGTATACACACATATACATTTATATTCCCTTCACCTATCCTCATACTGACAAAGGTTTCATAAGTTACAATTATCGTTTTTCCATGTAGGAATGTAAATAGTTCAACTTTGATAAGTTCCTCATGATTTCTTTTCCCTGTTTACCTTCTCATGCTTCTCTTGCTTCTTGTATCTGAATGTCAAATTTTCTATTCAACTCTGTTTTTTTCATCAAGAATACTTGAAAGTCCTCTATTTCATTGAATGAACATATTTTCCCTGAAGCACTATACTCAGTTTTGTTGGGTAGATGATTCTTAGTTTTAAACCTAGTTCCTTTGACCTCCAGAATATCATATTTCAAGCCCTTTGACCCCTTAATATAGAAGCTGCTAGATCTATTGTTATCCTGATTGTGTTTCCACGATACTCAAATTGTTTCTTCTTGGCTGCTTATAATGTTTTCTCTTTGAACTGGGAATTTTGGAACCTGGCTATAACATTCCTAGGCATTTTCTTTTTGGGATCTTTTTCAAGAGGTGATCAGTAAATTCTTTCAATTTTTATTTTGTCCTCTGATTCTAAAATATCAGGGCAATATTCCTTGAGAATTTCTTGAAGGATAATTTCCAGGTTCTTTTTTTGATCATGGCTTTCAGGTAGTCCAATAATTTTTAAATTATCTCTCCTGGATCTCTTTTCCAGGTCAGTGATTTTTTTCCAATGCAATATTTCACATTACATTCTATTTTTTCATTTATTTGGATCTGTTTAATAGTATCTTGATGTCTCATGAAGTCATTATGTGCCATTTTCTCCAGTCTAATTCTAAAGGAATTATTCTCTTCAGTGAGCTTTTTAAATTCTTTTTCCATCTGGAAAATTTGGCTTTTTAAGGCATGTTTCTCCTCATTGACTTCTTGGGCCTCTTTTGCCATTTGAGTTAAGCTATTTTAGGTGCTATTTTCTTCAGTCAGGTTGTGGACTCTCTCTTCACGATTTTCTTGCATCATTCACATTTCTCTTGCCAATTTTTCCTCCACTTCTCTTACTTGGTTTTCAAAAGCCTTCTTGAGCAAGTCCATGGCCTATAGCCAGTTCAATTTTTTCTTGGAAGCTTTAGATGCAGGAGCTCTGACTTCACTGTCTTCCTCCCATCCCATGCTTTGATCCTTTTTCTCCCCCAAAAAGGAATCTAAATTTGGATTGCTGTGCTTTCTTTGGTGCCTTTGCTTGCTCATTTTGCCAATCAATTACTGGACTTTTGAGCTCTTTGCCACAGTAGAACTCTGCTTCCCGAGTGCAGAGCTTTTCCCAAATAACTGGGATTTCCACAGCTTCAGGAGCTATTAGGAGGGCACCTTCTCTGCAGTCCCCACAAACTCAGGCTCACTGGTCACACACCTGAGGACCACCCCCCAAGACCATGATCCAGATCCAGGCAGGTTAAAGCAAGAGCGATTACCCTCTTAATGGTTGCTTGCCCCCCTTAAATCTGCAAGCCAGGAGCTCTGAAGCAGCCATGTGGAGGCAGCTGCAGGGCTGCCACACTTCTGCTACTTCTAGCTCCAGGGGCAGGGACCAGACCCACTCCTCTCTTCCAACAGAGTTCTATACTGATCTCTGACTTTTTCTTTGGCTTTTATGGGTTGATAATTTTGGAAACCGTCACTGCTGCTGGTGATCCACTCTCCCAAAATCCAATGCAGCTGCTGGTCAGGGCCACCCTGGGGCTAAAACCACAGGCTCATGCAGGGCTGGGCTCTGCTCCCAGCATGCTTTGATGAATCCTTCCTGTCTGCCTACCAGGCTGCCTTCAATGGGAGATTTGTTTCTCTGTCACTTACTGGGTTCTGTAGCTCTAAAATTTGTTTAGCATCAGATTTTATAGGTATTTGAGGTGGTTATGGGGGGAGTTAATGGAGTTTTCCTGCTTCTATGCTGCCATCTTGGCTCCACCCTATATCATGTTCTTTTATCAGCTACTTTTTTAGTGGATAAATTTCTTTTTTGGGGGGAGGGGAGTAATTGGGGATAAGTAACTTGTCCAAGGTCACATGGCTAGTAAGTTTAAGTGTCTGAAGTTGAATGTGAACGCAGGTCCTCCTGATTGCAGTCTTGGTGTGCTATTCACTGAGCCACCTAGCTGCCCCCAGTGGATAAATTCGTGACTAAACAAAGTTCAGAGAAGCTCATGGAAGATAAAAAGGATAATTTTGCTTTCTTAAAATTCAAAATATTTTGCACAAACAAGAGAAATGCAACTAAGATAAGTAAGAAAGCAATCAATCTTGGAAAATATTTTATCAATCACTTCTGAAAGGGTTCTCAATGTAAGCTATATAGAGAACTAATAGAAATATTTGAACAAAACTAATTCACACATAAAGAATAAATGATTATTAACAATTAATTCTTGAAATAAAAACATACTACCAAAATTATTTCCCAAAAGATAAAGGATTAAAGGATACAAGGAAATTAAAAAAAACACAATCATATGAATTATTGATCCATTTCACTAATAATAAGAACAGAACAAATCAAATCAAAATAACACTGAACTTTCATATCAGACCCAGCAAAGTTGACAAAAGGATCAAAGATGAAAATACTAAATGTTCAAGGAGTTTAAAAGGACAAACATAGTAATGTAACATTGAGGAAACTGCTAACTGGCCCAATATTTTCAAAAGAAAATTTTAACAATGCTAAGAAACTGGTTAAAATGTCCATCTCTAGGGCGGCTAGGTGGCACAGTGAATAGAGTACTGGCCCTGGAGTCAGGAGGACCTAAGTTCAAATCTAGCCTCAGATGCTTGACACACTTACTAGCTGTGTGACCTTGAGCAAGTCACTTAATCCCAATTGCCCTACAAAAAGCAAAAACAAAAACAAAAACAAAAGCTATTATGTCCATCTCTTTTTCCTGGAAGTCCTACTACTAGACATATACTCCAAGGAGGTCAGGAGTGAAAAGAAAAACCACATATATGCATACACATTATCTCTTTTAATCATGGTAAAGAACTACAAAATAGATATAATTTATTGGGGTATAACTAAGCAAGTTGTGATATCTGAAAACAATATTAGGGAACTGAATACTGAGAATCATGGTGAACATATGAATTGATGAAAACTGATGTAAATAGAATTTTGAAAACAATATACACAATGACTATCACAGTGTAAATCGCAATATTGACAAGAACAAAATTAAAATTGAATGTTTTATAATTATAATAAGCAAACTGTGCCTGAATAAAAAAATAGGAAAATGACAATATCTCTCCCCCATTTTCATAGTTAGGTGGTTATGTGTGTGAAGTATTACTTATAATTTTAGATATTCTAGTTATCTTGGTTAATTATCTTTCACTTTTTAAACTTCATTTTACTTTCTATAATGGATCGTTCTATGGGAGGGGATGAGGAGATGTATTTTGTGAAATATCAGTGGTGTAAAAGCCAAAGATTCAAATACAAGTTTATTTTTAAAAGATAAAATTACATAGGATAAATTTAAATTCTTAGACTTGGGTTCAAAATGTCAATTTCACAAGTATAGGGTGTGGGAGGCATGGTTAGACAGTAGCCTAAAAAAGATGTAGGGGCTCTAATTACAATAATTTCAATATGCCTTAAAAATGTGTCCTAAATTAAGAAATATCCAGGATTGAGAAGGTGATTTGTACTACATTCTGATTTTGTTAGACTGCATCTGAAGCATTGAGTTCAGTTTTGGGCACCAAGTTTAAGAAGGACATTATTAACCTAGAGAGCACTCAAAGGAGGGCAACCAAGAAGATAAAAGGCTATCTCTGCCAAACAAAATTCTTTTGAAAGACCTGGAAATATACAGCCTGAAAAAGAAAGATCTGAGCCCCAGTTAGGGAGTGGAGTGTCAATATGAGATCAATATTCAAGTATCTACAGGGGTGTCATGTGGAAGAGTGATTTGTCCTGTTTGGTATGAGAACAATGGGTAGAAGTCAAAAAGAGGAAGATTTCAGCTAAATATAAGGAATAAAGACCTAAGAATTAGAGCTCTCATAAAGTGAAATGGGATGCCCTAAGAGGCTGTAAGTAACCCTTCCATGCAAGTCTTCAGGCCAAGGCTGGATGAGCAATTGCTAAATCTATTATGTGGAGCAGTTAGGAGACACTACAGATAGAGTACTGAGTCTAGAGTCAGGAAGACTTGTATTCAAATCCAGCCTCAGACACTTCCTAGCTGTGTGACCCTGGGCATGTCATTTAACCTGTCAGCCTCTGTTTCTTCATCTGTAAAGTAGATATAATAATATCTCCAATGGTAGCTCTGAGGATCAAAAGAGATAACAATTATAAAACACTTAACATAGTGTCTGGCACATAGTAAGCACCACATAAATTATTAGCTATTATGGTTGCTATTTTTGAAGTTTCCTTTTCTGTGTGGGTTGGGTTAAATGGACACTGAGGTCCCTTCCAATTCTAGTATTCTGTGCCTCTATGTAAAGAAAGTAAAGGAAAAGATGAAAGAGAAGGACAATCAGCTGTCAGGTAAAATACAATTCACATTTCTGTCCATTTCTCTTTCCAGTTCTCCAGTTTAGACTTTTTTTTTGACATATCTCTACAGTAATTACTAATTACTAATGCTTATGTTCTAGAAGGGTTTTGTTTGTCCAAGTCAGCACTCAGTGAAGTGGTATGAAACTACTTTCAATGCCTGAAAAGTACTAATTAGATCACACTTGAATAAAAGTTTAAGAAAGTGAAAAAGTGTTCTATATATTACAATTTCCTCTAGGTCTTCCACTAACCTTAGGGTGAGGTTAGCTGCAGATAGAACTCTGACTACTAGTGTACCAGAAGTTCTAGAACATTGAGAAGGTGTGAGTTTAGGATCTCCTCTAAAGAGTCTGTCAGAGAAAACCATTTTTCTTTGTGTGTTCAGGAAACAGGCATATTCCAGAACACAACTAAGAATCATATCCATTGTGCCTTAGCTTAGCCTGCAGAATAATTCATTTTACTCAGTCCAACATAAACTCATTGAAAGAAAAGACAGTTCCATTTTTTGTATGTGTATCCTTAGGGCACAATGCCTGACATATAATAGATGCTTCATAAATGCTTGACCAATTGACTGGTTCTTACATTTTGGGGAAATTTTGGTTAATAGTCACCATTCACATAGAGTTGCTCCAGGGATCAGCAAGCTACAGCCCAAGGGCCAAATACAGACTGCCTGGAGTTTTACATTTTTTAAATAAAAATTTTTTGTATTAAAACATATAAAGAAAATTTTTTTTAGCTCACAGGCCCTGAAAAAGCAGGTAGAGTTTAATGCCAGGCTGTAGTCTGCTAATCCCTGTTTATCATTGATTAATGATTTATATTTAATTTAGGAGAGGCAATATAATCATATTGGATAGACACGTGGCCTTGGATTCTAATACTACTGCTGACACATGTTAGTTATACAGCCATGGACTTGTAAGTGACTTAACTTCTCAATGTCCTATAAAACTCTATGAGACTATAAATTACAGATGTTTAGGAGTTGCTAGCCTGCATTAAAGTTTCCCATGCTAATGGATATGCAGGATAGCTACATACATGTATACATACAAACATGTGTGTATATATGTGTATTGTGTGCACATATGTTTATATGTATATATCAACCCTTGTTTGTAAATGAAAGAGAGAGACAAACAGAGAATGTTAGAGTGGACAACTCAGGGAAGACATAGGTGTTCAAAATTTCCTCTGAGACACTGACTGTGACCCTGGGCAGATGACTTAACCTGTCAGTGGTCGGAGCAGATCTGTATGATTATAAAATTTCAGAGATGTTGTCAATCTTCATTGGCAGAGGAAAGTCCACAGAAATCACTTTACCAATTAAATCACAGATCTAATACCTCTTCATTGATATATTGTATATATGTGTAAAACTGTAATCACGTAAGTTCTTTTCGATTTGCCTTTCTTTGTATCCCTTGCTCTTAGTAGTGTCTGCCATGTAGTAGATACTTAACAAATGCTTGCTGATTGGTTGAGCATTTATTTAACTCTAGTTATGTCTAAGTTTATCAGAATTGCTTTCTAGCTTTGAGAGACAGTGGGAAAAAAAGCAGCTGAGGATCATAAAAATTGTTGAAATTATTCCCTTTGCTTCATTTTGCTGAAAGTGCACATTAATGTCACATTACTATAATTAGCTTGTAAGGCAAGAACCAAATGCTCACCATTCCAGAGGGTCTGGAGAATTCAGCAACCTGTCCAGAATCTCAGTACCATTGTGTTGCTAATGTAGACTTTACTCTATTCCACTGTGGCTTAGCAGGAAGGATAACTAAATTATTGGACAGGTGTAATAGAGAGAGAGTAAAAATAACATTATTAGTATGTCCTAAATCCATAGCTTTTAATATACTCATTGAAGCAAATGGGACTGTGCCAAATATATATTAAAAGAGAACAAGTAATAAAGATAATTCTGCTTACCATTATTTGCTATGTAATCCTTTGAAACCACTGCCTGCTTGTGTTTTTACAGCTAAAACAACAATTCTCTTGATAGCCTTTTTTGGAAAGCTCCCATTGTTTTTAGAGTAAATTATTTTCCATAGCCTGAAGCTACTTTCAGTACTAGAAGAATTAATAATAGCTTTGACCTAGGTCAGTCCCATGTTCTGCCAATTTTATCACGTACTCATAGTGCTTATGCTGCTCAATATAATGGTGCCTGCAAATCTGATTGGATTTTACTGAGTTTGGTGATAGTAATATTGTCCCTGGCATGCTAAAGTAGATGTAAGAAATGTGGTAACAAAAATGTAAAACCAAATAGTATAAATGAAACAAGCTATTTCTATAGATAATCAATAATTTATTTCCCACTAATTATAAAGATTTCCTATTTTCAGAGACTGTCCAAAACTTGTCTGTGCTTATCGGAACTTTCTGGATAGTTATTTATTGTTTTTTTGGGGGGGAAAGGGAGGAAAAGTATACAGTAAATATAAAATAATAGTATAAGCAATAATTGAGGGGAAAATTAAAAATATTTAGAAGATAAACTTGTTTTCAAATGGATTGGAAGTTTGATAAACTTCAGAGAGCTTGAAGTTAGAAATGGATTTAGGTACTGCCTAGAAGAGTCACTAGCTAAGTCAATTAATTCCTTAGAGCAAGGGCTTTTCACCTTTTTATGTGTGTCATGCACACCACTGGAAGACTAGTGAGGTCTATGGGCCCTTTTTCAGAATAATGTTTTTAATGTATAAAATAAATCAAATAGCATTAAAGGAAACCAATTATATTGAAATAGTGATCAAAACATTAAAAAAACATAATCAACCCTAGGTTAAGAACTTCTGCATTAGTTTCAAAAGAAGAAATCAAAGCTGTCAATAGATACATGGAAAAAATGTTCTAAATCATTATTGATTATAGAAAAGCAAATTTAAAAATCTCTGAGATACCAACCACCTCAGACTGGCTAAAATGATAGAAAAAGAAAATGGCAAATGCTGAAAGGGAAAAATAGGGACACTAACACACTGCTGGTGGTGTTATAAACTGATCCAATCACTCAAGAAAACATTTTGAAATTATGCCCAAAGGATTATAAAACTGTGCATATCATTTTACCCAGGAATAACACTACTACTTCTCTATCCCAAAGAAATCAAAGAAAATGGAAAAGGACCTGTTTCTACAAAAGTATTGATGATAGCCCTTTTTATGGTAATAAAGAATTGCAAATGTAGGTGATACTCATCCATTGGTGAAAAGCTGAACAAGTTGTGGTATCTGATTATGGAATAAGAAATGATAAGCAGGTTGTTTTGTGTGTGTGTGTGTGTGTGTGTGTGTCTGTGTGTATGTGTGTGTGGTGGCAAAGAATTGCTAATTGAGGGGATGTCCATCAATTTGGAATGACTGAAGAAGTTGTAGCATATAATCATAATGGAATACTATTGTGCTATAAGATATGATAAGCAGGATGATTTCAGAAAAGTCTTGAAAGACTTACACAAATTGTTGCAGAGTGAATAAGGAGAATATCATACACAGTACCAGCAATGTTTTATGATGATCTGATGTCAACTATTTAGCTATTCTCAGCAATACATTGACCCAAGACAATTCCAAAGGACTTGTGATGAACAATACAATCCATCTCCAGAGAAAGAACTGATAGAGTTGGAATTCAGATTGAAACATATTCTTTTTCACTTTTTTTCATTTTGGGGAGAGGGTTAAATCTGTTTCTTTGTTGTTGTTTTTTTTTTTCACAGTATGACTAGTATGTGGAGTAAGAAGAAATGACAAGTTAGGATGATTTCAGAAAAACCTGGAAAGTCTTATATGAACTAATGCAAAGTGCATTGAACAGAACCGGAAGAACACTGTAAACAGTAGCAGCAATATTATAATGATGATCAAATGTGCTACTTTAAAACAATGATCCAAGACAATTCCACATGACCCATGATAAAAAAAAATGCTACTCACCTCTAGAGAACTGATGACTTCTTGAGAGTAGATTGGCAAATACTTTTTTATGTTCTTTATTTTTCTTGTTTTGTGTGTATGTGTCTGTGTGTTTCTTTCACAATATGATTAATATAGAGATATGTTTTGTATGACATCATGTGTATAATTGATCTATTGCTTAACTTCTAAAGGAGTAGGGGCGGGTAAAAATGAAGAGAATTTAGAACTCAAAATGTTTTAAAATAAATGTTAAAGATTTTTAAATCTAATTAAATATATGTTTAAAATAAATAAAATATGTCTTTAAAAATGAAATGAAAAAGAAAGAAAAATAAATATTGTGAGTTCCTTGGGCATAGGTATCATTTGTGCATTTTTTTTTGTATTCCCAGTGCTTAGCACAATGCCTGGCACCAGCAGTTGCCTAATAAATGTTTATTTACTATTAAAATAGAACTTGTGCCTTAAAGTCTCATTTTTTATCTGTTAGAATTATTATATATATATATATATATCCTTTCTGCCTCATTTGCAGTGAGAAATAAATTGCTTAATGCATATATGTGACCTTTAAACTTTGAAACATTATATAAATATAAGACACAAATATCATTATAAACATCCAGTACTTTGAAAATTTCAATGGTTAGGTAAACAATAGTGTTTTATAAGTAACTCATCTAATCATTAAAACAGTTCCCTTTCTCATACCATGTCAGCCAGGACACATAAGGAGATCCTGTAAGGTAGACCCATCAACTAATATGTTTTTAGTCCAATTTCAGTCACTGGATATTCTTAGAATCAAGTCATAGGGTCTGGTGTTTGAAAGGAAACCTAAATTCATCTGCTCCAATTCCACTAACGAGTGAAATATCTCTTCTAAAACTTCCTCAATAGTAACCTAAACAGTTTATGATTAAACATTTTCAGACGTGGGAAGCTCAATGTTTTTTTTTTTAACATTTTCTTATAAAATGTCTTTTAAAATTATTTTAAAAATTTAAATATGATTCAAAATAGTCAGTCTGTATGGAACTAGACTGTTGATTTTCATTTGCCAAGATATAATGCCAAAGTAACCACATTTTGCTTCTGACAAGTTCACATAAAAAGACAGCCTTGTGGGCTAGGCATGTAGAGAGAGACAGTGACTTTGCCCCAGAGTGTTTTCTGGCGTATATTCATGTGGAAATAAGTCACTGAGGATTTTGGAATATTTAAGAATATCAGCATCTCAAGTTGTATAATTATGTGTGCCAAAGAAAGAATGAGTTAATGAAAATCCATTTATTAAACAGTTACTATGTACAAGGCATTAGGGATACAAATAAAAAACTAAGCAATTGTAACAGCAAGCACCCCCAGCATACCCAGGATTGCTGCTAGCACAAGTTCTTTTATCTGCTTTTCTAAGGGAAAGCAACTCAAAAGGGGTTAACAATCTTACTTTAGTCAAACATATATATCATTTACTTATTTCAGTTGGAAAAGTCAGCACCCTCACTTCAGAGAAAATACAAACAGAAATTACAAGCAAAGAATACAGACAGAGAAAATGATATAATTGAACAGACCAACAGAAAGGACTTTTAGCTGTCTTACCATTATATACATGCAGTGTTAGTTACCAGAGAAAGAAGCACCAAAATTTGGGTTTACAAACCTGGGGGGCTCAATTGCTACCCAGAGTCTCACCTGGCCAAATCACACAACTCTTCCTATAAGTGAGCCCCAAAGCAAAACCTTATCTCAGAGTATATATATCTGTGTGTATACACACACACACATGCATACACATATACATATATACATACATACATACATATATACATATACATTCCTTCAGGGTCAGAGGACATCATAACCTTCATGACTCACTGCCTAATTACAAAGTAACAGAAGGTGTGGGACTTCCTAATAAACAAGCCTCCTCTAAGCAAGCTTCTCTTATTGGACTCCAAATGAGGTCAACTGAGGGGCAAGGAAGATCTTCAAATTCCTTTACCATTACAGCAATCTCATCTTTAAAGGATCTCATAGTCTAATAGAGGGAGTCAATACATATAGGAAGGTTTAGGTATGAGTCAAATGAAAAGGTCCTTTGGTGTCTAGGGTACAAAAGAAAAAACAAACTACTGCCAATACATCTTCTTTAATGGTTTTTCCCATTGTCATTCTGTTTTTGATATTGAGCCATTTCATAGCTCCAACTACATTCATAATGAACACATTCTCTTATTCTTATATTAGCTATAACAGCCAAAAAGAATATAGCTAAAGTCCCAATAGAAGTTTCCAGATTGTATCCCCACAAGAATTAATTCCCTATATGATGGTTAAGGGGGTTGGGCTAAGTAGGGTTGTGAGGGGAGGTAGAGTGGTGGTATTATTTCTTAGGCTAAGGTTCTTGAATTTTCTCCATCAGCATTTCAGGGGAGTCCTAGTCAAAGTGGCAGCTCACCTAGCAGATGTGGCCTCTTGTGTTTCCCTTAAGGAGCCTTGCTGCTTCACTTGGACTGAACTGACTTCCCCATCTATAGCAATTGAACTTTGATCTCCACCAGAAGAGAACAAAAGACTTTATATTAGTCTCAGGGCATTCTGCCTGGTTTTTGCTGACTCTATATTGTTGCTATGACTAAAGAACAGTTAGCCTGCTCTTTTCAAGGAGTCAGAATGTTTCGGGATCATACTTATGTAATACATATGGAGGAATAATTCAGATCACCAGTGCTATATGAACACTGATATCTTTTGGTACTTTTGTTTGGTAAAGAGGTGAGGAGTAGTTTGGGCAGGATCAAATTTTAAACCTGGCACAGTGTTTTCAATTATCCCAAGTTGTTAGATGCTATGAAATCCAATCATAATTGACTCCAATGATGCTAGTATGTTTTTTAATCCTGTACCATCACATTCCTAACTATGGAGATAATAGTCCTATTGTATTCTACCCTGGTCAGATTACAGTCAGAATACTCTGTTCAGTCTTGGATGAAGTCATTGGGTGCTGCATTTTAGGGAAGACACTAAGGAGCTGGAAAGAATCTGGAAGAGAGTAACCAGGATTATAAAGGACCTCAAATCATATCAAATGAGGATCAGTTGAAAGAGTCAGGGACATTAATCCCAGAAAAGGAAAATTTTAAGGTATATGATAGTTCATTTCACATATTTTTGAAGGGTTGTTACTTAGGAAAAAAGAATGAGATTTGTTATGTTTTAATCTAGATGGAAGAATTAGGAGTAATGAGTAGAAGCTGCAAAGCAGCAAAATTTAGGTTTGATTTAGGAAATGCTTCCTAATAATTAGGGTTATCACAATGTAGAATGGACTTCTCAGCAAAGTAATAGTTTCCTCTTTAGAAACTTTCAAGCCAAATCTGAACGGCTACTTCTCAGGTGTGATTTATAGAGGTCTCTTCCTTAGTTTGGATTGAACTAGATGACCATTGGGAGCCTTTTTCAAGTTTGAGATTCTATCATGCTATGAAATATAGGACTTAACTATTTCATTTGATGGATTCTCCATAGACAATTTATAGAAAGTCATAAAGCTGATTTGCCAGGCTGGGAAAGATAATCTTTACTTTTAGAAGAAATACTCACATTGATGACTTCACAGATTTATCTAAGTATTGAATTGCTACAAAGTGAACTAAAATCTGCTTCACTTTCTACATAATTATGGGATATCTCAATGGAACAGTATACTATATCCGATTAATGGGGATACTCTTTTTACCAGTTCAGATTATGATCCATCTATCCTTTCCAATCCTTTATACTTGTTATAAAGCCACCAGAGGGGGTATTCCCATTAGACTATGAGCTCTTTGAGAGCTAGGACAGTCTTTTCCCTTTGTAGCCCCATAAATTACCACAGTGCCTGGCACATAGTAGTAATTTAATAAATATTTGCTGACTGACCAATTGTGCTGGGGATGGTGTGTGTGTCTGTGTGTGTCTGTGTGTGTCTATGTGTGTGCATACATCCCTCTCTTGTCAATGCACAGATTCCAATAAATCCATACATTAAGTAAAGCATAAGGCACAGTGGTGTACGCTTGGCTATCAAGACACAACCACTTACTTTTTCCCATAATATATCCCTCTCAAGACCTCATTTATATTACTATTCCCATGAAATCTCTCACTGAGAAGGTGTTACAATTCACTTTACTCCCTTTGGGTGACCCTCAATTTTAAATCTAAATGAAAAATTTCACACATTGATCTTGGTTATTTTTGGAAGAATACAAAATATATTATCTTTTTTCATTTGTTACTAAAAGCTGATAGAAGAGATGGTCTTGGAGGACTGGGACTTATATATATTTAAAATTTTATATCTCTGGAATATAGTATAATGCCTGGCCAATAGTAGTGCTTGATCAGTACTTGTTAGTTGATTAAGTGACAGCCCTTCAAATATTGTTGTTTTGTCCTTTGTTCTTAAATAAGACCAATGACACCAGTAAGGCAATGTCTTGACTTGCAAGTGAATTGGATTTCAATGAGGCAGGTTTGTGCAAAGTCACCAGCGTCACTCTCTCCTCTGGAGCCATCTGGGACCAGTGGCAAGATATAGATAAGGACAACTGGAAATGAAGATGGATACAGTGAGATATCTTGGCTTTTTAAGCTCAGGTCTTTTCCAGGTCTCAGTTTGTCTGAGGCAATGCCCATTCAGTGATTAAGGCTAGGTAAGAAATGAGGCCCCACAAAAATGACCTCTTTACCTAGTCAAAAAAAAAAAATCAATCTGGGAGGGGAAAACCATTAAAATACCTTAATATCTGAAATTTCCCCTTTTCTGAGCTAAATATAACAGATAGTCAACAAATATGTGTTTGTTATTTCATTAAGTGATTGAACTTGATGTGCATATTTCTTTTGTATATCTAGAATATTTTTCTCTTTCTAAAAGTGGAAGCAGGAAATATAATTCCATCTATTCCATATACAATTTAAGTATTTTCTTTTCAGGATATATATATATATGTATATATATACATATATATATTGATATATATGTTTGTGTATGTGTATATGTTTATAACACCTATAGCAGTTATATAACATATAATAAACAACAGGATACACACATATAGGAATGTTATATTAGGGTATACATTATATTAAAGTATGTGTTACATGGAATTTGTAATATGAGAGAGCATATCTTAAGGTATGATATATATATATATATATTATTAGGATACACACAGATACACTCATAAACACACATACACATTCAATTACATACATTTCTTATACATACAATTAAATCAACCACCAATCCAGCTCATGTCATATTTTGAACCATTTTTTCTTATTTTTATGGACAATTAATTCAATTTCTTTCGAGTAGTCATAGATTTTATGGACAAATCCTACAATGTTTTGGAGTCTTTAGCAGTCTTGATAATATCATCTCCCAACAGGAGCACCTGTAGTATTTCTCAAATTAGAAAGAATTCTTCTTCCCTCCTGAATTTTGTGTAAGGGATCCTCTATGACAGAACTGAAAGCTACATCATTTTTGCTTGATATAACAAAAGACAAAGTTGTCAAAGTTATCATTTCAGAATACAAATAATAAGCACAACTGACATGTAAGTTATATAATAATTTGCATCTCACCACTTGTTTTCCTCAGAATCCTTCCTTTAAGGCAAAGGTTCCTAAATTGTCATCCATAGACCCATTAGTAATCTATGGATAGATTTCATGGGCTCTGTGAACTTGGATGGGAAACGTTATATCTTCACTTTCACTAGCTCTATCTGTAATTTAGTATTTCCCTCAATTATGATTTTTTTAAAAAACCCATTATCATTCTGATAAGGAGGCCACAAGCTTCACCAGAATGCCAAAGTTGTCTGTGGTACCCCAAAGAAGGCAGAAGTGAAAGGTTTAACATCTCTACTTCAAAGATAAGCGAAGTGAAGCTCAGAAATTGAAGTTGGTTTGCCCACTTTCACACAGTGAGCACATCAGAGATTGGAATCATTCTATCCATTGTTCTTTTGATTACAGTATACTGCCTGCAAAATTATAGTATGATAAATCACATATGTTTTTCATAATAAAACTTTGCTAACAGAACATTTTTCATACTATTGTTGGCACTGAAGTGGATAGCTTTCTAATGAAACTCCTGTATAGTTGCTTCATAAATTGGTTTATATGGCAGTTTGTGACCCCTCTTTCTAAGATACCAAAATTCCCTAACCTCCTCATTTCTTTCCTTTCTTGTTTTAGTGGACAATGCAAAAAAGTGAAAAGAATGTCAAAAAAAGTTGTAACTTTCTTCCATTGAATCCAAGGAAAAGAATAGTGTAATTGTACTGTCCTTTTCTACTTTCCTCTGTGTTTAGACTAAGAGTGTTCTTAAACATTTCCCATTTTCATAAGACTTAGGAAAAAAGGATTGCTCATCATTTTCACTCTTTTTCTCTCTCCCATCTGGGTATAGGAGAAGCCAAGTGCCACAGGGTTTCTTTCTCTCCCTACTCACTATGGTTATAAGGAAGAGCAGCATTCAGCCAGACCTAAACTGAGCTAACAGATGCTGCTTACCACAGCAGAAGGTATAGACGGATATTCATACCATCTTGATAATGTTCCCAGCACAATAGTAATCATCAACTCACAAAATAATATGGGAATGTTTGTCACTTTGAAAGATCTCTATTCATTACCAAGTAATGTTTTATGGGCACTAGCCAAAGGTCTCTAGGGCATTTGGTCACAACTTATTCTAATTATGCATATTCTATATCCTAACAGCCTCTATTTTATAAAACCTAGAGCACATGAAAAACTACTGAGTGTGGGAAGAAGGGGTTTTGTATGATTCATTCAATTCTTCCAAAATCTCTAGGTATCTAGTGAACTCAAATATGATATCTGAGTAACCCATCTTCTGTTTCTGACAGCCTTATGTTCTTTTTATTTTTATTTTTTTATTTTATTTTTTTGCTTTTTGGAGGGTAATTGGGGTTAAGTAACTTGCCCAAGGTCACATGGCTAGGTTTTTGTTTGTGTGTGCATTTAGTGTCTGAGGCTCTATCCAAACAGCCTTATTTTCTTTACCTCAGTCTTTGTCTCTCTGAATTTGTTTCTGTCTTTGTATTTTTGTGCCTCTGTTTCTGTGTCTCTGTTTCTGTACAGCTTCTCTGCCTATGTATCTTGCAACTCTCTCCAGGTCTCTGCCTCTTCTTATCTTTCTTTCCATCTTTCTCTCAGTCTTGTACCTTGAGATGCTAGTTAGAAGAAACAAATGAATTTTAGGTAGGGATCAATAAACAATGAAAAAATAAAGGTGTCTTGAAAGGAGTAAGTTATGAGGTTTCAAAGACCCATTGTCTTGATTAAACTTACAAATGAATTGGTAATGTGGGGGAATTCTCTGTGTTTTCATCAGCAGATGCCATTTGACCAAACTGTCTATGCTAGATCCAAGAGTTCTTTTTTCCTCAATTATTAGCCACAGCTAGAAATTCATCACTTTCATGTCCAAAACTCAAAAGTTGATGAAGAGTAAACAATATTGTCCAAATCATTCTCTGATGAAAACAATTTAAAATATTACAGTGCACTGAATAATTAATTTATTTCTTAATTCCTTTCCCCTTGCTGTCTTGAAATGATGCCTTTGTTTACCCCCAATAATTTACTGTGTAGATTGCTGGAGTACACCTAGCCACTACTCAATAAGGATTTAATATTCCATGCAGTATTGATGTAGGGTGAAAATATTAAGATATACCCATGATAAAAGAATATTAAATCATGGAAGGAAATGAGTTTCAATAAGCAACATAGTGATCTCTTTACAAGCAGCTCATGTTCACATGGGTTCTTTCATTAGGAGTAAAGTCTGTTATTTACATAAGAATGAATATTAAATTGTAGCCCAGAGGTTTACAATGACCAGTTATATGTTGGGTGATGGGTGACATAGAATGACATAGAAAAAAGACCTGACCCATTTTTTTATGACTGAGTCTATGCCATCCACATAATGTCCTGAGTCAAATATTTCAATCTTTCAGTCTAACTCCATTTTAAACCTTTATGAATTATTTTGATAAGAAGACCCAGAGTTATTGCTAAAGGACTTTTCTAGAGAACTTCATGTTAATGATTCAATTGTTAATGCTTTTCTAGAAGGTCAACAATGAAAAGATTACTAGAAAAAAAAAAAAGAACAGATGTCTTGTCTTACCTTTCGGCAGATTGCAATTCCAGGTTACTGAAATAAGCTATAAATCCCTTTCATTCTGAAAGATGATAAATAGGAATACATACATACATACATACATATATACATACATACATACACACATATACACACACATCAACCTAAATACAGATTTCTAGAATTTGGGGCCAGGTTTAGTTTTCCCTCCTGCCATGTAATTGTTGCCCCTTCAAATTTTGTGTACTACAGTGTTAGATAATACAAGGGCCATCATTTCAAGATAACTAAAACATGCAAAGTGAAGATGTACAATTATTAGTATTTTTAATAGAAAACTTTCATTGCATTTAAAGTAGGCTAGTTGGATGTAGTTTACATAATTCCAATTTTGTTGCCAGCATCTAAAGTATCATAGTCTGGGTCGAATTGAACATAAGTTATACTTTTTCTCTCCCTCAGGCTAGATCAGTATGATAGCCTTGGCCACATCAATGGAATCCAACTTCTTTACTGCTTACTCAATCTGATACTTGTTGGCCTTGACATCCACAATGAGGCCCTGGGCACTGTGGTCCTCAGTCTTCTTTATAGTATACTCAGTTGTCAAGGTACACTTGAAAATTGCATATTCAAAAAGTTTGTTTCCCCTAGAAACCTTTTTTTGAGGGTATTTGGGATTTCTTCCAAGTCTTAATGTCTTGAGTTGTGGGGCATTCAGATTTACTTCTTCTTGAAGCTCTCTATACCCTTGCCTTCTTGGCCTTCAAGAATTTTGATTTCAAAATATGGCTGCTGTCTTGGGAAGAACAACTGCTTCTTTCTTCACCTTTAGTGCAATCTTGGGGGAAAGCCAGTTGTTAGTATTATTTAGGATTTAGTATAATGTCATGCTCTGAAGGGAAAAAAAAACTCTGATTGGGATTCTTAGGATTCATATGTACATAAACAATATGGAGGGGGGCAAATTGGTAATACTTAATTTTGAAAATAGTTTTTTTTAATATATGGATACAAATATCTGTGATCACAGTTTAAGAACCAGATATATTTTTTAATTTGGGGTTGATTTGAACCATTGATGCCTGTAAAAGCCCCCAAATACTTGAGCTGGAAGACATAATAGTTTATAGAGAAAAGAGAGTATGGTTTCTGTCATTCTTCATGAAATTTGTATGGTATTTGTACTTATGTTACCTCCAGCACTCTGTGTATACACAGCATGGTACTCTGTCATGGTCCTGGCAGGATTTTCACAAATTACAAAAAAAAAAAATATATTGCATTGCAATCTGTCTATATCTTCCCTTACCCACTCAAAATATTTCATCCCAAAATGATTATGTGAAATGTGAAGTAGTGAGAGGGACTGAAGAGCTTAATCACTGTGAAGCAGCCTGGCATATACTTGACCTGCTCCTCACAGCACCGACTGTGTCAGCAATAGGATATTTAAATGCTTACGTGGCATACCATCCATCTCGAATGCAGTTATTCTGCATACTTCTTCCCTCTATGTCTCTTCAGATCTTTCTTTCTATTTGACTCAGGAATTTACTTGACTTACAAGTTTGAGCCATAAATCTGCAGTATTGACAGAAAGCTATTCATAAAACATGGAGATTTTGCTATACATTCTAGGGGAGAGTCAATGTTGCAAAGTGAAGTGTAAAATTATTTCTGTCTCAATGTTATTTTTGAGTCATATATCTCTGCCTTTTATGAACAGCAGGCATATTTTGGAAGAATTATGTCTGAGTCATAAATCTCTATTTGCCTGGGACATGACTAATAGGTGTCTTTAACACAGTAAGATGATATTACTATCTTATCTTGCAAATTTTTTTAACCTCCGAATCACACAGAGGACAGATGAAATTTAAATGACAGAAGCACATTAATGCAAAGCTTGTCGAGAAAATAGTTACCTCTTTCTTTTTTTGGCCTACAGGGTCCAAGAGAAAGATATTATAATTTATAAGTGCCTCTAATCTTATTATTTCATTATTTAGCAAGTTAAATTTGCCTGTTTGCTTTGATAATTTAGAGGCTGTCAGAAGTTAAGGCAGTGATACTCCTAGGAGGGAGGGAAGGAAGGAGGGAAAAAGAGTACAGGGAGAGAGAGAAAGAGAAAGATAGAGAGAAAGAGTCAATAAGCTGAACTTTCTCAAATTCTATTTTATATTGATGCCTTCCTATCTCTCATTCTCATTATAGGTTGATTCTATGGAAGCTCTTACTTTACTTTGCATTGGTTGGTTTTTAGAGCTAGGCAACAGGAACAGGTGAGAGTCCATGTAAAGGGAGTGAGGATTCAAGTGAATTCAGAGTAAAAAAAAAAAAAGGTTTAAGGAGACTGAAATTGACAGACCAGAGCAAAACAGAAGACAACCTATCTTTTCATAGCTAGTGTCTCCTCTTTGAGTCAAGATGATGTCAGACTTTAATGGGACTAGGAATGGAATCTTGTATTTTTCAGTGAACTTGGTAATAGATTAGAAATAGGGTGATTCATTATTCAAATTTGAAATTCTTATTTATAATGCTCTAATGTTCCCACTAGATTTGTGATTTATTAGAAATGAGAAGATATGATAAGAAGTGATTTAAGTAAGGACTGATGAGGATAAAAAAGAAATGAAAAGTTCTAGAAAGGGAATTGAGATCATGTTCAAAGATGCCATAATGAGGAGTAAGTGGTGGCTGTCAGGAACTGAATTAGAAACGAAGAGTTGTGGAGTTGTCTGTGGACTTGAAATGTTAAACATGTATAAGTGTCTCCTTCTAGGAATTCTACATGAAGATATTAGCTTAGAATTAGTGGGGGAAAAATATTTAATAACTTTCACAGTGGATAGAGTGTCAGGCCTGGAATCAGAACTCCTCTTCTTGAGTTCAAATCTGGCCTCAGACACTTACTAACTGTGTGACCCTGGGCAAGTCACTTAATTCTTTTGGCTTTAGTTTCCTCATCTTTAAAATGACCTGGAGAAGTAAATGGCAAACCACTCAAATATCTTTGCAGGAAAAACACAAATGGGATCACAAAGAGTCAGACATTACTGAAAAATTACCAAACAAAATATTCTGTATATTGAAAGATAATGTACAAACTGCAGGCTATTTAAGATGCAGAAGAGTATATTCATAAGTATAAAACGCCTGAGGTGAGCTGTTGACTCTAAGTTGATCAATTTCAAGTTTGAAAAAAAAAAGTTTTGTTTTTTTTAACTGTAAGAATCATTTCTCTTATGTCAACCACAAAATAGCATTATAGTTCTTTTTTTTAAATGGCCATTAAATGAAAAACTTTAAAAACTGGGGAAGCTAATACCTAACTAATAAACATACATACAAATTATATAAGGCTATCTAATAACCGAATTCCAATGAAATAAGAAAAAATGTTTTTGGGATGGAATAAGCTCATTCTTGACTAATAATTGAGGTACTTCCCCCTGCCCCATACAATGGCAATAGTAAATATGACAAGCTTTTTAAAAGGTCAAATCTTCACATACGCCTAGATCTCTTATCTCTGTTATTGGTACCATTAAAGCAAGAAACTGTGGATTCATGTTTAATTCATTCCTCTACTCCAAATATTAAACCTAATCAGTCTCCAACTGCTATCATTTCTTCCTTGAAATGTTGCTCAGATCTGCTCTATTATTTCTGTTCCCTTCAAGTCAAGGACTTATTCACTTTCCCACACTCCCACAGTGCCTAGCACAGTGCTTTATACATAGGTATCAGATAATATTTGTTCATTGGATGAATAGATAAGTGAATGAGCACCCTAGACTGTCCCTCATCACAATACTAATGAATCCCTGCACCAGATTTCTAGTTTGTCTTCCTGCTTCCATCCTCTTCTCCCTATAATTTGTCCTACATGTTACTGCCAGATCAATCTTCATTAAGTAAAACTATTATCATGTAATTCCTTTGCTGAAACATCTTCTTTGGCTTCTTGTTTCTTATATCAGTTCTAGGCTATCCAGGGGCTTCATAATTATGTCAGTCATGACCTATGTGATTCAACATCAGTGATATAAAGGACAACCATAATTAGAGGAAGAACAACATCAGAAGTCACTGCAGACATAGAAAATCTAGACATCTAAGACCCTGTAAGTGACTTGCCTTCTTTCCTGGGCAAGGGGCAGTATTAGAAGTCTATAAACACCCAAACTGTGTCGCCAAAATGAAAATTGGGTTTAGGGTATTCCTATAGGCTGATTGGGCAGTCCAAGATCAAGAAGAACCACATATTACCCACCAGGGAGAACAAGGTGGGTCTCTGAAGCTAGTGAAATAAGAGAGAATATCCAGATTGGAAAAAAAAAAAGTTGTCCAAGAGAGTCAAAAGCGCACAGAGATTAACAGAAAAGAAGAACTGGAAGTACCTGGTTTTGATAATTAGGAGGCAACCTTAGCAAGCTTATTTCCCATAGAGTTTTGACACCATAAGCATGATTTCCAAGGGTTAAGGAAAAATGAGGTGGAAGGGAACTAAAGGTATACAATATAATCAACTTTTTCAAAAAACTTAAAAGTGAAATTAAAAGAAAGATGGCTAGATAGCTGGCCATTATAGAAGGAGAAAAAGTGAAAAATTTGTTTTTAGAATTGGAGAAAGAGATTAAGATTCATGAAAGAATGATGATTGCTGCAGTAAGCAGCCTCTTGAAGGAGGAAGGAGAGAATGTAAATAAGGGTACAGGTAGAAAGATTAGTCTTAGGAAAGAAGGGAAGTCAGGGAGGGAAGCAATAAACATTTCTATAGTACCTACAACATGCTAGGCACTGTGTTAAGCACTTTACAAATATTAATAATTTGATGTTCAGAAAACACTGTGAGATGCTTTTATTATCCCCATTTTACAGTTGAAGAAACCAAGGGAATTAGAAGTTAAATGATTTACCCAGCTTCACACAGCTATTAAGTTTGACTCTAGGACAAGTGTTATATCACCTAGCTGCTGTGAGAGAGAGGGAAGGAGGGAGGGAGGTATAGAGAGGCTGATGTTGAAATTTTGGGAAATTGAGGAGGGGAGTTGAGGCACTTTTTTAATCAGATGACCTCAAATATCTTGGGATGCTTAGGATGTTTAGTATTATTAGCTGGGGATATAATGGGTAGTAAATGGTGAGGGGAATGAAATAAGAATTCAATAAGTATAAAATAGAAATTTTAACAGTAGTCTTTACATATTTGAAGGGCTAACTTGGGGAAGATTAATTAGACTTATTCTGTTTGGCACGAGAGGGAAGAGCTAGGAACAACGGAAGTTTCAGAGAGAGAGATTTTAGTTTGATATAAGGGGAAAAATAACAAAAAAAAATTGATTTTTCCAAAAGTAGAATGATCCGCCTTTGGAATTAGTGGATTTTCCCTCACTGCAGGCAAGGAATGATGATAATTTTTCAGGTATTAAATATAGGAATTCTCATTCATAGCTTTGACTTGATGGATTCTAAGGTACCTTCTATCTGAGATTCTGTGATACAGGGATCTGTCTAGCAGTTGGCAAAAGGTAAACTGAGGACGTACTCTGAGCAACATTAGTTTATTAGCAGTATAGAGTTTGACTGTTAACAAAGTAGGTGAGACTGACCATCTTCCTTAAGAGATGCCATTGGGGGTTATGGTGGTGCTGTTAATTTATTTGCACACAGGAAAAAGGGGGGTTAACTGGTTAGTTGTGGAACCTTACATTTGGCTATAGTAGAAAAGGTAGGGCATGGCTAGGTGGTGCAATGAATAGAGCACCAGTCCTGGAGTCAGGGGGATCTGAGTTCAAACCTGGCCTCAGACACTTAACACAAAATACTAGCTGTGTGACCTTGGGCAAGTCACTTAACCCCAATTGCCCTACCTTCCCCCATCCAAAAAGCAAAAAACAAAAACAAAAAAACAGTAGGCATTCAGGTGTGGCTAATCACACCCCTCTCTTACAGTTAAGGAATTTTAATTGTTTTATGGGACTTATCTGCATCTGGTAATCTTGATAGAGAAATCAGGACTACCAGTACAGTTGTCCCCTTCAGGGAAATCAAACTTCTCTTAATTGTACAAGGACCTGCAAGAACATAAAATTTGTCTTCTGGAGGGATAGCACAGGGATAATCCGGTTGGAGCTTACATGCAATAAGCATATTGCCCAAAGGTTAACTGCATAAGTGATAAACAACATTACCTTTCAAGCAAATCTTTAAACTAACTTAAAGGAAAAACTACATTTTTAAGCAGGCAGATGCTGTCTCAGTTATAAGAATCAATATAGCATAAAATCAATTACGTTGTAAAATCAATTCGATAGAAATCAGAAATAATATTAATTTTTATATTTTTACACAGCCATATTTACTTCCTCACAACTTCTGCATCTCACAAATTCTAACACAGCATCTTAAACAGAGTTGACAGTAAAATATTTGTTCACTGAATGAGTACATAAATGCTGTGCCAAAATCTTTGCCTTTTGTAATTTTCTAATTGTAGATACAAGAACAACACAGAACAAGTAAAATACAGATATCACAGAAGGCACCTTCAAATACTCAATGTAACTAACATACTTTACCTAACCATTCCCTTCTGCTCTTGGCAAAATGTGGTATTAAGTCAATTAATACTTTTATTGATATATAAATTGATCAAAACATTAGTACATATTTTCAACTACATGCCTATGATTCTCCAAACAGTTATGATTAATAATTAACCTTCTGTTGATTAGAAAGATAAATTTGATGCAGTAATACAAAACACAATCTCTTTTAATTTTACTTTAGTTTTAGCCTTATTTAAACAAAAATTGTTTCAAATTGTCTCCCTCCTCACCTTCTCACTACCTATTTAAAAGGCAAGCAATATGATATCAGTTTTATATATATATATATATATACATATATATATATATATATATATATATATATGAAGTCATGAAAATTATATCTCCATGTTAGCTATGCTGCAAAAGAATTAAACAAAAAATAAAGATGGTGAGGGGCAGGGCAATATTTCAGCTATTTTCTAACCAAGTTTACCAGTTTTCTCTGTGGAGGTAGATAGCAGTTTCCCTAATGGGTCCTTCAGAATTGACATGGATCACTGTCTTATTCTGAGTAGGTAAGTCTTGCTAATGATTAATCATTATTATAATAATAGTGTTACTATGTACAATATTCTCTTCACTCTATTTATTTCACTTTGTATCAGGTAATATATGACTTCTCTGATTTTTCTAAAACCACCCTGGCCATTATTTCTTATAGCACCATAATATTCCATGACAAACATAAAGCACAACTTGTTCAGCCATTACTCAACTGATAGGCATACTCTCAATTTCCAATTCGTTGCCACCATAAAAAAGAATTGCTCCAAATATTTTTGGACAAATAGGCCCTTTTTCCTTTTTCTTTGATTTCTTTAGAATATAGATCTAGTAATATTAATGCTGAATGAAAGGATACGTAGTTTTATACCTCTTTGCTATAACAAATTGGTCTCCAGAATGAGAGAAATGCGTTAGTGCACCAAAACTGCATAGTGTCCCTTCTTTTTTCTCACATCTCCTCCAGTATTGATCTTTTTTTTTGCCATTTTAGTCAATCTGACAGGTATTAAATGGTACCTTAGAGTTGTTTTAATGTTCATTTACCTAATCAGTAATGATTTAGAGCATTTTTTTTCATATAACTAATTTAACTTTGATTTCTTCTTCTGAAATCTGCCTATTCATATCCCTTGGCAATTTATCAATTGGAGACTTACTTTCTTAAAAAATTGGCTCAATTCCCTTTATATTTAAGAAATGAGACCTTTATTAGAGTTCCTATAAAATGTTTTCCCAGTTTCCCACTTTCATTCTAATTTTGACTACACTGGTTTTATTTCTGAAAAAACTTTCATCTATTTCACTTAGATTGTCAGTTTTCTTGACATATAATTGGGCACAATATCTCCTAATAATGGCTTTAATTTAATAATCATTGGTGGAGAATTCACCCTTTTCATTTTGGATACTAATAATTTAGTTTTCTTCTTTTCTTATGTCAATTTGCCACTGTATCTATTTTATTTCTCTATAAAATCAGCTCCTTGATTTAATTATCCATTCAACGAGTTTCTTCCTTTCAATTTTATTAATTTCTTTTGATTTTCTTGCTTTTCATTTTATATTTAATTGTGTATTATTAATTTGTTCTTTTTCTAGTTTTTTTATATACACAATTTATGCATGTGCTCTTTCTTTTATTGATGTATGCTTTTAGAGATATAAATATTCCCCTAAGTACTGCTTTTGCTTCATCCCACAAATTTTGGTATGTTGTTTCATTACTGTCATTCTCTTTAATAAAATTATTGATTGTTTCTATGATTTGTTCTTTTAACCACTCAATCTTTAGGACTGTATTATTTAGTTTCCAATTAATTTTTTATCTATGCTTCTACTACCCTTTATTAAATGTAATTTTTATTGCATTCTGGTCTGAAAGGGCTGCATTTATTTTTTTCCCTTTTTTGTATTTATTTGTGAAGTTTTTATGTCTTAACACATGGTCAATTTTTGTGAAGGTGCCATGTACAGCTAAGATAAAGGTACACTCCTTTCTATGCCCATTCAATTTTCTCCAGAGATCTATCTTTTTATTCATCTCTTTAACTTCTTTCTTATTTATTTATTAGCTAGATTCCCCTTAGAGGAGAAAATTCAGGTTCCCCACAAATAGAGTTTTACAGTAAATGTCCTCCTGTGATTCATTTAACTTTTCCTTTAAGAATTTGGATGATATCCCATTTGGGGAATATATGTTTAGTACTGATATTATTTCATTGCCTTTAGCAAATGTAGTGCCACTGCTTATCTTTTAATTAGTTTTATTTTTGTTGTTACTTTGTCTTAAATGATGATTGCTACCCCTTCCCTTTTTTACATAACCTGAAGCTTAATAGAATCTGCTTCAGCCCCTTATTTTTACTTTGAGTGTATCTCTCTCTGTCAAGCATGTCTCTTGTAAAAAAAAAATATAACTGTTTTATGGGTGAGTTCATTTCATTCACAGTTATGTTCACTAACTGTATATTTCCCTCCATGTTCTTGTCTTCTGATTATCTTTCCCACTTGCTTAAATCCTGTCCCTGCTCAAAAGTCTGTTTTGCTTTAGACCACTTGCCTCCTTTAGCCTGACCTTCCTTTAATCACTTCCTCTCCCAGCCCTTTTCTTCTTCCCAGCACAGGTCCCCGCAGTATTGGATTGGTATCTAGAGAGAGAGAGACAGAGAGAGAGAGAGAGACAGAGAGAGACAGAGACAGAGACAGAGACAGAGAGAGACAGAGAGACAGAGAGAGACAGAGGGACAGAGAGAGACAGAGAGAGACAGAGAGACAGAGAGAGAGAGATTGACAGTTGTGTATTCTTCCTTCTTTGAACCAATTCTGATTAAGCATTGCCTCCCACTCCCATTTTCCATTCCACTACAAACATTCTTCCTTGAATGACTCTTTTGTGAGTTAATTTCCTCCATTCTTCTAATCCCCTCCACTTTCTTTTGGATGCATCCTTCATTCTCAGCTATCCTTTTTTTTTTGGGGGGGGGGTGAGGATTCCAATTTAATCAGCTTCCAAATCTTCTATGTAGAGAATTTCTAACTGACCTAATTATGACATATATAGACAGACAAAGACATAGACATAGATATAACTATATACATGTATATATATACACACATATAGATATAGATGCATCTTCCCATATAAGGATATAAACAGTTTGACATCATTGATCCCTTATGATTTCTCTTTCATATTCACCATTTTATGTTTCTCTTAAGTGTTATATTTGAAAGGAAATTTTTCTGTTTGTCTCTGATGTCTTCCTTTAATATCCTCTATTTACTAAATGTCCAATTTTAGTCAGATGTATTATAATCACTTTTTCTGGGTAGGTTATTCTTGGTTGTAATTCTATGTTCTTTGCCTTCTGGAATGTCATATTCCAAAACCTTCACTCCTTTAAGAAAGTACATGCTAAATCTTATGTGATGATGATTATGGCTTCTGAATGGCTTCTTTCTGAATACTTGGAGTATTTTCTCTTTGACTTGGGAGCTATTGAACTTGGTTATAATATTACTGGAAGTTTCTATTGGGGGTATACATGCAGTTCCCCTGGAGGCATGAGACCCAGAGCATGCTGACTCTACAGTAACACTGTGGAGACAAATCAGACATTCTGTGAGACAGCTCTGTTCCAGGAAGGGAGCTCCATGACCTTCTGACTTGTTGCCAAGATAGGGTCTTCAAGGGAAGAGAAGCCTTGAGATCCCAGGGAGGTTTGTAGAGGTTTAGGGAGGTTTGGAACATGCTGCCCAGTACTCGGAGCCTGGTACAGAGTACTCAGCTGTGACAGAAGAGGCGTATGGGAACAAGGACAATGTTGTACTTCCAAAGATAGTTGTTTGTGATGGTTATGCAATTATACACTATATACTCTGAACTCTTGGCTGATCATGTAGAAGTTAGGATGTAATCACATAAGAAGCTGCTGAATAAAGTCTTGCTACTCTTTGACTCTCCTGGCTTGGAACTCTGTTCTTCAGTAACATAGCTGGACTAGGACCAGGTATACACTGAAGGCTGGAATAAGGTAAGACCCGGCCACCCCTGACCTTGGAGGTCTGATCAAGTTTCCAACTAGTGATCTATTTCAGAAGTCATCTGTAAATTCTTTCAATTTGTATTCTGTTTCTAGGATATTGGAGCAGGTTCACTCTAAAATTTCTCAAATTATGGTGTCTATGCCCTTTCTTTGATCATAACTTTCAGGTAGATCAATAATTCTAAATTTTCTCTCATAAATCTATTTTTCTGGTCAGTTGTATTTCTCATAAAATATTTCATAGTTTCTTTTCCTCTAGCTTCCACTTGACCAATTCTAATTTTTAAGGAAGTTATTTTCAACAGTGGGGTTTTGTATCTCTTTAAACCATTTGGCCAAATCTGGTTGTTTAGGTGTTATATTCTTCAGTATTTTTTGTGCCTCTTTTACCAATTCATTAATTGTCTTTTCATAATTCTCTTGCAACACTTCTATTTCTTTTCCAAAAATCCCTTCATCATTTTTAGCTCTTACAGGAAGTCTTGAGCTTGTGTCTAATTCACTTTTTTTTTTCTTTCAGGCTTTTCTCATAGCTATTTTTATATCATTGTTGTCTTCTGAGTTAATGTCCCAATCTTTGCTATCACCATAGAAGCCCTTTATGTTCAGACACTTTGCTGTGTTTGTTGTTTGCTCATTATTTTTTGCTCAACCTATTTCTTGACTTTGAACTTTATGCTAAAGTTGGACTCTTCCTAGGGGATAAGGTGTGAGTGGGTCAGTGAGCACACTGTTCTAAGCTTCAGGATATTTTGTGCTGCTGTTTTTAGAACTTGTTCTGGGAGTTTGTAATTATTTTGTGCTTTCAAGATGGTGTGATATAGGGAGTGTTGTAGTCATTGTTTTTTGTGATTTTACTCCTTACACAGAAAAAAAAAAACAAATCCCATGAGACTGCAATTGATACTTCTCTTCATGGTCTTTTCTTTCTTGTGATCACAGCTGTTTCTGTTCCTCAGGAACTCTACTCCCTTGCAACCCCAAAATATTGGCCTTCAGGTACCTGTTCTTTTGCCACCATAAGTACTCCTCGCTGCCCTACTACTAAGTCCTGGTAATGGGTATAAACAAAGATGTCCAACAGTACTCAGTCCTGTGCCAAGTGCTAGCACAGTGGAGCTCAAGAATCTCTTTCTAACCAGTGATCAAATTTCCTCAGCATCTCAGGCTTGACAGCTCCCAAAACTACTGCTGTTGTTGTCATGGCCTCATAAATCCTATAGCTGGTGTTGCTGTTACATGGACTCCAGCCCAGCCCCCATCCCAGCTTCATAGACCTCTCCTTCTGACCTCTTAAGTGTCTTGGGTGGAAAAATATGTCTCATATTGACCTTTTATTGGCTAGGCACCCCAGAATTAGATTTGGGGCAATATTATAAGTTATTTGGAAAAGAATGTTGGGAGAGTCCAGATATTGTGTTTGCTATACTTCACCATCTTGGCTCCACTCCTCAAATAAACAAAAACCCAAAATATAAACTTCAATAATTTATTCCAATACATATCTTATATAATCCTTAAGATTCTGTGATCCCTTAGTAGATAGAACTACAGAAATAACTACTCAATGATCATATGAATATTGGTATCAAGCAAGGAATAATGTAGGCAAAAATAAATATACCGCATGGAGGATATCCTTGGAGATTCCAAATAAGATAAGGATTCATCATAGATATTGAGATTCTTTAGATGTTCCTGTTTATTGATGACATTATACTGATTGTATTGATCATTGAAACACGACAGGGACTTTTCAGTGAGATCCTGCAGAAGAGGTTGATTTTATGCTGTGAAATTCACTCATGGAAACCTAAAAGGATTAAAAATGCATGTTGCCCAAAATATGACAAGAAGTTCAAGGCAAGGAAGTGAAGAGAGAAAGAGACAGAGAGAGAGACACACACACAGAAAGACGGAGACAGAGACAGAGAGAGACAGAGAGAGAGAAAGAGAAAGAGAGAATTATCATCTATCATGGTAATTATGTTCTACAAAGTAACCATGAACACTGAAATAGTGAATATAGAACCATTGTTCTAAAGGGGAAATACAGGGTTAGGTTCCAATGAAGCTCTGTTACGACATTTACTTTAGTATTTTCCACATTCATCTCATGTATAAGTCAGTATATTTCCCCTTCTTTTTTACAAAGGAAAAGTTTTTCAAAGAACAAGTCATTACAATGTCCATCATCGATTGGAATATCCTTTTCCTCTTCTCAGGGGAGGCTGGAGATGAGGCTGAAGAAAAGTGTCAAATAAGATTAAAGGCAGATGGTCAGATGTGAGAACCTATTTTATTATAATTTCTCCCTATGAAATTTGAAGATTAGTGAGAGA
Source organism: Gymnobelideus leadbeateri (assembly GCA_011680675.1). Taxonomy (NCBI): domain Eukaryota; kingdom Metazoa; phylum Chordata; class Mammalia; order Diprotodontia; family Petauridae; genus Gymnobelideus; species Gymnobelideus leadbeateri. The sequence continues at coordinate 46,966 of WOXC01000172.1, read as the reverse complement.
GAGAGACAGACAGACAGACAGACAGAGAGATGAGAGACAGAGAGAGAAAGAATGAATTATCATCTTTCATGGTAGTTAGGTTCTACAAAGTAACCATGAGCAATGAAATAGAGAATAGGGAACCATTGTTTCAAAGGGAAAATACAGGGTTAGGTTCCAATTAACCTGTGTTACAACATTTACTTTAGTATTTTCCACATTGGTCTCATGTATAATCAGTGTATTCCTCCTTCCTTTTTCCGGATATACCATATTGTTGAGCCATTAGATTTGAACTCATGACCAATGGCACTATAACTCATAGCTGAATGAAGTTTATCTAACACAGGTATTTTCTCTCTAAGACAACATAGCCTTCCTATGCTTAGGAACACTAAACGGCATTTCAACTACTTGTGGAATATTTTAAAATCACCAACAAAAAGCACAAGTTGTGAAAAATGTGCACTATATAGATTTAAAGGGACTCTTATTTACAGTATGAGTGGTAGGAACCAAATGAGAGTTATTTACGATATGAACAAGGCAGATCATTGCCTCATTCAACTTCAGCTAGGAATGCATGTGTTAGATTCCAAATTGTTTGCTTCTCTGTTCGTGTCTGCAAAGCATTTCAAGTACTGATTTTGTGAATATAAATACATTATACCAAGTAGATGAATTTACAGTCACAGATTCTGCAAATAAAGAGGATCTATTGTATATGTAAATGAGTACTTGAGTTTCCCTAAGTACATATATCTTGAATAACTAGTATACTTAAACAATGAGGTGAACCCAGAATTGAACATAAAGTAGAAAAAAGACTCAATCATACTGGAAATTATACAGTTAACCAAACATTTATTAAGTGACTTCTACATGTCAGAAATTAGAATAATAGCACCTCATGGGACAGTAAGGAGCACATTGGAAAAATATTACAGAGGTGAAAATGAGAGCTATTGGGGAGGTTGTGAGAGATAAAGAGGAGTCATAACAAACCTAGGTTTCAAGTCTAAGAAACTAGGAAAATGGTATTGCCCACTACCCAAAAGAGAAAACAGGAGGGAGGAGTGCTTAAGGAGAAGGATAATGAGTTTGACTTTACACATATTGAAATAAAGATGTGTAATGGGAATGGGAATTTGAAGATTTTCCCTGCCCCTTAATAGACCTAGGGGAGTTTGAAGACCTCCCCTGATTTGAAAGTAAACTCTGCCACTTAATAGGTTGAATATAATCACATGGAGCCTGTGATGGAGGAAATTTGCTAAAGTACGGAACAGAGTCCACAGGAAGCTTCCCTGTTGTGAAGATAAACTCAATCCTCTAATAGGCTAAATATGGTCATATGGAGCCTGTGGTGTAAGGAGTTTGCTGAGTCCACAGGAAGCTGGTAGTAAGAGCTAGCAAGACAGTGGGGGAGAGAAGACACTCAGGCATGGAGTCAGATAGGCTCATGAGTAGATATTGATCTTGTTTTGGTTTGCGAGAAAGCTGAAGGATGCTGTGGTTCTTAGTGTTATTATGGCTTCGGAATATCTTTGGTACTATGATGGAATCAGCTTACTGGTTTGGGGATTTGGTTTTCTGGTGACTAAATTAATGCTTCAGTTCTGTCCACTACCTGGAGAATCTGGTATATTTTGCAATCAAACATCATTTGATATTTATAGTCACAGTCTTTATCATGATCATGGGTACTATAAATATTGCATTGTGCTACAAGATACTGGATTCCCAGGTCACAGCATTGAAAAGGCAGATGAATATGTAAGAATAGATGTTAAGAAAAAGGTTAGAGTTAGATAAGTAATTTCAGAATCCTGAGCATAGAAATAAGTGAATCTATGAGAGTAGTTTATATCACCAAGTGGAAAGAGAGTGATTTGAGATGAAGAAGAAGAAGAGTGAATAAATCCACTATTTTCTGTAAAATATGAGATATTTTTCAGCTGAAACAGGGAAAGAACTGAGTAGTTAGGGTATTTGAGGAATTATACACATGCATGCATTTTACACACACACACACACACACACACACACACACACACACACACGAAATCCCCTAGTTGGAGAGAAAAGTTTTGCATCAAGTAATGAACTGTTTGAAGAAGAAAGGGGAATGACTTAGAGGTCTGTAGACAATAACTAAGGATTTTCATTGAGTGGAAGATATAAATTGAATGGACTTCAGATGAGGAGAGGTTACTGAATGTTATGGTTAAAGGAGAATATGGAAGTAGCAATGGAGAGCAAGGAGTATTCCAAATTCCCCACTTTGACCAGTGAGCTGATAGGTATGAGTAAAGGTGCATCTAGTACTAGAAAAAGTGGTCAGGGAGTCTGTCATCAGTTGGGAGAGAGAATTCAGTAACAACTAGGAGATGGAAGAAATTGGGGAAGAAAAATTTTAGGATAAAGAGAAGTTTGTTGTCCATGGAACAGACATTCTGGAGGGCACAGTGGAAGGGGTGGTGGACTTTTGGCTGGAATTATGGTATGATGAAATTGGAACAAGGAATCAGATGGTACCATATGGGGATCAGAAAGAGCAAGAATGATAACCTACAGAGGTTTAGAATCACTGCCTTATGACAAATTGTGACAATGTCCATCATTGATTAGAAGGTCCTTTTCCTCTTCACAGGAGAGGGGGCTACAGAAAAGTGTCAAATGGCATGAAAAGGAGATGGTCAGATGTGAGAACCTATTTTACTATACTTTCTCTCTACTAAAGTTGAAGTTTAGGCAGCAAGCTGTACATCAGGAGATGGAGGTCCAGCCAACTTTCCTCCACCAACTTTCCTCTTCCCTCGAGGATCAGACATAGCAGGACATGGAAGACTTTAATTCTAAGGGAAGATTGTTCCTTTTTGTACTGAAGGTTCTCTTCTTCCTAGTTGGAAGGCTGGCAGCAGGATGTATAAGTAGCCTTTTGTAGGCATACATTGAAGTTTGCCAAACTTCATAGACTCTACCAGTCTCTAGCAACCTTTTCTCAGGGAATCCACACAAAAGGAGTTGAAAGGCACTCAGAGGAAAGTTTGACTCCTCTTCTAAGAAGAATGAAAGTTAAAAGAATAATAATGGATAGCTGTATTGTACCAGCATCTATATACCATAAAAAAAATCCAGGGGAAGACCTCCAGAACTTTGGGAAGATTGTCTATGGAGGATTTATTAAAAATATGCACAAGTATAATAAAAGGTGAAAATGTATTTTCTTTCCCTGGCCTCCCTTTGATGAGGTTTATAACATTATTAGGTAGGAATATTAGTAATCTCTTTCAAAAGTCATAACATTGTATTTTGGAAAATGGTTATCAGACAATCGTACCTTTTGTTGTATTGACTTTATTCTACCAATGAACTTAAAATAAGATATGTAACTTAAGAGACAATGTTCAATATCTCATGATTTAAGATGGCTCAATGCCTTCATTGTAACAAAACAAATAGGATCATATGATTGGGGATAGGGACTGGGCCTTTGAGTTCACTGGTATAAACTACCAAGTGAGGAAACTCAATCAGTCAATGAAGATTAGCACATAAAAATAAATCATAATGTAAATTTATTATAACTTATAGTCTTGGAGCATTCATTGCCTTACAATAGTGAGATGTTAAGTGCCATCCCCAAAGTCATGCAGCCACTGTGTCAGAAGTAGAACCTGGGGGTGGCTAGGTGGTGCAGTGAGTAGAGCATCGGCCCTGGAGTCAGAAGGACCTGAGTTCGGATCTGGCCTCAGACACTTAACGCACACAAACAAAAACCTAGCCATGTGACCTTGGGCAAGTTACTTAACCCCAATTGCCCTCCAAAAAGCCAAAAAAACCAAAAAAACAAAAAAGAAGTCAAACCTGAAGCCAGGTCTTCCTGGATCTGAGATCTCTGCATCTATTCTACCACATCCCTTAAAATTCAGGTTATTTTAAATAATTCATGGAAACCAACTATTTAACAAAATTAGTTCAAAGCAAAAGTAGTAAAAAGGTTCTTAAAAAAACTTTGCTTTAAATACTCATATAATCTTTTGAATATCCTTAAAATGAGTGAGTTTGAGGACACTGGAAAAGATTTTGGAGTAGGAGGAAAGAGGAGTGCCCAGCTTTCTCCCACTGCTACTCCAACAAGATAAGAAAGGACAACTATACTAATTAGGCATCAAAAAAGCCGTATTGAATCATATTTCTAGCCCTGATCAGCATGGGAATATAGACAGAGGCCTATGTGTTCTAGTTTAAGGGTCTTGCCACAAAGATCCACTCAGAGTTATCTAGCATGAAGACCAAGCTGTTTTCCAGTCACAGATCTAGTGCAGAATAAAAACAAAAACAAAAACAAAGCAAAACAAAACTGGCAGCTATAATCCCTGACACTTTATGTGTTTTTTTAATTCAACACAGACTACAGCTAGGTCCTATCCCTTTGTGCTACATTAAGCATGTATTTTTAAGAGAAAAGATGCTTAATATCATCAAAATAATCTTCTTAATCTCTATATATAAACATTTAGATATGTGATTTTTGTTGTTATTAATATGATCCATTATGGTTATGATTTATCTAATATTGAACCTGTGTGAGATGTAATTTGTTTGAACCCCTACTCTATTCCAATCATTATTAATCAGTTCGATATGATTCTGTAGGGGTAGTGACTATAAATGTATATTAGGCCCAGAGCTATCAACTCCAGATGGTAAATCCACTTGCTTAATCATGATACTCCACCCTTTTTTTCTTTGTTATGGTTACCAAAATCAGTGTGATGAGGTGACTCAATTATGTGGACAAACCTCAAAATTATTTTTGTACCTACAGACCACTCTCTTGTTCAACATAAGCAGGTGACCATCCTATGACCATTAAGGCAGTGGAGATTCTCCACGCTTTGCCCACCCCAAGACCCTTCTGCTTAAATAACATTTCTAGTTGTTGAATTAGGTTTTGGTCCTTGAAGTAAAGTCAATTAACCAATCAGGTTATGTATTTTGTGTAGTTCCTCTAGAGTGTTCAGCTATCAAATCTACTATTAAGACTTATAAAAATAAGGTCCCGTAAAAAGGAGGTATCACAAATCGTGAGGAAGATCTGAGGTCCACTTCATTAGAGGGAATCATGGATCCTTTAATAAAACCATGGATCCTTTAGAGTTCTGCCTCACTGATATTTCTTACAGATAGGACAATTATAATGCCTTTATAATTATATTATATATATGTATACATATGTATATAATTGCCTTCCTATAAATCAAAGAAGGTTATAATATATATATATATACTTTTTGATATATTTCTGATGCATATTTGCTAATTTTTTCCATTAATATTCATATTATTCAATATATTGGTTTATAATTTTCTTTTTCTATTTTGACTATCCTTTGTTTAGTCATAAAGACCACATATGTATCCTAGAAGGAATTTAATATAACCCCTTTATTATCTTTTCAGAAAGTTTGAAGAATAGTGGTTCTTTGAATTCTTTATAGAATTTATTTATAAATCCATGTGATCCCACTATTTTTCCCCTTGAGGTGTTAATTTATGAAATGTATCATTTCTTTTTCTGACATTAGATAATTTAATTTTTTAAAATGTATTCTGTTTATTTGTGCATATATTATCACTATCATTATGTAAATATCATGTAAATTATCATACATACAGTTGGATGAAATAATCTCTAATAATTTTGTTTTTGTTAATTTGTTATTCATTTTTCATTATCGATAATGAATTTTTAATTATTAAATTAGTTAATTGTTTATCAAGTTTATTGGGTTTAGATTTAATTAACTAATGGTTTTGGCTTTGAATATATCAATCTCACTTTTTAAAGAATTCTTTTGTAGTGTTTAATTGACTTTCTCAGATTTGTTGTCTAGGATTTTGTTTTTGTTTCTACATGCATGCCCAATGCATTGGCTGGTCTTTGTCTCTTTTTTTTAAAAAAAACAGCTTAGACATACACATTTTCACGTTAAGGACAGTCTTGGCTACATCTGTACAATATTATTATGTTGTCTCATTTTTATCACTATATTTATTGAAAATTGTTGGGGCCCTTTAAGACTCTACACGAACTCTGAGAACCCATGGAGAACCCAGGCAAATGACAGAGCAACTCAGGCTAGGGTTAGAGGCACCTGAGTGAATGTTCTGCCCCGTGATTTTGGGATATTGAGCATGTGCTGCTAACAGGGGAGCACTCCCCTGCCATGAGAAGCCTGCTACTGCTGAGGCATGTGGGGGAACAGAGTTGGGGGAGGGGAAAGGAGATAAAAGGAGGGAGGCAAGGTGAAAGGAGGGGGAGGGAGAGAAGAGGGGATTGTGAACGAGAAAGAGATTAAACGGCAAGACATTACATCTTGGTGTCAGGACTCCTTTGTCTGTTTGGGAGGAGCAGGCTCCCCCAAGGAGTTCGTGGGGGTGAACCAGAGGTCGCAGTGGGGCAACTGGGAAAGGAACTCTCCGAGGGGTCGCAGTGGGGAGACCATAAGGGTTGTAGTAGGGCGACCAAAATGGGGAAGGTGCTTGGAGTGCCGCAAAGGTGGCTGGAGAGGTGAGTTTGGCGTCAGCCCAGTAAGGCGGGCCCTTACAGAAAATATTTAATATTCCTCCTTTTCTTTGATCAATTTTTATAACTATTTAATATAGTTTACATTTATTGCAGTGGTCAGGAAATAATATGTTTAGTATTTGTGATTTCCTATATATTTTTAAGGTTTTTGTAACAGGACAGAACCCTGAGGAGCAGGGATGGCTACAAGGCATCATCTGAAGGATGATCCAACTGAGGAGAAGTCAGATATGCAGGAGGAGAAACAGAGGGGGTTTGGAGTCAGAGCCAGGAATAAGTTAAAATGTAGCTTCTGACACTTACTAAGTGTGTGGCCCTAAGTAAATCACTTAACCTTGTTTGCCTTAATTTCCGCATCTGTAAAATGAACTGGAGAATAAAATGACAAACCACTCCAGTTTCTTTGCCAAGAAAACCACAAATGGGGTCACCAAGAGTTGTACACAACTCAAAATGACTAAACAAACAACAATTTTGCACTGTATTTTTATTGATTTTGTTTTAAAAAATTCTCAATTACATTTTAATCTAACCTGGTTGGGTTGTGTAATTGGGAGTTTTGCAGCAGTGAGTTTCACAACTCTTATCTAGTCCAAATTCCATGCTAATGCAGGAATACTTTCTGTTCATTTGTTTAGTTTTTAAAATGAGATTACTGTCAAGTTTTGTGCAACTTCAGTCCAAATACTTGAAGGAAGAGAGCACATATATTTGAAGGGACTTAGTCCTTGTTGTACAAGAGTAATTGATGGAAAATTATTCCTTTATTGAATCAAAATCAGTTGGATTTGAACTTTCACCTACTGGCCCTAGTTTTATCCTCTAAAGCAATAACATGTCCACCCGCTCTTCTGCATGAAAACTTTTCAAATATTTGAAGATTTTTCTCCTGTTGCGCATATGTCTTTGCCTTTCTTGGTTGAATCTTGCCATTTTCCAGTCTCTATCTCTTCTGAATACTTTCCATTTTGCCAGTGTTCTTAAAGTGTGAATTCCAGAACAGAACACAATAGTTTGCTTTTGATTTTTACAAAATGCAAGGCCATTACTTTATTTGATCGAATACTGCATTTTAAAGTCATCTATTACTTTTTTTTTCTTTCACAAAAAGCTTATGACTTTGGTGGCTCGTATGGAAAATATGTTCAGTTAAAACTCCAAAATCTTTATATATAAAGTGATCTTGACAGAACCTTTCACGATATTCTTACAGATTAAAGATGAAATTGGAAAGATGCTTACATTAAGACTTGCTCAGAACACTAACTGACTGGGTTCAAAGCACATTGATATCAATTCTGAAGGAGGTCTCTCATGAAGTGGCAAAGAGCTGAACTCTTAGCTGGATGGTGTTTAATGTTTTTATCACTATCCTGAAGAAAGACATAGAAATGGATGAAAAGTAGGTCACTAAAAAAAATAAAACTAGGGGATTTTGTGGATTCCTACACCACTATGAGTCAGCAAGAAAAGGTATTAGTCAAAAAGGATAATGCTCTTTTTATTGATTTTCCTCGTTAATTCTGGGTATTTGACCACCATGTATGTTAGTCTATCGTAACAGAAGCATAGCTTAAATAGGAAGGAATGTGGTAGTCCTTCTGCATTCTGCTCTGGTACAGCAAGGCTGATGTATTTCATTTAGATCTGTACAGAATACCACCTTAAGAATGAATATTCACAAAATTAGACCTCCAGGGAGAGGAGAGTGACCATAGAAATCAAATCCATGCAATAGAGATAAGTTGAAAAAAAATTAGAATGCTTAGCTTGAAAACAAGCAGACTTATGGGAAACATGGTATCAATTTTGAAATATTGTAGTTGTTTTGTGTGAAAGAAAGATTAGACTTATTTTTCTTGCCTATGAAATGCAGAAAGATGATCATTAGATAGAAGTTCCATGGAAGCATATTTTGACTGAGAATATTACACATACACACACAGACACACACACACACACACAAACGCACACACACACATACACAAATAAAATAAATTTTAAAATGTTCCTTAAAAAAGTAGAGCTGTCTGGTTTTAGCCCCAGGGTGGCCAGGCCAGCAGCCAGCTGGAGGGACCCCAGAACACCAGCAGCTGTGGCAATTCCAGAACTATCAGCACAGATATGCCTAGGACAAAGTGAGAGGTTTGTGCCCTATGGACTTTAGAACCAGTATTTGGGGAATGCGTCGGCTTCCTCCCCCGGGGGAAAAAAGCTGCTGAGCAAACTCGGGACAGAGGCCATTTTGCAGGGTCAGTGGCAGCTCCAGCTCCTGGTCTGCAAACTGTAGAGAGATCCAGCAATCAGTCTGGGGGTTAATCGCTCTTGCTTTAACCTGCTTGGATCTGGATTGTGGTCTGGGTTGGAGGTTTGGGGTGGGTATCCAGTTTGCCAGAGCACGTGGAGGCTTTACAGAGGCCACCCAATCTGCGGAAGTTGTGAACACCCCATGTTTAGGACGGAAGCTCTCCTGTCTGGTGGCAGAGTCCTACAGTGGCAACAAGCACAAAAATCAAGTAATTAAGTGGCAATATGCCCAGGCAAAGGAAACAAAATAAACAAAAAAAATGCAACTTTAGACTCCTATTTTTGGGGCAAAGAGGATCAAAGCATGGAACAGGAAGAGGACTATGAGGTCAGTACTCCTGCACCAAAAGCCCCAAATGAAAATACAAGCTGGCTACAGGCCATAGAGGACCTTAAGAAGCAGATAAGAGAAGTGGGGGGAAAATTGGCAAGAGAAATGAGACAGATGCAAGAAAAATATGAAATGACAGTCAACAGCCTGAATAAGGAAAACAACACCTTAAAAATTAGACTAATTCAAATGGCAAAAGAGGCCCAGAAATGCAATGAGGAGAAGAATGCCTTAAAAAGCTGAATTTGCCAGATGGAAAAAGAATCTCAAAAGCTCATTGAGGAGAATCACTCCTTCAGAATTAGACTGGAGCAAATGGAAGCTAGTGACTTTATGAGAAATCAAGATGCTGTTAAACAGATCCAAACAAATGAAAGAATATAAGGCAATGTGAAATATCTCATGGGGAAAACCACTGACCTGGAAAATAGATCCAGGAGAGACAATTTAAAAATTATTGGACTACCTGAAAGTCATGATCAAAGAAAGAACATAGAAATCATCCTTCAAGAAATTCTGAAGGAAAACTGCCCTGGTGCCCCAGAGAGCAAAATAGAGGTTGAAAGAATCCATCGATCACCTCCCGAAAAGAAAACTCCTAGGAATATTAAAGCCAGGTTCCAGAACTCCCAGATCAAGGAGAAAATACTACAAGCAGCCAGGAAGAAACAATTCCAATACTGTGGAAACACAATGAGAATAGCCCAGAACCTGGCAGCTTCTACACTGAGGGATCGAAGGGCATGGAATATGATATTCCAGAGGGCAAAAGAACTGGGATTGAAGCCAAGGGTCACCTACCCAGCAAAACTGAGTATCTTGTTTCAGGGGAAAATATGGTCATTCAGTGGAATAGAGGACTTTCAAGCATTCTTGAGGAAAAAACCAGAGTTGAATAGAAAATTTGATATTCAGAAACAAGAAGCAAGAGATGCCTGAGAAGGTAATCAGGGAAAAGAAATCAAAAGGAACTTATCAAAGCTGAACTATTAACATTCCTACATGGAAAAACAATAACTGTGTCCAATGAAACCTTTCTCATTATGAAAATAATTGAAGGGTATATGGACATAAGAATACATATGTGGATGTGTGTATATATGTCTACAGGTATACATGGATAGAGGGCACAGGTTGAATTTGGTGGGAAGGGATGATACTTAAGGGGTGAAGCTAAGAGGTGAGAAAAGAAAGTGACAAGAGGAGATGGGGGAGAGACAGGGTAGGGTAAACTATCTCATGTAGAAGAGGCAAGGGGAAGTAGTTGCAGGGGAGGGGAAGAACAGGAAGGCAAAAAGCAAAAGAATATTCTCATTGAGTTTGGCTCAGGGAGAGAATCACATACATACTAAATGGGATATCTTATCCTGCAGGAGAGTAGGGGGAAGGGAGATGAGAGGGGGGATGATGGAGGTGAGGGCATTCTAGGGGGAGGGGAGGTTGAAAGTACCCACTTTCGAAGAGGGACAGGATCAAAGTAGGGAATGGACCAGGTGGGGGTGGGATGGATGGGAGGGAAATATAAGCAGTCTTTTACAATATATCTACTATGGTAATTTTTTGCATAGCTATACATTTATAACACATACTGAATTGCTTATCTTCCCAGAGGGAGTGGGTGACAAGGGAGGAAGGGAATAGATCTGAAATTTGAAGTCTTAAAATTAAATGTTTCATATATATAAATACTTTTATTAATACTATTCTGCATGTAATTGGGAGATAAGATGTTCAGGCATTGGGGCTCAGAGATTCACCTTGCCCTAATGGCAAAGCCGAAGGGGGTATGGGAGAAGACATGGGAGAGAACAGATTGGATGAGGGGATATCTAGTGGGACTGCTATTCTGGGGTGGTGGGTAGGGAAAAATGGGGAAGAAATTGTAACTCAAAATCTGGTGGAAATGAATGATGTAAACCAGAAGTTAATAAAGCATTTGTTAAACAAAAAAACAGAGCTGTCTAAACAGAAAATGGGCTGCTTCTGAAAATAGTGAATTATCTATCACTAGACGTCTTCCTGGGGATGTAGAAAGATAAATTGCTGGGGCAATTTAAAATTAGATTCAAAATTTAGATGGGATTTGGATTATATGAGTCCCCATGCCTGATCCAATTCTAGCTTTATGACTGTACTTGTGCAGTTTTCTATTTATACCAGATTATATCTTTTTTTTCTTAATGCAACACAAATTAACTGCACCATTTTTTGCCCTTCTATAACCATATTACCACCCCTTCAGGCCTTATATCTTATATGTATGACCTCCTTGAGATATAGAGAAAAGTGAAGCTCAATGTGCTATCCCTGACCTCCCCCTATTTTTCATATGCATTGCTGCCTCCTCATGGTCTTCTTTCCCTTTGTGTATTATATTACATTTGCATTCTATAATTTTTATCTGTGAGGTTTTTTTTTTTTCTGGGAATTTCATCCATTCTCTTATAATTTCACTTATATACCTTCTTGATTAAGTTGGTGTTTCCTTTCTGACATATTCTTCTCAGTACACATGAGATGTTTCCAGATCATTCATTGTGTGGAAAATCATTCCAGAAAAAAATCAGGAAAATGGTAAAGAAACATATCCAAAGTAGGAGGGAAGACAATGGATCAGAAAATTCAAAGGACATTGAAGTCAGTCAAGAAGTAAGAAAACATTTGTTAAGGGCAATGGGACAGGGGATTATGAATTTCTGAGGATAAAAACAAAGGTAAATAATAGAGCTTGCATTGTAATGAAGGAAGCATGTCATTAAATAGATATATGCAAGATATACATAGATATCTATCTGTCTAAAGATATGCATATATGTGTGTCTCATATTATGTGTGTGTGTGCGTGTGTGTGTGTGCGTGTGTGTGTGTGTGTGTAATCTTAAATGGAAATTAAAATCTCAGAAGAAAAAGCACTAATGGGGCTGAGGGAAAGAGGGGAAAAGGGAACAAGCATTTATTAAGATTTTTGTGCTTTATTAATGCTATCTCATTTGATGCTTAAAAACTGAGGTAGACAAAAGTTAAAATATTTACACAAGCTTATATACTGTATGCCTGAGGTTGAATTTGAACTCAAATCTTTTCACTGAAGAGTTCTCTCTACTGAGCCAACAAGTTGACTTGGGAAAGCTTATTGAAGAAATCACATTTTGGGCTGAGTCTAAAAGGAAGCCAAGGAAACTAAGAGGCAGAACTGAAAAAGGAGAGCATCTCAGGCATGGGGTTAAAACACTGAAAAGGCATGGAACCAAGAGAAACTGTGAGGAATAGCAAGGAGGCCAGCGCAGCCTGAATTTATACATTATGTATAAGGAAGTTTTGTCCAAGAATGCGAAGGTTAGAAAGGTTTGGGTTAAGAAGAGCTTTGAATGTCAGTTCAGGAAGAACAGATTGACTATGTGGCTGGTTCAAAGTCTAAGACAAAACAGTCATGAACCAGGAAGACTGTAGGAGTTAAAGTGGAAAAGCAACAACTACAAAAATAGAGGGACATTCCAACATTAAGAATACTAGATCATTTAGGTTCTGAAACTATCTTTGTTTGATCTCAGGCAAGAATTAATTACAAAATTGATTTCACAAAGACTATGCATCATAGTGGAGAGACAATAAGAAGTACCAGGATAGAGTGGGAGGATATTGGCAAAAAGTTGTTTCTCAAAAGTAAATTCTGACTATTGTCAACCAGATCTGAATTGGCCTCTAACATGTGGATGGACAGTATCAAACAGGGCAAGTCAGAGAAAAGAGAGTCAGGAATCAAACAGAAATTTAATTATAAAGTGAGGGAATCAGCTTGCAAACAAGCAGGAAGATTATATAGATGTGCCAGGGCCCCACCACTAGTAGGAGAACCCACTTTAGTGGGGCCAAATCTCAAATTCTTACACTAGTTGTTGCACAGTGAACTGTAGCCCTGACAATGAGGGATAACAGCAACAATGTGATAAATGTGATTTATAGCAGGGTCTCATGACCGGAACATGGAGACAGCAGATGCTTATCTGAGCTCAGAGAACACCTGGTGCTGTTCAAAGCAATATAATAATCATATGAAACAATTCTGGGATTTTGCTGTTAGTGCAATCATCCAGAGGGTGAGGGCAAAGGATTGCTTGCTTTCTGGGCCTTAGTTTTGGCAAACAGGATATTTCCTAGTCTCTTGACATTTCCCCCATTTGGTCAAAGGGATGGGTCTAAAAGAACCCCTCCCTTTTTGCCCAGTAAAGAAGAGTATCATTGCTAGCTATAGTTTGCTTGCAAATAGAAAAGGCTGGAGGGAGGGAGGCTAAGTATGTAGGGGGAGAATGTGCCAACCCATTCTTGATTTCAGGGCCTTAGGGACTGGGTACATAACAAAAGGGAAGATTACAGTATACTCAGCCTTTGTCTAGAATCTTGAGACAGTGTTTCATGTGGATGTCAGCTGTTTCTGGGTCTGTACTAGGTGAAGCTTGAGGTCTCCAGAGGGTTCTACCATCAATTTGGGAGCAGGGTTTTTTTTAAGATGATCCAGGAATCTGCACCCACAAGTTTGACAGATGTAGGAGTAGTCAGAACAAACTTGTAGGGGCCCTTATAAGACATATGGGTTGACAACTGTGAGAAAAGTCCTTAGATCAATACTTGAATCTGGTCAGCATCACATAGAGATGGTCCAGATTCCCAATCATTCAGGACTAGGTTCAAACAACACAATAAAGTTTTCTCACAATTCCCATAATTGGTTAATTTCATTGTCAGGTACATATCATACTTCTGAGAGGTTTCACAATGGACTAGTTCTGAGAAGAGAAAATTACATGTCATAAAGATAACTGAGAAAACTTAAATATAAACATCTTGAAACAAAAGACAAAAGCAATACAATAGTTACCACAAATATTAATTAACTGATTAATTAAATAACATCAAATCTCCTTGTATCCTAGTAACCCATTCTCAATGTCCATTTAACCAGCATATTTTGAATGCCAGATGTCTCATATAGTTATCTAGTTCCTAAGTAGCTTATCTTTGATAATAGGCTTATTCTCAGAACAACTTTAAAAGGGACTCTGCTTCTCTGGTTCCAAATATAGAGATTCATAGATAATTCTGCTAGTAATGTCATTTAAATTTGGTTCTCCAATTTTGAACCTTCAAAGAATTTCAGTTTATGTGGCATTTCTTGTTTCTATGTTGCCTAAATACTGTAACATATCAAAATCTTTTAAGAAATAATGAGGGTCATTAGGTGAGGGCCCAACCAGCCATGGCTTGAGGGACTTCTGGAGAGTGGATCATCAGCAGTTGTGGTGGTTTCCAGAATTATCAACCCATAAATGCCAAAGGCAAAATAAAAGGTCAGTGTGGACTTTTGGAAAAGGGGGACTAAGAATGCAGTGCGGGCTCTGGCCCTCGGAGGGAGAAGCAGCTGAGAAGTGGCAGCCATGCACCTGCCACCATGTGGCTACTTCAGAGCTCCTCACATAGAGATTGTAAGGGAAACAAGTGACCATTCAATGGGGTAATTGTGCTTGATTTAACTGGATTGGATCTGGATCCATGTCTTAGGTTGAGGTTCTGGGGTGTAAGACCAAGTGCCAGTGTTTTGAAGGTTTCTAAGAAGGGACCCAACTTATAGCTCTGGTAGCTGCAAAAATTCCAGCAATTTGGGACAAAGCTTTCCTATCTGGAAGCAGAGTTGTACTGAAACAAAAAGCTCAAAAGTTAAGTAATTAAGTGGCAATATGAGAAAGCAAAGGAAGCAAAGCAAGCACAGCAATCCTTTTTTGAGAACAAAAGGATCAATGTATGGAATGGCAAGAAGACAAAAATGTCAGAACTCCTGCAACAAAAGCTTCCAAAACTATGAATTGGTTACAGGCCATAGAGGAACTCAAGAAGGATTTTGAAAATTAAATAAGAGAAGTGGAGGAAAAATTGGGAAGAGACATGAGAATAATGCAAGAAAATCATGAAAAGCAAGTCAACTACCTGACTGAAGAAAATAACACCTTAAAAAACAGACTAACTCAAATGGCAAAAGAGGCTCAAAAAGCCAATGAGGAAAAGAATGCCTCAAAAAGCCACATTTTCCAGATGGTAAAAGAACCTCAAAAACTCACTGAAGAGAATCATTCCTTCAGAATTAGATTGGAGCAAATGGAAGCTAATGACTTTATGAGGAATCAAGATACTATTAAACAGATCCAAATAAATGAAAAAATAGAAGGTAATGTGAAATATCTCATTGAAAAAAGCACTGACCAGGAAAATAGATCCAGGAGAGATAATTTTAAAAATTATTAGACTACCTGAAAGCCATGATCAAAAAAGAACCTAGAAATCATCCTTCAAGTAATTCTCAAGGAAAATTGCCCTGATGATTTAGAACCAGAGGGCAAAATAGAGGTTGAAAAAATTCACTGATCACCTCCTGAAAGAGATCTCCATAGGAAACTCCTAGGAATATTATAGCCAGGTTCTGTAGTTCCCAGATCAAGGAGAAAATATTACAAGCAGCCAAGAAGAAACAATTTGAATATTGTGGAAACACAATCAGGATAACACGGAATTTGGCAGCTTCCACACTGAGGGATAAAAGGACTTGGAATATCATATTCTGGAGGTGAAAGAATCTGGGATTAAAAACAAGAATCACCTACCCAGAAAAACTGAGTATAATGTTTCAGGGGAAATTTTGGTCATTCAATGAAATAGGGGACTTTCAAGCTTTCTTGATGAAAATACCAGAGTTGAATAGAAAATTTGACATTAAGATACAAGAAGCAAAAGAAGCATGAGAAGGTAAACAGGGAAAAGAAATCAAAAGAAACTTATCCCAAGTTGTACTATTTACACTACTACATGGAAAAATGATCATTGTAACTTATGAAAATTTTCTCAGTATGAGGACAAGTGAAGGTAATGTAAATATATATATATGTGTGTGTGTGTGTGTGTGTGTGTGTGTGTGTGTGTGTGTGTATATATATATATATAGGAGGGTATATGGGCATATGAATACATATGTGAATGAGTGTATATATGTGTACAGGTATACATAGACAGAGGGCACAGGATCAATTGAATAGGAAGGAATGATACTTAAAACATGAAATTGAGAAGTGAAAGAGGAATATAATGAGAGGAGATGGGGACAGACAGAATGGGGTCTATTATCTCATATAGAAGAGGTAAGGGAAAACTGTTACAATGGAGGGGAAGAATAGGAAGGCAAAAGGGAATGGGTCAACCTTACTCTCATTGAATTTGGCTTAGGGAGGGAATTACATACACACTAAATAGGGTATCTCGCCATACAGGAGAGTTGGAGGGAAGGGGAAGAGAAGGGGAATGACGGAGGGGAGGGCAGGTTGGGGGGAGAGGGTAGTTAGAAGCACACACTTTTGAAAAGGGATAGGGTCAAAATAGAGGAAAGAACAAGTGGGGAGCAGAATAGCACAGAGGGAAACATAGTCAGTCTTTCACAATATATCCACTATGGAAATGTTTTGCATAGCTACACATGTACAACCTATATTGAATTGCTTTTCTTCCCAACAACTGTAGATGAGGAGGGAGGGAGGGAATTAATCTGGAATTCAAAGTTTTAAAATCAAATGTTTAAAATATATATATTATTTTTTATTTTTTTACATGCAATTGGGAAATAAGCTATACAGTCACTGGGGGAGATAGATCTATCTTTCCCTACTGGAAAGTCAGAGGTGAGATAGAGGAGGATAAAGGAGAGAGCAGATTGGGGGAGGGAGTACAACGTGAGATCGCTGTTTTGGGTTGGTGAGTAGGGGAAAGACAGGAAGAAAATTTATAACTCAAGATATTGTGGAAATGAATGATGTAAACTAAAAATAAAAATAAATTTTATATTAAAAAAAAGAAAGAATGAAGGTCCAACTGAAAGTGGTTCTGTCTTTTAAAATTTTAAGAGGGTCAGGCAATGTGGAGGCAAGATAGCAGAGTGAAAGCAGGAATTCAACTGAACTCCTTCAGTTACTGCACCCCCCCCCAAAAAAAAGTTGAATATGATGAGATTTTTGAGTGGCAGAATACATTGGGAGACAGATTGTGGCAGATTTCCAGCCCAGGAAAGTATAGACTAGTAGGATTTGTTCTGCTGGGAAGGGGGGAATGCAGAGTGCTGCATGTGGAGCAGGGGAGCTGCACCATATTGGTGCTAGAGCAAACCTGGATGAAGTGATTCACCCACCATAGGAGCAATTCCCAAACCTCTCACCACAGGAGAGGGGTGTGGGAGAGCTGGGTAAGGGACTGCAGCTGTGGCAGCAGCTACTCCTCCAGGAGCCAAGATGGCAGAGTAAACTTTAGCTGCTCTCATTTCCCTCTCTGACCCTGAAAAACCCAGAGAATATTTCCACAGAGTAAAATTCTGAAATAGTGGAACAAGCTAGAGGCTTGTATCTCCTAGATTAACGGCAAGGCTATGACTATGCTGAGACTGAAGTACATACAGGGTGGGAGGAATTCCCAACAATCTCTATCTCAGTCTGCCTGCAGGAGATACAGATCCCCAGGGGAGTGCAGTCAGCAAATGCTAGGACCAGAACCCCAAGTATGCCTTTGCACAACTTGGGCAGTCAGCAGATATCAGGACATCCCTGGCCACCAGCAGCTAAATCTACCTGACCTCTAGCCCAGGGGTGCTGAGGCAGGATCCTGAAGTGGACAGACTACCCTTCCCCTGTACCTCATGCTGTGAGCTTCAGTGGAATCCCAGGGAACCACATAAAGTCTTGGCCTTGGCCTTAGTATAGATACTCAGGAGCCACAGAACACAAAGCCAAAAAGCAAGCCCCCTAACTCCCAGAATAAGAACAATGAGTCAGAGTCCTCTGTACCTCAGAAGCAGAGATACACTTTAAAATTCAGGAAATAGGCGATCATAATGCGCAAAAACCAAATTGGAAAAATAAAGACCTTAGAATCTATTATGATGAGCAAGAAGAACAAAATTCAGAAGAGGACAGCATTGACCCTATGCTCACATCTGAAACCTCAAAAGGGAATATGAACTGGTTTCAAACCCAAAAAGCATTCTTAGAAGAGCTCAAGAAGGTTTATATTTCATTTTATTTTCAAATGTTTTTTAACTTCTGGTTTACATCATTCATTTCCTCCAGATTTTGAGTTACAAATTTTCTTTCCGCTTTTCCCCTACCCACTTCCCCAAAACAGTGGACACAGGATATCCCTTCCTCCAATCTGTTCTCTCCCATATCGCCTTTGACTTTTCCAGTAGGGCATGGTGGATCTCTATGCCCCAGTGCCTGTATATCTTATTTCCCAATTCCATGTAAAATAGTATCAATAATAGTATATATTTTTAAACATTTGGTTTTAAAACTTTGAATTCCAGATTCATTTCCTTCCTCCCTTGTTACCCACCCCCACTGGGAAGATAAGTAATTCAATATAGGTTGTATATGTGTAGCTAATGCAAAACATTACCATAGTAGATATATTATAAAAGACTGATTATATTTCCCTCCCTCCTCTCCCACCTCCCACTTGTTCTATTCTCTAATTTGGTCCTGGCCCTTTTCAAAATTAGGTGCTTCCAATTTCCCTTCCCCCCCCAGCCTGCCCTCCTTTCCATCGTCCTCCCTCTTATCCCTTTACCCCTACTCCCCTATAGGGTGAGATACTCTATTTAGTGTGTATGGCATTCCTGCCCTGAGCCAAATTCAATACCAATAAGGTTGACTCATTTCCTTTTGCTTTCCTGTTCTTCCCCTCCATTGCAACCATTTTCCCTTGACTCTTTTATATGAGATAGTTTACCCCATTTTGTCTCTTCCAATCAGTTCTCATTATATTCCTCTCTCACCTCTTAATTTCACATTTTAAGTATCATCCCTTCCTATTAAATTAGTCCTGTGCCCTCTATCTATGTATACCTATCAACATATATACACACATTCAAATATGTATTCATAGGCCTTCTCTTCTCATTATATTCCTCTCTCACCTCTTAATTTCACATTTTAAGTATCATCCCTTCCTATTAAATTAGTCCTGTGCCCTCTATCTATGTATAACTATCAACATATATACACACATTCAAATATGTATTCATAGGCCTTCTATTCTCTTCAACTATTTTCATACTGAGAAAAGTTTCATCAGTTACAATTATTGTTTTTCCATGTAGGAGTGTAAATAGTTCAAATTGGATATGTTCCTTATGATTTCTTTTCCCTGTTTACCTTCTCATGCTTCTTGTATATGTATGTCAAATTTTCTATTCAACTCTGTTTTTTTTTTCTTCAAAAATACTTGAAAGTCCTCTATTCCACTGAATGACCATATTTTCTCCTGAAACACTATACTCAGTTTTTCTGGGTAGGTGATTCTTGGTTTTAATTCCAGCTCCATTGACCTCTGGAATATTGTATTCCAGGCCCTTCAATCCCTCAGTGTTGAGCTGACAGATCCTGTGTTATCCTGATTATGTTTCCACAATATTCAAATTTTTTCTTCCTGGCTGCTTTTAGTATTCTCTCCTTGATCTGGGAACTCTAGAACTTGGCTATAATATTCCTAGGAGTTTTCTTTTTGGGGTCTTTGTCAGGAGGTGACCAGTGGATTCTTTCAACCTCTGTTTTGCCCTCTGGTTCTAAAACATCAGGGCAATTTTACTTGAGAATTTCTTGAAGGATGATTTATAGGTTATTTTTTTGATCATGGCTTTTAGGTACGCCAATAAGTTTTAAATTATTTCTCCTGGATCTATTTTCCAGATCAGTGGTTTTCCCAATGAGATATTTCACATTACCTTCTATTTTTTAATTTGTTTGGATCTGTTTAATAGTATCTTGATTTCTCATAAATTCACTAGCTTCTTTTTGCTGCAGTCTAATTCTGAATGGATGATTCTCCACTGTGAGCTCTTGAGATTCTTTTTCCATCTGGCAAATTTTGCTTTTTAAGGCATTCTTCTCCTTATTGGCTTTTTGAGCCTCTTTTGAGATTTGAGTTCATCTATTTTTTTTAAAGCAATTGGGGTTAAGTAACTTGCTCAAGGTTACATGGCTAGTTATTATTTATGTGTGGGCGTCTATTTTTTAAGGTGTTATTTTCTTCAGTCAGGTTGTTGACTTTCATTTTATAATTTTCTTGCATCATTCTCATTTCTCTTTGCAGTGTTTCCTTCACTTCTCTTATTTGATTTTCAAAATCCTTCTTAAACTCCTCTATGGCCTGTAAGCAGCTCATATTTTTCTTGGAAGCTTTTGGTAGAGAAGTTCTGACTTTGTTGTCTTCCTCCTGTTCCATGCAATGATCCTTTTTGTCACCTAAATATGAGTGTAAAGTCAGATTGCTGTGCTTCCTTTGCTTGCTCATGTTGCCACTTAATTATTTGACTTTTGAGTTCTTTACCACAGTAGAACGATGCTACCAGAGAGGGGAGCTTTGTCCCAATTGCTGGAGTTTTTGCAGCTACTGGACCTATTAGTTGGGTGCCCTCTCTGAAGCTTCCACATACGCTGGCAAACTGGTTATGCACCCCAGGAACTCCACCCTAGACTACAATCTAGATCCAAGCAGGTTAAAGCAAGAGGAATTGCCCCTCAGACTGGTTGCTTGGACCCCCTACAATCTGTAGGCCAGCAGCTCTGAAGCATCCACATTGTGGTGGCTACAGGGCCACAGTGTCTCATTAGCTTTTCCCTCCAAGGTGTAAAGGCTGTCCTGCACTCCCAACTCCTTGTTCCCAAAGTCGACACTGCACTGACCTCTCACTTTGTCCTTAGCATCTGTGGTTTGATAATTCTGGCAACCTCCACAGCTGCTGGGGATCTGAAGTCCCCCCAGCTGGTGGCTGGTTGTGCCCACCCTAAGGCTAAAACCTCAGGTTAGCATGTGACTGGGCTCAGCTACCAAAGTGCTCTGCTGGCCTCTTCCTGTCCACCTGCCAGACTGTCTTCAGTGGGATGTTAGCTTCTCTCTATCATTTTGTGGGTCCTGTACCTCCAAAGTTTATTTAGAATCATTTTTACATGAATTGGAGTAGGTAGAAATGGGAGCCATGCAGAAGTCCTGCTTCTACTCCACCATCTTGATTCCACTGCCCTAGTCAAGGATTTTCAAATGAAAATTCATTATTGTATTTAAATAAAAATGGCAATAATAGCAATTTATTAGTAATAGTATCTACTTTATAATAAAAATATGTCTCATTAAATATTTAACAGTTTTCAATAATATATATTTTATTAAATCCCTTTAACAGCCCAATTCATGCATTCAGATTAAAAAGTTGTTTAGTCTAACAACATTTCTGTTACAATTGTCTCTAAAATTTCACAATATAAAAGAATTTTAAAATATGATAATAATATTAAAATATCGTGTATTTAAAATATGAAACAAAACTTCAGAAAACATCAACTAAATTTTCAAATTATCCCATGTGAAAATCTTTAATCTCATTACTTTTGGCATTTTAAAACCACATTAGAGTTATTAGGTATTGAACAATTACATTCAAATAAAGAAATAATAATAATGTAGTACTTAACATATGCCAGCCACTGTGCTAAGTACTTCACAATCTTTATGTTATTTTGATCTAACTACCCTGTGAGGTGGGTACCATTATTATTTTTCTCTTTGCAGATCAGAAAACTGGGACAAACAGATAAGATAACTTGCCTAAGATAACATAGCTAATAGATGTCTGTAACAAGAATGTAATTCATATTTCCCTACATTTTTGCTGCATTTCTTTTTCCAAAATTTATACTTAGGAATCTGATCTGAGAAGGCAGGTGTTAACAGGGAGAAGGTCTCTTGACCTGAAGGAGTCACTGAAATCTCTTTGGGTTAAACATTTTTTTCTCTTTTCATAGTCAGAAATGTCAAGGAAGGGTTAATAAGAAGTTGGCAAGAGATACAAACTGTTTACTTACTTTTTTCTGTCTTTACTCTGAGATTACTTTTAAATAAGCTGCCTTCCTTCATTGCCCCCAGAACAATGATGCTATTAATCTTGTCATCAGCTTTTAAAACTTTAAGAACTTAATTCTTATTTTTCCTTTAAAAATTCTATAGAATGGTACCCCAAAACTTACCAAGTTATTTTAAAAGTGAGTTCCTAGAATTACCCCCAAATATCAGGAATTCTCACCTGAAATCTTAAAATGATTAATCTTCAAACCTCCAAAATATGCTTAGATGTTTTTATCAGTTCTAAAAACTTTGATTATCTGACTTTATTTCTGTAATTCCAACATAGCCAAAGCTGAAATGATGGGGGGGA
This sequence comes from Gymnobelideus leadbeateri, assembly GCA_011680675.1. NCBI lineage: Eukaryota > Metazoa > Chordata > Mammalia > Diprotodontia > Petauridae > Gymnobelideus > Gymnobelideus leadbeateri. Next base: position 24,460 of record WOXC01000172.1, on the reverse strand, counting down.
AATGTCTTGCAAGTTTTTGTTTTCTTATAACCTAATCTCCCTTGGAAAGCCTAAAGTGGGAGTTAGTCCTGATTACTGGGGCAATTGCTTTAAGTATAAATGTTCATTAACCTTTTCCAGTATTCTAAACTCTTTGGCCACAGCCCCTGGAAGTTTCTATGATTGAATGCATTTTAAATCTTTCAAGTTACAGAATTTAGCTCACAACACAAACATGACACACATATTTTACATTTTACAAACACACAAATATAGAAAAAATGATAGGCCAGATACTAAAAGACAGTTTTAACAAAGCATATGGTTAGCAAGGAGTGCAGTTTAAAAAAAAAAACAATTGGAGGCATATTGTTACAATTTCATAGAGGTGTGCTGTTAAAAATAGTAGAGGCCCACAGAAAGGCCAACTAAGAGAGTTGTGCAGTTTAAAAAAAACAATCCTTACCAGAGTGATCCAAGATAAACTGAATCACCCCTGGGTACTGGAATTTTCCTCACCAAGAATGTTGAGATCACCCAAGTTAGGAGCTCAGAAGATTGGAGCAGAGACAATGATAGAAGACTCCCCAGACAATGGGGGAGTGCGGAGGGATGAACTCCCAATGAATAAATCTATTGTGGCACGTAGTCTGTTCCCACTGGTAACAGAGTCCAGTGGCCCAGTCCCATGTCCAATCTCACTTCTGACACCAATTAATGCCAACCAGAACTGGCTTCTAACCTGTGGATGGCCAGAGCCACACAGCAGGCCAGAGACAGGAGAGTCAGGAATCAAACAAAAATTTATTTTCAAAGTGAGGGAAACAGCTTGCAAACAAGAAGGCAGATTAGACACATGCCAGGGCCCTGCTCCTAGTGGGGAAACCCACTTTAGTGTCACCAAATCTCAATACTTATACCAAAAGTTGCAGAGTGAGCAGTAGCCCTGACAATAAGGAGTAACAACAAAAATATGACAAGTTTGATTCATAGCAAGGTCTCATAACCAGAACATGGATAAAACAGATGCTTGTCTGAGCTAAAAGAACACCCGGTGATAGTCAAATGTATACAATAATTACATGGAATAATTCTTGGATTTTTCTGTGGCTGAGATATCCAAAGGGAGAGAGCAAAGGATTGCTGTTATGCCCAGCTCAGGGCACAGCTTGCTTACTGGACCTTAACTCTGGGAAGCAGGGTGTCTTCTAACATCTTGACACTATAAACCCTGTGATCTTCTCTCTAATAAGTGTTTTTCTCTCTGGATATGTCCTTTCCTTTCTCTGAGCTTTAAACTAAGAGTCTTCTCCATTTGACAAGCCTATTATCGATGATCATTCTATCACTTATTTAAAACTTCTCTCCAACACTTCTGGAGCTTCTGACCTCATTTTTTCTTACTTCTTCTCCTTCATTTACTTTGGATATTATTCATAGCTCAGCAAGAACAAATTGAAGATTATCTCTATTAGATATAGGTAACATTTTCCCACCTATGCAAACCCAGAACTCCAAACAAGTGCTAAAAAAAAAAGACAAATTGCATCATGCCCTGGCCCCTTCTTCTAGAGCCATGAAAAAAGTCTCAGATGGTCCCTGGTACAAGAGAAGTAGTGTCTTCTCAGTAGTCTATTCTTATTAAGATAGTAGGTCTACAGTGCCTCAGCCACATCACTAGCCTAGGCAGCAATGAAGATTCTAATTAAACCAGTCAAAATAGTTCAGAAGCCCATCTCATTCTGAACAAAGACACTAATCTTATGTAGGATACAGAGACAACTTAAGTATACCTAGTACTTATTTATGATTCATTACTTAACAAGCTATGATATAATTTCTGTTGATATAGACATACAAAAAAGGATAAACAGAGAGCAGGATAGGACTGTTAATCATAAGTGAATCGACAAGAAGATATTGACATCAGTTTCATCTCAAGAGTAAGTGCACTGTAAGAGTGGAAAACAAGAGTAAATACTAAATTCAGAATATCAGAGAAAAGAGTTTGGGGAATTCAATGTCAAGGCTGAGTAGGCTACATAGAAGTAGTCAGACTTCTTTTTCCATTATGCTAAAAGACTTCACAAAGCGAATAGGACTTTGGGATTTATTAAAATGGATTGAGAATACATGACTTGATTCTACAACTGTTAATAAGGGAAATTCTCTCCTGTAGTCCTTGTTTAAAAAAAATAAACTACAAGTTTTGAATGCTGAGAAATGATATTTGCATCATTTGGAATTTCAAAAAAACTTATGTATGTACATATATATATACATATATATATATTTGACAAATTAAGTCAATACCATACATACACCCATACTTTTGAAATTTCATGCTGCATATGTTCATATTTAATTTCCAAAGATCAGCAAAGATTGAGGATTATTTCAGTCATAAAATCTCTTTTTACCACTGATTTTATGAAGAAAAAATATTTATATGACTGAGAAAAATGAGAGAAAATAAAAATACATATTTAGGGGAACTGTGGTCAGAAAATGTATTTTAAAATGGTTTCCTTTCTTAGCTTTTTATTTAAGAGGGGCACACTCAGGCAATCCCACTTTGGCTCTCCAAAATGACTTTCTTGAATCTCAGTTCTATGTCATTCCCCTATTCAATAAATTCAAGGCCCTCCATCTCTAAGCTCTGGGTTTTCTTTCTTTCTCTTTCTTCCTTTCTCAGTCAACACAACCACTAAAGAGCAACATAATTCCTTCTCTTCCAAGGAATTGTTATGACAGAACGAGAGTTCAACTTACTATCACAGGACCTGGTTTAAATCGCATCTCTGATATTCTCTGTGTGACATGTGGCAAATCACTTAACCTTTGTAGATCTCTGTTTTGTCACCTGCAAAAGAATGAGATTAGTCAAAGTGATCTCTATGGTCCATTCTAGCACTACATCTATGATTCAATAATATTCTTCTTCAGGAGACTTTCAGAAATAGGCAAAAGCAAATTTTATTTGATTTGCATAGCCTATATTTCTAAACATTGAAAAATAAAATTATGTATCTGTAATAATTTCTAAATTATTTATTTGAAATGTTAATGTCACTTCAATTGCAACAGAATATTTTCCAATTTGAATTTCATTTCCTGCTCAATGAATGGTTGTCAAATAAACTTTAAAATTGTATATTCCCTTCAAAATAACAGTATCAGCAGCACCCAATTCCTTTCTATTTCTTCTTCAGGCAGGGTAAGCCCAGGACCCATCTAGTTTCACTCCAGCAGTAACCTGGGACAACCCTCTTAAATGAAGAATCTTCTACTTTGTCCTCTCCCCTAATCACTCTAAATGCTCAGAAGATAATTCTTAATTTTACTTCCATTCATAAAAGGGAAATGAGGGAAGGTCATACAATTTTTTTCCTTTTCAACTCTTTCATGCTATTCATAAGCAAAGCAGCCCATTAGGGTTGAAATTATGAACAAGAACAAAAATCACATATTAATTTTTTCTTAAAATAGAGAATATAGAAAAATGAACAAGGAACAAAATATGGAAGGGAATAATTAATAGATAATATTCTAAAAGAAAGAAAAAGAATTACTGGTAGAAATGAGTCCTTTGAAAAACTATGAAAGAATTATAATTCAGTTGTGGAAAAAATGCTAGCAATCAGCAGACTTAAGTTGTATCTATCACTGCCTTTGATAGTAAGGGTGAAACCTTTTGGCAAGTCACCTTAGCAAGAAACTTAGGTCTCACTTTCTTCAGCTAAACAAGTGATAAAATTTGGGTCCTCCGACTACTGCTATTGAAGGTCCTCTTTGATGTCTTCTGCTCCATATTATGATCTTGACTTCCAGACTCCCATTCTTGTTTAATAGACTGTAAATGGGACGTTGCATAGATTTTTCCACCCAGGCTTATTCTATTTTCCTCATGTAGGACAATAGAAACATAATCCCCTCCTAGGCCTTCAAGAACCAAGGGTTTTCTCCTCCACAACTCAAAAAAGCAATGGAATAATATGGAATATAACTTGTATAATCTCTCTCATTGCCACTACAATCTAAACTACTCATCCTGTGTTTCCCTTCTACCTGGGCTCTGTTATCTGCTTGGTGACAAACACCTAACATAATGAAATAATATGTGTTATTCTTAGTGGATGCTATGTATGGATGGATGTATGAAAGATCCCAGACACATAAACATACAATCAGCAAGTATTTATTAACTACTTACTTTGTACCAGGCACTGTGAAAAGTACTGAGGATAAGGATGATACATATAGTGTTGAATGTGATGAATGACAAATAGTTCAAAACAATTTGATCTTAGGAGAGGAGAATATAAGAAGATTTGAGAAGCAGGAAGGAGCCAAAAACCCTTTTTAGATGTAAAATAAAGATGCTATATTTGATCCTGTAAATAATAAGGACTTACTAGTGATCATTAAATAAGGAAGTTATATGGTCACTTTAAGAAAATCAGTTTGGGCAGCTATACAGAGAATCAAATAATTTAACCCTAAAATTATTTAAACACTTCCTTCTAAATTAAAAAAAAATGTAGGACAGTAATTAAAATGCAATCAATAGTCACTATAGTAATTTTTTACAGAAATTTAAAATTAATAAATCAACACAATAAAGAGGTAAAAGTGGTTTAAAAAAGGTTAGTCAGCAAAGGTAAATTGCTGTCCCACAAAACCCCAGATTAGAAGGCAAACTTGTTTGTAAATTCTCAGGAAGAAGGTTGAACGATACTTATCAGCAGTGTCATATCATAAATCAAAGAGAAATGGATAGAAAACAAGTTTGAGGGAAGCTCAGCAAACTGTGCAGATAAAAACACACTAATTGCCAACTTTTCTCTGTAAACAAGAGTAGAACTACCATATATAGACACTAACATCGCATTCCTAGTTGTGTTTATATTTGATGTAGAAAAGGTACTAAAGAGAACAAAGATGCAAAAAGCAGCCACTTGAAGAAAGTTTATATAGAGAAGATCTGTGTGGGTGTTGGCATTATTGTAAGAGAATTAGGGAACTGATTCACAAGTTACCTGAATGTGAGGAAGATACCAAAGATATTGAATAAAATCTCAAAATTTAGTACTGAAAATTTTACTTTAAAATTTAATTTAAAATTAAAAAATTTGGGATGGCTAGGAGGCATAGTGAATAGAGCACCAGCCCTGGCATCAGGAGGACATAAGTTCAAATCCTGCCTCAGACACTTAACACATAAACTAGCCATATGACCTTGGGCAAGTCACTTAACCCCAATTGCCCTCCAAAAAAGCAAAAAACCAAAAAAAATTGAAAATTTAATTCTGAAAAATCAAAATTGTACTATATTCCCCCATCTATACAGAATTTTCTGAGCCACCTTCTAATACATATATCTAAGGCATCTTCAATGAGAATATTAATGGGGAATTAGCAGGCCTTCATGAAGAACAATTTTCAATAATGAATGGTATCTTTACTTTCTACAATTAAATAAAATATTTAGAGATTCTACGAACATATTGTACTAATTGTACAATGATTATGAAAGGGGGCATGAACAAAATGTTTTTTCCAACCTCTTTAATTGCAAGGTACCAGCCATCCAGACTAAAATCATTAAATGACAAAATAACCCTATTTAATACCCTCAAATAATTAATTCCTGGGCAGCTAGGTGATGCAGTGGCTTGAGTACTGGACTTGGAATCAGGAAGATTCATCATCCTAAGTTTAAATCTGGTCTCAGACTCTTACTAGCTGTGTGACATTGAGCAAGTCACTTAATCCTGAGTTTCTCATTTTCCTCATCTGTAAAATTAGCAGGAGAAGAAAATGGCAGACCACTATTTCTGCCAAGAAAAACTCAAATGGGTCATAAAGTTCAGGAAAAGACTAAAAAACAACAACTAAACAACAACAATAAATTTTAGGAAAAGCATAACAAAGAGAGATGTGTATTTTACAAAGCTGTAACTAATAAGGTGATAAAAGAGATCTAATGGTGAGTACAAGCACTAGAGATTCCCCATGGGTGGTGAGATCCTGAAGGAATTCCAGTTTGAGCTTAGTATTGTGATTATTCCACTAAGCCCTGGAACATGGAAGAAACCCCTGGAAATAATCTGCAGTCACTCAAAGGAGCATGATATGTTCATTCACAGAGGGACTCCTAAACTGTTAAGATTGCTGATTCATTTGAGTATTTACATGCATGTGTGAATACATGCATGTTCATATGTATGTGTACATATATGTAAGTACAGTAAGGTGTTCCAAGAACATGAACAATATTCATGGCCCAGAAATCAACATGCATTTAGATGAACAATCCTTAGAGTTTGTCTATCCATATGTATATTTAGGGTATGTAGTACAAATGGACAGAGAGCTGGGCACAGAAGGAGGACAGAAGGGACACAGTGAGCAGGATGAAGTATATAACCAACAAGAATCTCTGAGGAAAAAATATAATAAAAGTTTTCATAAAACATTTGCATGTTAGGAAGAGAAAATGGATAGATTATTAGGAGTGAATCAGGGGAAAAAGTTGGAAATAAGGAAGGAAATAAACATTTATTAAAGATCTACTATGTGCCAGGCACTATGCTAAGAGATTTACAATTGTTATTTCATTTAATCCTCACAAGAACTCTGAGTGGTAAGTTCTATTATTATCCCCATTTTACAGATGAGTAAACTGGGTCAGACAGAGGTGAAGTTGCCCAGGGTCACACACCTAGTAAGTGTCTGAGGCCAGAGTTGAACTCAGGTCTTCCTGACTCCAAGTCTAGCTCTTTATTCATTGTACCATCAAGATTCCAGAAAGAGTCTTCCACTAAAACCCTAAAAAATGTCAGGAGAAATAAAAGATGGGATCACATTGGGCAATCCTATAGCAAACTTTGGGGAGGACATGGACAAGATGCACACAAGTTTGGCAGGTGTGGATAAGTTATTATTTGAATCATTGGAGGGGACTCCTAAACTGTTAAGATTGCTGATTCATTTGAGTATTTACATGCATGTGTGAATACATGCATGTTCATATGTGTGTACATATATGTAACTACAGTAAGGTGTTCCAAATGTTTTAGTATAGTTTTTAGACCTTTTGAATGTGATGAATACAAGTATTTATATGTGTACATGTATATATGAAAATATGTATATTATATATGTGTATGTATACACAGCCACAATTATATTACACATATTTTAACATCCATATGTAAATTCATACATATGTGTGTGCACACATACACCAGGTTTATGGACCTATGGACATATTGTGCCCTATAAATATGTGTGTAGATAATGTAAGTATAATGTATGTGTATGTAAATTTACATTTCTTAAGCTGGCAACATAAAAACATCCAATTATAGAATAGCTTATTTTCATAGATTATATATAGAGAAGTATAGGTTATAAGTAGATTAAATAGAGATAAAGATAGTCACATACATCTATATCTATCTATATCTACCTTTCTAAATATAATACATATGTGTGGGGTAGGTTGGGATGTAAGAAACTCTTGGTATAAACTCCATTCACCAATACAGACAGTACAACTTGCAGACAAGCAACTGGTCTACAACTTAGAATCGAAGAAAGTTGTACTTGGATACTGCAGCACCTTGCCCTAAGTCACAAAACTACTATGTGTTAGAGTCAGGTATTGAACCCAGGTTTTTCTCACTCCAAGTTGAGCCACTTCCCACTATCCCATCCTGCCTCTATATATGTATTTAATATGGTACTTTGGAGCTTATGTCTCCTTGTATTTTGGAGGTAATCCTGCATTGTCTCAAATTGTGTCAGTAGAACATGAGGTATTTTATATACCATTAAGTTGCAATGGGTTTTAGTGTGGACTTGACAAGATATCTTGTGCTTATGGTCCAAGGAACATAATACCTATTTACATTTATCAGTTGAAGATTGACCACAAAATGATAGATTTTTGTTCTTAGCCACCAATGGAACTGAGAAACAAATCTACTAAAAAGGTATGATGTAACTACAGGTTGTATCAGTGGAAGAAGTACCCAGACTAATGAAATTATGAATCACTCAAAAGTCTCAAATTATTTTGGAGATATACATTAACTCAAAATATTAACTAATGATGGAAATTTCAGACTCTGTGGCAAGCATGTAGGAGACATAGTTTGAGGCAGGTGGTAGAGGTAGAAGGGGGTAGAGGGAATAGTGACCCTCCCCTTTAAAACATAGAGAGTCCCTTATTCCTGCCTATGTGTAGGACTACCCTTGGGTAGACATTACATAGACATTTCATATTATTTTCACTTTAAAATGAAAACTAAAAAGAAGATGGTAAAAGCTTTCTTATTTCATGTTGGGATTTGTTGTTGTTGTGGACTATTTAATGTTTTGTGATTAAAATTCAACTGAGGCTTTAAACTTGTGGAAAATAATGTTTCTAATGTATCGGAAATTAATGTATAGGGTGTTAATGGTTAGAATGTGACAACATAATATTCGTAAAGAATGTCTATTTTCTTGTTTCTTTCATAAAAATATATTTCAGTATACTTGGGTGTTATTTATAAGATTAAAGGCAGCTTTTCATTTCAATGCTTATGTTAAAATAGCATACTCTCCCACTTTATTCAACTCTTATTTTCTTGTATTCAAACTAATTCTTTTCCAGACTACTACAACTCATGGCAACTATTTTTAAGAATAACAAATTCATCTAAAAATTCAGAAAAAGTCCCAATCTGTCAGATTACATATTTATAAATGCTTAACATTGAAAACACCAACACCTACATAATAACTTTGTTTTCTTCATATGACAATTTGTTGAGGAATCAGTGATTAGTCCTTATTATTTCTAAATAGACAATGATTATAAGACAGTACTTCTGAATTTGGTTCTAAGTGCTAATGCCCTCTTGTGATTACTTTTAGTATAACATTTTAGAGAATAAGTAAATGACACTAGTTTCCTTTTGAAATTATATCTTGACCTCATCATATGCATTGTATGCTTCTTCAAGACTGTCTGAAGAGAAGCATTTTTGTTTTGAATCAGTTTTCCTCATTGAATAAAATTTAAACCATGGAGATTAGTTCCTATAGAAAACTAATTAGACCTACCATACAGGAAAAAATTATACCAAAGAATCCCAACATTTATTTCAAGAAATGTTTTCTCTCTGTCATAAGGCAGAAACTTTTGCTAATTCTTCCAGAACAAATCTCTCACCAATTATACATTTACCACCATTGTTTTTATTTTGAAGTAGGCAAAAGTTTTGTTTGTTTGTTTTTCTGGATTGAACCTGTCTTTTAACTGATAAGGAAACTTCTTTTACAAATACACATTGGTACATTGTGTGAAATTTAATGTCTTAGAGATCCAACTTTTGACAAAAGGTTTCCAGTGGCTATTATAGGGGAACAGGTTTATGGACTTATGGAAACATTATGACACATATTAAATATTCTGAGACACTCCTGCATATAGAATGGGCACTGTGATAGAATATGATTTTACCTATTTTAAGTTTCTTAGCATTTTATATCTCAAATTAGTATATTTACTTGCTGTGGAAGTCTAAAGTAGTTTCTTCAGTAAGAAGACTAATACAAATTTGCTCATCTCTCACTCTATCATCATTCTCTAACATAATAATCACTCTGTTGATGAGAATAGCATTCTTATAAAGTTGGACCATGAGGGGCAGTACAACTCCATTCTCCACTATTTCTGGTAAATTATTGGGACATCAGCAAATCAGTGCTCCGAATGCCTATTTGGGGACACATTGAAGAGTTTTATGCCAGCAACTTAACTAACTGTCACTCATAATGTATAACTCTTCTTCTGCCTTGAAGCAAGCAAATCAGAGATCCACAAGCAAGAATTTGTTTTCCCCTAATGCCCCTGTTTCATCTAAACTTCAGACATTTGATAAACCTAAAGGTTCTTTGAAAATACCATATAAGCTAGTATATTCATATATTAAAATTTCACAAAGAGAACTGATAGTCTATTTAAAGTATTGTTTCTTGTATTTCAAAGCTGTAAGGATTTCTTAGATGGCATTTTGCAAAATAACAACCTGCATTGGTAAAAGAAGTTCTTGATAGCAGTGACATCACAACCAAAAATGCTTCAGAAACACATTATAAATTTAATTCATGAAAACCCCCAGTGACAACCTTTGATTAAAACAAATTGAATGTTAATCAAGGCCCAAGACAAAGCCCTAAGCACTGGGAGAGTAGTTTCACTACATGGTACCTCAGTGTCTCCAAAATTAAGGGGACATCTTCCAATTTCCATATTGTTCAGAACAGAAGAAGAGCCATTGTCAACAGGGATAGCATAACACAAGAAATTCATATTACACAATATTTGCAGATTACTTCAGAAAAACTATGCTCTGCTCAGGCAGTAGGTTATACTAATGCTTTATTTATAGATTCAAATATTCACTCAAGCTTTTTTGAAGTTTTTCCTATGTACTCGGATCTCTGGTAAGGCCTAGGGAGAGAAGGAAAAGTAAAAACATGTCACTAGCTTCAAGGAGCTCCCAGTCAACTGGAGAGACAATACTAAATCACTATGAACATAAAAGATATATAAAAAATAAAATGGAAGTAATCTCAGAGAGAAGGCACTAGTATTGAGAGACTGAGAATGATTTCTTGCAAGGGATGGAATTTTAATTGAGACTTAAAGATATCTAGGGAAGCCAGGTGGTGAAGATATGGAGAGAGAATATTCCAGGAATGAGAGACAGCAAAGGAAAATGGTCAGATTCTGAAAATGAAGTGTCTTGTGGGAGGAAGTTCAAGGAGATCTATGTTACTCTATCACACAGTATCTGGAGGGGAGTAAAGTGGAAGAAGTAGAAGGGGGCTAGATCATCAAGAACTTTAAAAATCAAAAAGGATATTTAAAATTTGATTCTGGAGGTAACAGGAAACCACTGGAGTTTCTTGGTCAGGTCTACAATTTAGGAATATACCTTTGCTAGCTAAAGAGAGGATGGCCAGGAGTAGGGTATGACTTTAGGTAAAGAGGCCAAACAGCAGGATATTGCAGTAGTCCAAACATTAGGTGATGAGGGCCTGGAACATGGTGTTCACAGTGTCAAAGGAAAGAAGAGAGACTATATTAGAGATATTGTGAAGATAGAATCAAAAGGGCTTAGTAACGAATTGTTCTTCAGCTGTTTCAGTCGTGTCCAACTCTTTGTAACCTATTTGGGTTTTCTTGGTAAATATACTTAAAGAGGTTTCCCATTTCCTTTTCCAACTCTTTTTATAGATGAAGAACTGAGGAAAATAGGGTTAAATGATTTGCTCAGGGTCACACAGTCAGTGAGAGATTTGAACTCAAGAAGAAGAGTTTTGCTGACTTCAGGCCTAGCACTCCATTTACTGTGCCATCTTGCTGCCCAAAATAGTTACAGGCAAAGGTGAGTGAGACTGTGAGGATGACACCTATATTGGGTGACTTAAAAGATGATGATAGTAATAGGAAAGCAAGAAAGAAGGAAGGATTTTGGGAGAAAGATAATGAGTTCGGGGCAGCTAGGTGGCTCAGTGAATAGAGCACCACCCCTGGAGTTAGGAGGACCTGAGTTCAAATCTGGCCTCAGACACTTAATACAAAACTAGCCGTGTGAGCTTGGGCAAGTCACTTAACCCCAATTGAGCTACCATCCCCCTCCAAAATGCAAAAACATATTACAAAAAAAAAAAGAAAGATAATGAGTTTAGTTTTAGAAATGTTGAGATTAATTAATTTATGGGACATCCTGTTTGAGATACCTGACTGGTGGCTAGAGATCAGGAGATCAGGAGAAAGTTGAAGGCTGGATAAATATATATGAGAAGTCTTCATAGAAATGATAACTAGATGGTTGGAGCTGATAAGATCACAGTAGAAAACAGTGACAAGAGGTCCCAGAAAAGAAACTTCAGTGTTATTCCTGGTAAGCAGATGCAACCTGGATGAAGAGATCAAAAGATACTAAAAAGAAGTAGTAAACAAATAGGAGGAAAACCAGAACAGGGGCATGTGGTGAAAATCTAGAGAGATGAGAGCACCAAGGTAAAGGTGGTAGGATCAAAGGCTGCAGAAAGTGATCAAGAAGGATGAAGGAACATAAAAGGCCACTAGATTGCAGGATGGATTTTCTAATACCTATTTAGATAAAGTGTTTTCTAGGAAAAAAATCTAACAAAAGGCTTTCTAAGCAATCTTATATGACATCATCTGACATTGGATGATTTAAATTATTTAAACAACATTAAAGCACAAGTATCAAACAATTACAAAGAAATGAAATGAAACTTTCTTAGGAAATGACTAAGCTCTAGACTAGAAGATAAGTCATACTATTAGATTAACCCAGTTCCGGAAAGATGTTGACATATCCCAGGTTGCTTTTTTGAAGAACTGGATGCTTAGCCTGTCTAGATTCAGCCATTACCCCATTGACTTTAAAACTGCTAATATTCCATTCATTCTATAGGGTAAAAAAAAAGAGCTTGACCATCTAATCTACTGATATGTTTGCAATATTTACACATAACTCATGGATTTCACCAATCGTACCTCTATTAAAATCTAATGAAAAGGTCAGGCTGGAAAGTACAAATGTACTATTAAAGAGCACTTAAGTGTCACTTGTACATACTCAGTGTCAACAATCAATCAGTGCTTTGCTCTTCTTTCCTGAGGGAAAGTCTAAAAAATTCAATTCAACAAACATCTAATAAGTACTATGTACAGAACATTATACGTTTTGGGGACATGATAAAAAAAAAAACACCATTGCGTACATTTTATTGGAGAGTTACAATATGTAAATGACTACATAAATTCAAAGACTATACTCTAGGCAAACCAACCCTTTTTCTTGGTCTTCAAATTGGCATTTCATCTCCCCATCTTCATATTTTTACAGTGTTCCCCATGTCTGTAGAATGCCCCATCCCTTCATTACTTCTATTTCTAACAAGCCCTAGATGATTTCTTCAAAGTTCAGCTCCAATGCATTGTTTCCCTAACTTCTTGTACCTTTCACTCCAAATTCACCCCAAATCTTATATATATACATATATATGTATATATATATATACATATATATGTATATATATATACACACACACACACACACAATATAGTGATATACATATATGTTGTGTGCTAGATTGTAAGATTCTTGATGACTAGGACTGCTTTACTTTTATCATGATATCCTTTGTGTCTATCCCAGTCTCAGGTCAGGGCCTAGGCTTCCACACATTGGAACCATGTATTTACTGGGGCCTTACTCACTAACCACTCCTAACCCACCAGAAACTTGGACTCCACTACCTGGTCCCTGAGTTTTGAAAAATGACCTTTCACTTTTTTTTTTTTTTTGCCAGGACTTGAGATCCAATGTTGCTTCTTGGCTGTTTCTTCACATGTTCCTAAAAGGAGATCCTCTTCCTTTCTCCCTATATTCCTCCCTCTCTGTTTTTTGAAATGCTAACTCTCTAATAGGACAATCTCATCATCTTATAATATCTCATCAGTCATGATTCTCACACCTCATAAGTATCCAGTGGCCATCTGATTGGAGGATAGAATTTTGAGCTGTTCTCACAACCCCCCTTTCAGGAGTGTACCCAGGACATCCATTTTTTAATTTCCTACACTTTTGACTCCTGAAATGGGCCTTCTTCCTCAAATCCCTTCAGCATTCTTTTTTTTTAATAAAGTAGTCTCTTAATAAATGTTCATTTATCAATTGACAAGGGAAAAGTGACCTTTCAGAACTTTAATGTCTTCAAATGATATTGAAAAGTGAAATAAGAAAAACAGAGGGCCTGTGGGTGACTTGGTTCTATTCTGAGAGATTTAAGAGAGAAAATAGAAGAGAAGATAAAAGGAAAACACTTGTGTAGAAAGGAGGGAAAAGGGGGCTAAAAAAGAACTGCTACATGCATACAGTGTCTTTGAAATTATCTCTGCACAGCAGCAAGAGATAAGAACCATTTATAGAATTTCTGCACTTGAACCAAAATTTAAGACATTTTTATTGTACATCATCAAACTCTCTCAGAAGCAGTTTTTGCAAAGTCTCCACAGAAGGAGATCCTATCAGAGGCATATCTAGGACAAAAAGACAATGGCAATGTTGATGATGACGATAGCTATCATTTAGATGGTGCTTTAAATTTTGCAAAGCACTTTACAAATAACTACTCATTTTGATATTTATTCATGTGTTGAGCTTTCTTTTTTGAAATTTATTTATTTACTCTTTGTTTACAATATTCAGTTCCAAAATCCCTTGAGTTTTAAATTTTCTCCACCTCCTTTTCCTCCTCTCCCCAGCCATGGCAGCATGCAATTAAATATAGGATCTGCAAAATATCTTCACATTAAACATGTCAGGTTGTAAAGGATTATAACCAATGGAATGAACAATGGGAAAGAGGAAACTAAATAAAACAAGAAAAAGAAATAAGGCAAGTAGTTTGCTTCAATCTGCATTCAAACTCTGCAATTCTTTCTCTGGATGTGGACATCTCTTGCCATCATAAGTCTTTTGGAATTGTCTTATAACCTGATATTGCTGAGATGAGCCCAGTCTATCAAAGTTAGTCATCACACATATGTTGCATCTGTAATTGCGTACAAATTTCTCCTGGTTGTGCTCTTCTCACTGTCGAACTTTCTCCAACATATTTCTCATAATTGGTGTAGGTTAGAAAAGTTTGCTAAATAGAGGAAAGGAGAGAGGGAGTGGGCATTAGATGAACATCATTCTTATACAAAACAAATAAAAGAGGGCTGAAAACACACAGTGTTATACACACAAACAGTTTGGTACAAAGGTACATTAAATTCAACGGGGAAACGAGTAGGATAGGAAGATCAGCAGTTACAGGAAAAGATGATACCATGAAGAGAATAGGTGGAAGTCAATAATGAACGCAAAAAATAGACAAATAAATAAGTAAAGATAAAATTAGTATTAAAAGCAAAAGAAAACAAAATAACTGCCATTCCTCTCAGTTGGAAAAATGGCTGAACTTGTATATATATATATATGTGATGGTATATTCATGTGTTATAGAAAATTATGAAAGAAATTATTTCAGATAATCTTATGAAGTATAATTTGAAGCAATGGAGTAAGAAGCAAGAAGAACACTTCTCCAGTAATACAATGTATAGGAAAAAAAACTACAAAAAATTTGAAGAATTTTAATCAAAGTACTGACTTTTTTAATCAAAGTACTTCAGGGGGCTATGATAAAGCATGTTAGTACATTTATTTTTGGACTTATCCACTGTATTGTTTTGTTTTGACTATGTTTATTGGCTAAAAGGTGTTATGTTTAACTTCAATTTTATTGAGGGGAGGGGGTATTGGCATGTTAGCATGAGTAATGAAAAAAAAATAAGGCTATTGAAACATTTTTGAAATGACCAGAAAAGACCAAAAAATCACTTCAGAAGGCAACCTAGACAAAAATGAGGCAGACTTGAAAGTAACATGTGGAGTTTATAATATACTTTTTTCTTAAAGCAAGCATGAAATGGCAACTAATAGTTAAGTATATTTTTTGTTTTTAATTTCAGACTTATGAAAAAGGAAAATTATAAAAAAGAAAGAAAACAACTATTTTAAACTAATGGAAAATTGTGTACCTTGGCATTGGATTTCCCTGCTTATGGATATTCTTCCTGGTTTCAAGTAGTTATTTATGAGCTTGTGTTATAATCTAATATAATATACAGAAACTACTGCCGCTTACTATCAAAATTTTATCTTATCCTATTAGAGATTGCTTGACCACAAAATGCTCAATGATGTAGAAATGCCAACTGCTGATTACTCAAGAACCTGGTCAACTATTAAATGGAACTACGTAGAAAGTGACAAAGAGGACCTAACTGTCCTCCATGTAATACAGAAATTTTAAACTTGTTTTATTATTTGGTTCTTTTAAAAGTTGAATTAAATATAAGCCAATCAATCACAACCCAAAGAGCAGCCTCACTGGAGTAGCAAGGTACCCTGAAGAAGAGACAGAAGGCAGTATCTAGGAAGGCCAACATCAACACCTTGACAACTCTTTAGTCCCCAGTGAACACAAACCAGAACCCTGAAACCAAAAGCCTTAGGAATGGTAATGTTTCTAACCCAGTACTTGTAGCCATCAACCTGTAAAACAATGCTGTAGAGATACGGCCTGGCTACTGCCTCTGCAAGTGGCACATCAATCAGAAACCCAGAAAAGAAAGCCCTTGTCACCAAAGTATTTAACACTATAAAATGGTTCAACATTAGAAATACATATGACTTTAACTGTAGAAATGACATTAGTGCTTACCATAGTGACTAGCATATAACAGGCACTATATAAATGCTTATTCTTTTCTTCTTTCTCTTAAAGAAGGGGCTTTAGTAATTCATTTGGAACTGTTCCCTCAGGACTCCTAAGATTATTCATATCAATTAAGTCATAAATCAAAGTGACTCATCAGAGGTTTTTATTGTTGTGGTTTTTGTTTTTTCCACTGTCATGAAGAATGTAAAACACTAAATATAACGAGAAGATGGAATTTCTATAGCAGGTGAGGCCCTCCAGATGAAAACAATCTATTGTCGAGATAATGATATACAGTTGCATGGACAGCCCATAGAATTGGCCAATCAAAGTATAAATCTTTGACACTCACTGAATAAACATGAGGAGCTGGTGTCAAGATTGACTAGGATGAAGAGAGAGACTGATTTCATTTGGAAGATTGGGACATTCAATAACTCCAAGCTTCTTTCTGAAACGAAAGCTTATCATGCTAACACTAATACTATTTTGGTGGATGAACAATGCAGCCCATTGAATAAAGTCAATATGACTTTGGATCAAGTCCTGGCTCTAAAGCATATCAGCAGTCTGACTCTGGGCAAATCTTTTAATATCTCAGTGCCCCCAGGCATTTCTCTAAGATTTTGTCTGGAGTAAAGTTGCTGATATACACTGTTCAAGGGAAATTCCTTGCCTGAAGCTGTGTTCAGAATAAAATCACAGTTCCAGATTATTCTTCTTGTAAAACTCTATTTCTATAAATCATATTTCTCCAAAGAATCAAAATTGCAAGTCACCCAAATGGCAGTGGAGAGAGGCATAGTAGGGCATAAACAGGCAGTAAAGCACATTACCATGGATGAACTGTGCATATAGGTTGGAGTAAAAGATATCATCTGAGAGATGTATAAAGAGAAAAGTTAGTAGCCTTGTCATGTAGTAAGAGCAACAGATATCAGATAGCCACTGTACTGTTCAACAGAGACAGAGGAAGTCACCCAGAATACTGAGTAATCCCCCAGGGGTTATTCAGGAGGAGACATGGTAAAAAGTCACATAGCATGAGAAGGCATGGGTATGTAGTAATCTCTAAAAGTGGGGGAAGTACCCACATTAATGAAATCAAATATCCATAAGAATATTGCAATAATGAGGAAATGATTTATTGAAGTTAATGCATGGCAAACCAAATTGGTTTTGATGGTGAGGCCTCATGTAATATTGTTCAACAAGTTGTCCATTTTGGAAGGCAGGTGCAATGTTAATGGGTGAGCTCAAATGCTGAGTGACAGTCATTATATATTTATTTCATGTCTACAAAATATGTGTTACATGGATTTCTTAAACAGAATGATTTTAGGAAGCTAATTTTGTTTTCCTTTTAAAGAACTTTAAATTTCTATTATCCTAAAATTCTTCTGGAACTAACACTGGGTTCTTAGAATGATTCAGAAAATATTTACAAAGACAGGAAGTAATGCATGCCTCTAAAAGCTGGGAAATACAGTTACCAAACAATTCAGTTACCTATTGTGTGCTATGAAATTAACAAATTATTCTCTCTCTTACCCTTTTCCATTTGTTTTCCATTTATTTCCTTTGCTGGCAAGGAATATATTATTTTTAATTTGCCATTATTTCTATTCTTCTACTATAAATGCTACCAAAAAAGACTTGGTTGTAGATTTCCATAAGTACAAATAAAAAAGAATGCTAAAGAAATTTATAAATATTTCCTAGGTCAAAAGGGAATTTCATTTTTCCTTTGTTCTTTTTTTCTGTTGTTTTTGTGAAGATGTATTTATGGTGCATTTATTTTGTTATAAAGAATAATGACACAGTAAGGTAGAAAATGAGGCAACTTGACAAAGTATTTCACAACACTAATTCCTTAAAACACAAAAACAAAACTTCCTTTCTAATGGAAAGCCCATTGGTATCAAACCTTTCATCTATGATGAAGATGCTGGATATAAAACTATAATCAGATACCTGACAGTTGATTAATAAATCTTTCCAAGTTCCAAAATTCAAGAGGTGGGCAACAATTTCCAAGGAGTCACTTCTAAATAAATGTAGATGTTCTAGGGAAATGAAAGAAAAAGTTACATTTCTAAGGAAGGTGATTTATTGTCAAAGCACAAATATAAACTGTACGTGAACAGACTAGAGAAAATGCAGCTATATTTCTGAAGACACAAAATGATTTTTAAAAAATATTCGTCAGTATACAACTTTAAATAACTGGGATCCATATAAATATCCTCATTCATTTTCTGTCCCTCTTTATGCTACACATCAACATGTACACAATTCTTCTCACTTAGCTAATGCATATACTCACCTGAAATATCACCATAAGAAATCTAGGAGATAAAAGAGTGTAAGTAAAACCTCCCCAGTATGGGTATCAGATAACTTACCCAAGTATAAAGTTAGAAAATATGTATTTTAAAAAAAGGAATAGGAAAGAATGAATTATATAAATCTTGTTGCCTTAGGTCATGTCTTCAAAGCTGACTTAAGTCAGTGGGCGGCAGTGTCTACCTATTGCCATTGGGGCATTTTCTCCAGGCATATTGTGCGTGGGCATGAAATCTCATGACAGCTGGGTTATTGTACTCTGAACTAGATTAGAAGTACCTTATAGACACAGACTGAGAATGCCCCTAGTGAGCAGATAGTTATATCTTTTTGCCCTTAGTACATTGTGGCCACTCAGAAGATATTAAACCATCAATCAAATAGCCAAATATATATATATAAAGAAGTTTAAATAAATGATGGGTTCTTAAGACTTAAGCACAAATGAGAGGGTTTTTCCTTGTAAAAACTACTATGGTATCCTAATAACTACAATACAAAACATATAGGGGATTTTGTTTAGCTGTCAGCTCCAGATCATCAGAGCATTACAGCTTGCCTTTTCTTTCTTTCTTTTTCTTAATAAACTAGCTTTTGTTACCCTGGTGGTTTGGCCTTGGCAGTTTGCCTGCTTTGTTACCCAGTGCTTGCTCTCACATCAGGTAGCTGTGATTCAAACAAATGCATCTTACTATGAATAATTTTCATTCATTCCTTTATTCACCAGTAGAACTTACTCCTAGCAATCCCCCCCTTTTTTTTCTTTCTCTACTGATGAACAGGCTGTTTTGACAAATTCCTTTACATACAACATGGATGCAAGGATGATTTTTTCCCAAATCAGCATATAAGAAATAAATCCTGTAACTACCTCCCACTGGGAGCCATTAAACTGCTATAACAGTAGTTCAAATTCAGCGGTCTTACCTGTAATATTAAAGATCATCCTCTATCCCTCAGGATCTTTTTAAGCTCACTTGGCAACCACAATTTCTAGCAAACCTTCAGAAAATACATGTAATATGTTCTATCAGTGCCCTCCACTCCCACCCCTGCATATTACAATATGAACTGGAGATAGAGGTAACTATTACATAGCATGGGTGTTTTTTGCATAATAGCATTTGCTATTAGATCAATAGATTTTGTCAATATGAGACCAGATTTCTAAATGGTGGAGGACCGAAAGATAACCAGTTAGGTCTTCAACAGATGAATGAAACTGAAATTCAAGCCCATCCAGGTAAGAGTAGTAGCAACAAGTCAATGGTTCTTGCAAGAATAATGAATACAAGGAATTCAATGAATGATGGAAGATTTTTATTAACAGATGTACAGTGAAGTGAGCAAAATGAGAAAAATAATATCCACAAAGATTACAGTGACATAATTTGTTTAATGGCACTAAAATAAAATCAGAAGCTCAATAATTATAATGACTAATCTTAGTTCTAGAAACACCTTGCTTAACGTGGAGAAGTCCTATGCTTAGCTTCCTAGCTATGAGGGTGGTATGGTGGGGGTGGGTGGTGATATATTCTATAAACATGGTTACAGCCTCAGTTGGTTTTGATTAACCATTTTTCTTTGTTTCAAGGAAAGGCTCACTAGGTGAAATAGCTTGAAATGACTATGATAGAAAAAATAGAAGGCACTGATCTTTTTAATCAATTTCCCTCAGATAGGGACTTTCAATCAGCTACAACCATATAACTTTACTACAAATAAACATAGATTCTTCATATTATCTTTAACACATTTAATACTGTTTTGATTTTCTTGCCGAAATCCAGAACTGTCTGTAGCATAACTTTCACTTCCCAGTTCAGTACAGTTAATTAAAAAAGAGTTAATTCGGCATTTCTTCTTAGTGAATATAGCCTAACTCCTACTTTGTTTTTGTTTTTTTTTCCACAAAGCATGTAATTAATTATTTATTCTAGAATTTTACAGGTTTTGACGTCAGAGTTTTGTAGTTTTCTCCCATTTTTGAAAGCTGAGATAAATACTCATGGTTGGTTTCTAGAATTTC
Organism: Gymnobelideus leadbeateri; assembly: GCA_011680675.1. NCBI lineage: Eukaryota > Metazoa > Chordata > Mammalia > Diprotodontia > Petauridae > Gymnobelideus > Gymnobelideus leadbeateri. The sequence goes on along the minus strand of WOXC01000172.1, from coordinate 3,729 downwards.
ACCTGCTCCATTTGCTTCTTCTATGAATACTAAACTAATAATTATTTAAATCATGCAATTTATCTAGATTTCTTGTTCTGGTTACATTTAAAACAGCTGTGTAATATTTTACTAGTATCTCAACCACTTTGATTTGAAACTGATTTTAGCCATATTTGTTCTATCTTTTTTAGTTTGTAGATCATTCTGCTATCAACCAAGATCAACTATGATTCCAGAGTTCTGATGACAAAGAATGTTGCTCTCCTCATCAAAAAGAGGCAATGGATCAGTATGCATAATGAAAAGCTTATTTTTGGATATAATCAATGTGGAAATTTGTTTTGCTTGATAAACTTAGATGTTATAAGGTTTTATTATTATTATTATTCATTCCTCATGCCCCTCTATAACCAGGGAATGAGCATGAAGTAGAAAGAAGAAAAATATTTAATCTTTAATACAAATAATATTTTAAGAATTTAAAATTTATTTTAAAATTTACAATGAAAAAAGTATGCTACTTGCTTCAAACTTATTATATACCTAAAAGAAAAACAAACTGTATATAATTGAAATATACAATTTTAAATATAATCCTTTCCATTCTATTATATATGTATATATGTAAATATATTTATTCTATGAATATGCTCATCTTATTAGGTGTTTATAAAATCCAAGTTAAAATGTAATAAAAAAAACAATAAGATAAACAAAAAAAATGGAAGGGACACTTCTTTTTTTATTTTTTATTTTGCTTTTTGGAGGACAATTTGGGGTTAAGTGACTTGCCCAAGGTCACACAGCTAGTTTTTGTGTTAAGTGTCTGAGGTCAGATCTGAACTCAGGTCCTCCTGACTCCAGGGCTGGTGCTCTATTCACTGTGCCACCTAGCCGCCGGGAAGGGACACTTCTTAACAGGCAAATCTCTCTGGGTCTCAGTTTCTTAGTTTACAAAATAGATGATAACACTACTAGACATCTGTCTCAAAGAAGACAAAGAGAAAGATCCTATATACAGCAAAATATTTATAGCAGCATCTTTTTTAATAGCAATGAGATAGAAACAAAGTAGAAGTCCCTTAATTAAGAAATGACTAAACAAATTCTAGTACATGAATGTAATGGATTAGCACACATTGATATATGACAAATATGTAGAACACAGATAAGTACGGGAAGATTTAAAATATCTGATATAGACTGACATAAGCAGAATCAGGAAAGCAATACATGCAATAACTATAATAATATGAATTAAAAATTAAAATTATACACTGTATAATTAATTATATATGTATGCACACATATATGAATTATATTTTTGAAATAACAATAATAATGATGAAGCATAGAAGATCTAAATGATATAGTTAATATAGTATTGGTCTTGGGGTCAGGAAGACCCGAGTTCAAATTTGGCCTTGGACACCTAGTTACTTACTAGCTGGGCAAATAAGTAACCAGGCCAATGTATCACCAAGGCGATATTCACAACACTGAAGGTAACTATGAATATGCCTGTGCAATTCTGAATTGAGTAATATAACAGACTCTCCATACAGAAGATGGAAGCAAAACATTTATTTTAGCCATTAGACCAGAAAACCAAATTCACCATAGCTACAACGCAATCTATACACAATAACACTGCAGAAAGTAACATCCCAAAGCCTTCTCACAAACAAACATTCATAAGTCTAGTTGTCTCCTTGTATTCTGTATTCTACTGTATTAACTGCTCTGACTTATTTTCTGCTCCATCCCTTCCTGCTACACCTGTTCAGCAAACTCCTTCTACTACAGGCTGCATGTGATTGCATTTGGCCTATTAAGGGGCAAGGAATATCTTCAAATTCCCATTACCATTAAATTTAGCCCCAAGATCTTTTATGTCCCTTTCACAGGTCAATCTGTCTTCAAGGGTAACTGGTGTCAACAGCACTTTAAAAATAATATAACAGTGATAATAGAAAATAATCCGGAACAACAATAGCTTAGGATGGGGCTTGAGTACAATCACCCCATCATTACCCCCTTTGAAGGAATGGGGCCCAAAATCTTGGGGTAAGGGAAGAATGTCTCTTTTTCCATAACTACTTCCTGCTCAAATTGAATGTAGTGCTATTTGTCATACAGTGACCCCCAAGGGGTCCCATCTAAGAGGTTAATTCTTTAGCATTCAGAGCTTGGTTGACACCAAGTCCAGGGGTGACACATCACAGTTGTGGACAGGGGGTGACATCAGGCCTAAGTTATCAGACATCTGCAGGTAGATGGTATTAAGCCTGCAGGAAACAAATCTAGCAAACAAGTTTAACAGACAAAAAGCCAAAAAGAAACAAAGAAACAATAACCAGAGGCAGAGGAGATAATAGGGTCAGCTGTGCTTCTGGAGTCCATGAACCAACTATCATAGCCTCATTCATTGTTGCTTACTGTTTTCTAATTTGAAATTTTAGGGTCATCATTCTGGCTAGAGATATATTTTCTTTAATCTGAGCTGGGCTCTTGTCAATTTCCTATTCTCCCTGCAGGTATGATGAACTTGAATACAATGTTTCAGGAGAATCTGTAGGGGCAGTTCTTACTTCCCTGCTCAGTCTAATGTTAAACCCCTTTTCTTGGTACATTTTGAATAGTCCATTAGTAGGAATGCCCACCTATTCTTCCAAAATCTACCTCTACTCTAAATGGAGCAGTAAACAATTGTTTTCTTGACAATTCATTCTGATTATGAATCCACTGGCTATTTACTCTTCTCTCTTGAGGAAATTTATCTTTCCCCCATTCTCCTAAGTCAGTTAACTATGAAATCTTATCCAGCACCTCTGAAAGAGGATGCCAAATCTCCCCAGTTACTAGAGTGAAAATTAAGTGCTTATAAGCAGGAGGAGCCATCTTCACTATGTTATTTCTATGAGAAACTGCTAAGGGAATATTATGATAAGTATCAGCGATCTTCAACCAAGATATCTGTCTTCATTACCGTCTCCTTTAACTTTCTCATAAAGTCCCTAAGCAAATACCAGGGTCTGTCCACACTAGGTCACATAGAGTCAGTAGAATCACAGAGTCAGTTGTATATTGTCTATTGAATCCAAACAAACTGGTCATCTTGTTACCTCTTAGCATATGATGATCCCTAAAAGTTTGCTGTACAAAGGATTCTGACTAATACCTATACATATCAAACAATCTACTTTAACTATCAATACTCCTCTATTCCATTCATCACTAATTCTCATCATCTAAGACACTAACAATTCTTCCATCCTTTGGGTGAATCAATTTATTATATCAGTAACCTCCTGTTGAGTGAAATCCTCGATTATCTCCCTGAAGACTGTGTTTCTCTCCTTGTTTGCCTGTTTTCTTCTCAGTATGGGGTGAATTTCTAACATTGTTTCATTTTCCTCCTACACATTCTTCTGGTAGTCATCATCATGGCAACTAGGCTCAGCCTGTAGCAGAGCTACATGCACATTCCTTTTGTTAGTTTTTTTCTTCTTTTTCTAAGTCAAATCAACAACAGCCCTTCCTTCATCTGTCTGAAACTCTCCAGCTTGCTCTTCTGAAAGAGAGCCCAAATGCTGTTGCACAGAAAGTTTCTCACACAAATCAATTAAATTTCTTTCCATCTGAGCTTTCTCCTGCAGCAGTTTGTCTCTGCTTTTATATATAATATTGTAACCTGCTAGTAAAATCCAGTCTCTTCTACAATCTCCTGCCAGTTCTTTCCCTGGT